>CM057338.1:96999512-97207264 GCA_030015575.1 Agapanthus africanus | reverse complement strand
TCGCGCAGCGCACCTGCGCTGACACGTGTCGCGCAGCGCACCTGCGCTGACACGTGTCGCGCAGCGCAACTGCGCTAGCGCACCTGAGCTAACACTTGGCGCGCAGCGCAGAGTGCAAGTGATCTGAAGCATTGCTTCCTTTATTATTAAAATTTGAATTTTAAAACAGAGCCTTGCTCTGATTGGGGTGTGCTGCCTTGGGCGCAGCGCTCCTTGCGCTGGCCTGTCTATTTTTGACACGTGGCGCGCTGTGCGCAGCGCAAGAAACCTGAAGCGTTGCTTCACCTATTTTATCATTTGAATTTCAAAGTAGAGCTTTGTTCTGATTGGGGGAAACAGAAGCGTTGCTTCGTTTTCTGCCTTGGAACTTGGATAGAGTTTTACTCTATTGGGGGAAACAAATACCTCCCCGCCATTGCGCTTAGTGGCCCCAATTGTGAGCGCAGCGGTGGCAGAATCTCAACTATTGGGAAGTTGAAACGGTTCTCAATACCTATAAATAGGACCTTTGGTCCCTTATATGATTTTCATCTCTTTTCTTAAGAATTTTTATTCAGAGCCTTGCTCTTCAATTTAAGAACTTTTCAAGAGTAAAACTCTGTCAAAACTTAGGTAAAGTTTAAAAAAACTTTTAAGAAACCAGGGTTTTACCCATTAACAGAGTTTTGCTCTTTATAGATCTTTGATCTAAAGAGAACTATTTTAGGGTTCCAATAATAGAGCTTTTACTCTCTAAAAGGATTTTATTTATAATTTCTTGATTCATTAATGGAGCTTTGCTTCTTTTAAATCATATAGCAGAACTCTTAAAGGTTTTTCATGGATCTTTGAAGATTAAAGACGGCATTTTATTATTTTTTTGATGAATTGTATCATCTTACTTAATCAGTCTGTCTGCTAATTTTGTTGATTTTCTTTTACAGGAGTAATGGACGCCCACATGTATGACCTTGATGAAATCATCTCTTACGGAGACATCCGCCGATTCGGCCGTTCTCAGAACCGAGAATTTACCAATGCCGAGTGTGCCGAAATTATAAGTCGCTTTGATGCATATAACGGTCAACTGCTTCCTCGACGCTTCCCTCTCTTGAAGCTTATTGTGGGAGCAATTTGGGAATTGCTTCCCCTATTCTTTACCGGTGTGCCACTTAGGGCGTTGGATGCCGCCAAGGATAAGGTGCACTCGGTGTACCTAATGAACCTAGTATCGAAGAAACGGTGAGACAATCTTGTTTATCTTTTGCACCAGACCTTCCAACAGTCCGCCATACTCGCTGCCTATCGAAGGGTGGAGGACATCAATGGGGACCCCGACGCTCGTGCTCGCGAAAGAAAGCACACTAGGATGGTTTGCCAGGCTTGGAAAGTCCTGGACAAGGTCACTTTTGAGTTCCTCAATTCATGTCCTGGATTTGAGGTTTTGCCATTGTAATCATCTCGATAATGCTGCTTTTGTTTACTGTCTTTATTGATGTAAAAAAAAATTCCGAATATGAATGACAAATCTTTTGCTTCTTTCCTTTTATTTTCTGCTTTGTTATTGGCATATTCCTTAAGTAAGCATAGCCTGTAGGTGATATAGAACATTCCGTCTTGAATACTTCGAGTAGTAGTGATGGCGTAGGAGGCAGGTTCAGATCTACTGCCTAAGACTTTCCAACTTCATAAGCCGTGAGGGGCTCATAAAGAATTTTCTCCCTACGAATCGAGAGGATCTCATAGGTGTATTTTCTCCTTAGGAATCGTGAGGATTCCTAAGTGCGTTTTCTCTTATAAGTCGTAAGGATCTTATAAGAGAATTTTCCCTCTTACGAGTCGAAAGGACCCGTAAGCTGTTGTTTCTCTCCTTGTCGAGATTCGACTTTGGAGAGTGTGACCCGTGAATAGTATGCAAGAGTCCATTTTGGACCGACTTGCAGGGTCCCAGTGCTTAGAAAACAGGTTTTTTTAATCTCCTGCTGCCTAAGGCTTTATCTCGCAAGTCGAGAAATTCTCATAAAGACACTATTTTCCTCACGAGTTGAGACGAATTAAGCAGTTCTCGCAAGAATATCCTAACGTTACAGTTAACCCCTGCTCTTTATGACAGAGGTCCGTTAGGGTCTGTGGTACTAGGGTTTTGTCCGTTGTACCGTCACATTGGTTGATGTATTCCTCGATAGGCAATCTTGCTGTTCGAGTAGCCTTGCAATTGTCGTGTCTTTAATCCCTTCGGGGGCTGGACAAGACGTCTTCAAGCAATCCTCCTAGGCAATTTGACCGTCGGAAGAGCAAGCGTTAGGAATTTTGCCATGCCGCTTTTTACTTGAAGTTAGGCTCATTTTGGAGAGCCCCGATGAGGCATAACCACTCCGCACTGGTGTGGGATGATCCGATAGTTTTTCAGGTTTTATATGAGTTGCCGTCAAGACCCTGAAGCTAAGAATTTGGCCTTCGCTTCGTTTGCTGGCATTGCGTCTGCTGTATTGAGATGAATGTCGCGGTTGTCTCTAGGTTGCTGGTGAACCGTCGAGATTTGGAACTAGGGATTTGTCGTGGCTCCTTTTGGTGATGTTGCGTCTGCTGTATCGAGACGAACATCGAGGTGGTGACCACTCCGCGCTGGTGCGAGATGATCTCCGATTGTCTTTCAGGCTTTATATAACTTGCCGTTAAGACCCTGAAGCTGGGAATTTGGCCTTCACTTCGTTTGCTTTGGCATGTCCGGATCCTATTGGAGGAAGGACGTTGTAGTGACATCTCGTCTGCTATACCGAGACAAACGTTGAGGTGGTGACCACTCTGCGTTGGTGCAAGATGATCTCCGATTGTCTTTCAGGCTTTATATGACTTGCCGTTAAGACCCTGAAGCTAGGAATTTGGCCTTCGCTTCGTTTGCTGGCATTGCGTCTGCTGTATTGAGACGAATGTCGCGGTTGTCTCTAGGTTGCTGGTGAACCGTCGAGGTTTGGAACTAGGTATTTTGCCGTGGCTCCTTTTGGTGATGTTGCGTCTGCTATATCGAGACGAACGTCGAGATGGTGACCACTCCGCGTTGGTGCGAGATGATCTTCGATTGTATTTCAGGCTTTATCTGACTTGCCGTTAAGACCTTGAAGCTGGGAATTTAGCATTCGCTTCGTTTGCTTTGGCATGTCCGGATCCTATTGGAGGAAGGACGCTGTAGTGACATCTCGTCTGCTGTACCGAGACGAATGTCGAGGTGGTGACCACTCCGCGCTGGTACGAGATGATCTTCGATTGTCTTTTAGGCTTTATATGACTTGCTGTTAAGACCCTGAAGTTAGGAATTTGGCCTTCGCTTCGTTCTGTTTTGACCGTGAGGTCTCTTGTTGACATTGCGTCTTCATCCTGCTGGACTGCGAAAGAACGCCGTTGTTGACATTGCATCTGTTGTAGCGAGATGAATGCTGAGATGGTCTCTAGGTTGTCTGTGAACCGTCGAGATTTGGCTTCGCTTTCTGGTGGAGCCTGTTGGGAAGATTTGTTTCCCTCTTTGTTTATGCCCATGAATTGTATACAGGGATCGTTGTGATCTCACATGTAGGGCAAAAGGTTTCATTCTTTCATTTTTCATTTTTTCGTCATTTTTTTTTCGCGATGCTCTATCATTTCAGCTTTGATATTGCGAAGGTCGCGATTGCCCAATCCTTTCGGCTATTTTTCACGCTGCCAAATCATTTTGGCTATTTGTTTTATTTTTACTCGCTGCTTTTTATTGCGAGTTGCCCAATCATTTCGGCACTTATTTTGCATGCATACTTTTTTACTTGTTGGTTTTGTTGCAAGTTTCCCTATCATTTCGGCTATTTCGTATGCATGTATGGCTCACTAGTTTTTTACTGTGAGCTTGGAATTAGACACCGATTTCGGCATCAGCACCGCTACAATTGGGATGTTGTCAGGAGCGAATCATCATTTGCCTTTGTCGATGTCGAACAAAGGTGGCTTAGTAAACAGGGTTAGGATTCTGTCGACTAAGGCTTTTGACTTCATGAGCCGTAAGGGTCTCACAAAGGTATTTCTCCCTGCGAGTCGTGAGGATCTCGTAGGTGTGTTTTTTCCTTAGGAATCGTGAGGATTCCTAAGTGCATATTCCCCTGTAAGTCGTAAGGATCTTACAAAAGGGTTTTCTCCTTATAAGTCGAGAGGGCTTACAAGGGTTGTTCACCATATGGACATATCCCTAGTCACGAATGGGACTTGGTTAGGGAAATGTTTATTCGCGCCCGTGGATTGTATACAAGGGTCAGTATTGAGCCGCTTGTAGGGCAATATCGAAGGTTGTGGGGGGTTTTGCTTAAAAACATGTTCAGGTCTCTATAACTTAAGACTTTCAAATCTTACGAGCCGTGAGGGTCCCATAAGAGAGTTCTCCTTACGAGTCGTGTGGATCTCGCAAGTGTAATTTCTCTTTAGGAATCGTGAGGATCCCTAAGTGTGCCGCTCTCTTGTGAGTCGTAAGGATCTTACGCGGATGGTTTCTCCTTACAAGGTCGAGAGGACCCTGTAAGTGTCCTTTAACAAGGTTGCGCCCTTTCAAGTTTTCACAAACACTCGCCGGTAGTCCTGCTGTTTTTACTCACGGAGCCCTTTCGGGTTTTCATCCGTGCCCACTTTGCTTATGGACATACCATTTTTTTATTTATCTCTTTTATTTATTCTTTTTATATAACGAGTGTTTACCCCAATCAGAGCAAAGTTCTGGTGGGAAAAGAAGCAATACTTCTGTTTTTCTCCAATCAGAGCAAAGCTCTGTCTTGAAAATTAAAGTGAAAATTAAAATTAAAATAAATGAAGTAACGCTTCAGATCTTCTGCACTGCACGCAGAGTGCCACGTGTCAAAATCAGACATAGTAGCGCAAGGAGCGCAGCGCCTAAGGTAGCGTACTCCATCAGAGCAAATTTCAACAAAAAAAATTACGCAAAGCACGACTGCGCAGTGCGCGACTGCGCAGTGCACGACTGCGCAGTGCGCAGTGCGCGCAAAAAAAAAACGTAACTGCGCAGTGCGCAACGCGCACTGCGCAACTGCGCGGTGCGAAAAAAAGAGAAAAAAAAACTTTAGCTACGCGACACGTGTCTGCGCAGTTGCGCAAGCGCTGCGTTGCACGACACGTGTCACGCGCTGGGAAGTTGCACAAAAACAGAATGAATATTTAAGGAAATCATTTCTGTTCTAATTAAAACAAGAAGACTTCTTCTGTAAAACAGGGGCCTTTGGATCAAAGATCCAACGGTGGGGAAAATTCCCCAAATCACTCAGAAAAAGATCTCTTTAACAAATTTAACTAATTTATGAGCACTATAAAAAGGACCCCAGATCTCTTTTCAAAATCATCAACATCTTCCTAAAAAAAAAGAGAAGAGAATTCTTGAGAACTCTTGAAGAATAAAAAAAAAGGTAAAAACCTTTAAAAGAAGAGAAAATTCTCTTATGAACAGATCATTGATCTAAGAACAAGATCATGGATCTTCAACAATAAATAAATAAATAAATAAAAAATAGTGCCTTGCACTTGTTTTATGAACCATCGGTTCTTGAACGTAAAAGGTTCTTAAATTAATAGTGCTTTGCACTTTTATGAACCTTTGGTTCTCTGAGAGAAGAAAAACAAGAAAAAAACTTGTTTTTTCTTAGATCTAAATCAAATAGTGCTTTGCACTTGTTTTATGAACCATCGGTTCTTGAACCTAAAAGGTTCTTAAATTAATAGTGCTTTGCACTTTCATGAACCTTTGGTTCTCTGAGATAAGAAAAACAAGAAAAAACTTGTTTTTTTCTTAGATCTAAATCAAATAGTGCTTTGCACTTCTTTTATGAACCATCGGTTCTTAAATCTAAAAGATTCTCAAATTAACAGTGCTTTGCACAAATGCAATGCATTACTTAAAGGGCCAGGCCCAAATCAAAATGACCTGACAGGCCAAAATAAATTGCAAGGCAATAAATGGGCAGAGCCCAAATAAATTGATGATTTGCATCCTTTATACAAGGGCAGAGCCCAAATAAAATTGATGCCTTGCATCATTCTTAAAAAAAACAGAGCCCAAAACAAATTGATGCTCTGCATCCTTTCTGAGCAAAGCCTAAATAAAAATAAAAAGAGATGCAATGCAAAAACAAATAAAATGTTGAACATTCTCAATTGGACTTAGCCCAATTTTAGCCATAAGTCCTTAAATTAAATTGACGGAGCAAAATTGCTCTACTAAATCAATTTACAATCGGTTCGAGGGTACATCTCCGAACTCCTTTGACATCCATCGTTGTAATTCCTCAACGACGTCAAAGAGATGACGGGTCCCAACGACCATACATTAATATGGACTGCGGGGTCCTTAAACTCGTGGACCGAAACGTCCCTAAACTAATATCGGACCGAAACGTCCCTAAACTAATATCGGACCGAAACTTCCCTAAACTGGAGATGGACCACTACGTCTCTAAACTGGAGATGGACCACTACGTCCCTAAACTGGCGGTGGACCACCACGTCCCTAAACTGGCAATGGGCCACCATGTCTCTAAACTGGAACAATAGAGCCCCCAAATGCTCTTTTGTCGGATCTAAACGATCCCGTTTAAGTTGATCTTAGCCTCAAATATGACTAACGCATCCTTAATCCTTCAAACAGACTTTAGTCCCAAATTGGACTATAGATCCCCCTAATCTAATTTGGTTCAAGGGTACATCTCTGAACTCCTCTGACATCTGTCATTGTAGTCCTTCAACGGCGTCAGAGAGGTGACGGGTCCCGACGGCCATACATACAATGGACCACTATGTCCCTAAACTGGAACAATAGAGCCCAAATGCTCTTTTATCGGATCTAAACGATCCCGTTAAGTAGATCTTAGTCCCAAACTGGACTAACGTATCCTTAACAACCGTTTAAGTTGATCTTAGCCTCAAATACGACTAACGTATCCTTAAACCTTCAAACAGACTTTAGTCCCAAATTGGACTATGGATCACCCAACCAACTTTGGTCCAAGGGTACATCTCTGAACTCCTCTGACATCTGTCGTTGTAATCCTTCAACGTCGTCAGAGAGGTGACGGGTCCCAACGGCCATACATGTAATGGACCACCATATCCCTAAACTGGAACATTAGAGCCCAAATGCTCTTTTGTCGGATCTAAACGATCCCGTTAAGTTGATCTTAGTCTCAAATTAGACTAACGTATCCTTAACAAACGTTTGAGTTGATCTTAGCCTCAAATACGGCTAACGTATCCTCAAACCAAAACCCCAAACCCAAATCTAAGTAAACATGGATTTGGACTAATCCACGTCCTACGGGCGACGACATAAATTAGTCTCCGTATACAATCCACGGGCAATCACAAACAAAACAAACACCCACGACATGAAGTGACCATCTGGAGAAGGAGAAAGTTGTTACCGCGATGCGGTAACGTAATTAACTGCAGGGGCTTGCGCCTGCAGGGAAGAGCGTCCCCACAATCAAAAACCCCTTAAGCGAGGAGGAATCTGACGAAGTCTGCTACATCGGCCACATCCGTCTAAACCTCTGATACACGGTGCCATAAATCAACTTGGCATCTTCGGAGAGGTAGATGGATAGCACCAATTAGCATCTGCCCCGAATCTCAGTGCCAAGATATCGCAGTCTTGTGCGCCGTCTTTCGGAGGGGAACAGATTCTGGCACGCCCGGTGGGACCTTTTCCACTTTCCACTCCACACTTCGTGTGCCGTGTTCGCGAACGAATCGCGGTTTACTGTGGTTGCCTGTGGATTCGAGGTACTAAGATTTGGTGTCTTACTCCATGCAGAAAACAGAAGATCAATGGCTTCAAATTGCACTGACTGCAACTGCAACTCTCGCTCGGTCCTTACTGGAGGAGTGACTTATGGCCCCCAAGCGGCCTCCCTTTTCAAGATGCCGGTGGAGCAGGTAACTCAAGCCACCACTGGATTATTCTTCGGGACCATGCTCCCACCATTGAGCTTCAATGCCACAATGACATTGCAAGAAGCTCCAAAGAAGTTGGTCTTCGATCGACTTACCACTGCCGCGACCCCACTCAACAGGTCGCCTAACTCCACTGTTCAGGTTTTAATGGATTAGGCCAGAGCTCCATCAGGCCCATGAAGAAGCCTGCCATACCAGAAGGCGTTATCCCGAAGCGGATAGCCATTCCAACTCCCGTTCCTGACAAAATCACCAAGGTTGCTTCCCATGTTCAGAAGTCCACTTCTGACAAGTTGGCCGTTCCCGTTCAACGGACGTCGATCTTTAAGAAGCTGGTACCAGTATATTCTGACCAACACATGGGGCATGAGGAGGTCACCCTATAGCTGAAACAACTCCATCAGCACGACATGCCCGACGTCGCTACTGGCGCCGAGTGAGGAAGGCTGGGGGCAACTCCCCCTCTGGACTTACTCCTCCAACTCTAATGGTGGGGATCGATACTGCTGTTCCAACCAGGAACAGATTTGAGTTGCTGAACTCGGTACGCAGAAACTCTCCTACTGCGATGTTGAAACGAACTCCTTCTCCTGTGGAGAATACTCCAGAGAAGAAGCTAGAGCAGCCCCCTCAACGGCTGTCCTCTAAAATTTACAAAGTCTGGCGACAGGTCCAAGAGTCGGTGATCGATCAAGACAGCCTCCGACGACAGAAAAAGATGAAGGTTCGACAGGGGAAGGATTACTCTGTCAAACCGCAAAAAGCAAAATCTACTTGGGTGCCCACTACAACGGCTCCCTTAACTCCAATCACTCAAAAAAGGAGGCCACAAAAAGCCCCTGTGAACATGGCGAAACATAAAAGCGCTGAACACAAACGCCCCAAATCTGGGGGTATGGTGGTGCACACTGTTTATATGGCTTCTGGAAAGGAGGAAAGCCGCACTTCTACGGGCCACCGACCGCTCACCCGATCCGTGACGAAAGCCCAGGAGCAACCACAAAAGCTTTAGGAAATGATGACTACAATGGCTGCACTCACCGAGTCAAAAGAAAGCTCTGAAACGTCTTCGGATGAGCGTCAAGAACAAGAAACCGACGCTGACTTTTTACACAGAATCCTCGAAAAGAGGGACAAAGAAGCTGCAGAGCAAGCGGCTAACATAAAACAGATGGCGCTCCTCTTCCAACATATGGTAGGGATGATCTTACAGCCGGACCCTCCTGCTGAAGATCCTCTGATCGTCCTTGAAGACGATAGGGGAGAAACGTCAAATCCTCCGCCGGCTCTGTCAACAGCCAAGGAGGAAGCAATCTCCAAAGTTAACCTGGACGAATATATAGCTCAACAGATCTGGGTTCATCAGGCGAATGAAGCGGCTGGGCAAACTGTTAGAACGGGACGACCCTATCCAAGCTGGTATGACCAAATCAGTTACCCGCCGGGATACACGATCCCTAAATTCCACGTATATAAAGGGACAGGAAATCCACATCAACATGTCGCTCAATTCAGGGCCTTATGCGGCAACACTGGAGGCAATGACAAACTGTTGCTTCGCCAATTCGTCGGCAACTTAGCAGAAACAGCCTTTGAATGGTATTCGGAGCTACCTAACGACTCTGTCAAAACATTTGCGGAGATAGAGCTGCTGTTTACACAAAGATTCGCGAGTGCTAGTGAACACACCCCGATAAAAGCACTGATAAATGCCAGGATAAGGCCAAGCGAAACGTGGGTCCAATACGCAACACGATGGCGGAACCTATGGTCGAAATGCGAACAACGCATAGAAGAGGCACCTGCGGTAGGCATGTTTGTGGGCACTCTCGATCCGCAGGCGACCATCTCACAATTCATGATGTTCTTCAGGCCGACCACCTTCCAGGCCTTGATTGACAAATTAGCCCAAATGGACCAGATGGGCCATAGACCGTCTCCTCCAAAATCAGATTCTCGAGATGAGAAAGGAAAAGGGAAAGCGATCGTCGTCGCCAACGCTCAACAACGGTCGAGCAACTCAAAGCCGGTCGTTCGCCAAAACAACGTACGTCCACGCCCATCCCTCGAAGAGAGGCTAGGACGTCCTTACTCGTTTCCTCATAATAAAACGAGAAGACTGTTTGAGCTGGCAGTGCGTAACAGACTCATCAATCTGCCGAGTCCAAAGCGTCTGTCGCAGCCAGGCGATCTTAATAATCCCAATTATTGCCCTTACCACCAAACAGTAAGTCACCCGATTGAGGATTGTTTCGTCTTTAAGGGATGGATCGAGGATCAATACCTGCAAGGCAAGTTCGCGCTGTCTGAAAGCTGGAAGGTAAACCCACCACAGCCGCACTCTCCAAAGAAGACGGACACGCCGGGGGCAACTTGTTCTTTCGTCGAGGATGAAAACGATGGAGAAAACTTATCGGATGAATCCGAAGACTACGTAGCGACTTGTCATGTGATTTCTCATTCACTGACGGATGATGAGGAAGCTCCTTGTGCTGAGAAATCAATGGCGAACCCTGAGCCAGAGATTCTACAGCCATCAGACGAGTTGATCGATGTCTTCCTAAATGAAATTCGTTTGAAAGCAAAAGCCAATCAAGAGCGTGAAATGACCATACTAGAAAGAACCAAGGTATTCCCGTCAAATCAAAAGCCATACACTGCGGGTAAAAACAAATTCAAGACGAGGAAACGGTTCGCCAAAGCTCTATCAGTAGGAATGAAGCTACCGCCCTCTGAAGAAAATTCTTTCTCTGAGGTAGAGATGCACCCTAACTTCTGTTTATATCATCAGAAGATCATACATCCTACCGAAGACTGCGAGTCTTTTAACTGTTGGTGGCAAGGGTATGTCGCTCAAAAGCAACACTTCAACAGGACAAAGTGTGAAGCTCGTGGACATCGGAAAAATGCGATATATGAGCGCAAAGGAGCCGCCGCAAACTGTCATATAGCCGACTTCAAAGGATCACAAATTATCACCTTTGGAAGCGACTCTGACGAAGAAGCTATCCCCAACTTTTCCCTCGGGGAATCTATTTCGAAAATAAAGGAATTGAGAAGCTGCGAGAACGTTCAGCCATGTAATCGCACGCTATTCGAAAAAAATCTCGGCCCCGTAAACAAGGGACCGAGCAAAAAGAATAAAGGAAAAGGAAAAAAGGCCCTCGTCGCCAGCGCTCAACAACAATCAGGTGACCCTAGACCAGTTGCTTGCCAAAGCAACAAGCGGCAACCCCTCCAGGAAAAGTTGAAACGTCCTTACTCGTTTCCGCAAGATAAAACAAGGGGACTGTTCGAGCTGGCAGTGTGCGACAGACTCATTAATCTGCGGGGTCCAAAACGTCCGTTGCGGCCAGGCGATGTTAATAATCCTAATTATTGCCCTTACCACCAAACAGTAGGTCACCTGATCGAAGACTGCTACGTCTTCAAAAACTGGGTTGAAGACCAATACCAACTGGCAAGTTTGCGCTGTCTGAGAACTGGAAGGTGAGTCCGCCACAACCGCATGCTCCGAAAAATATGGACACGCCGGGGGCATCATGCTCATTCATAGAGAAAGCCCCACGGACCACTACGTTCTAAAACTAGATAACGGTCCGAAACGTCCTTAAACTAACAACGGACCGAGATGTCCTTAAACTAATGATGGACCGCAATGTCCTAAAACTTGCAAATGACCGAAATGTCTTTAAACTACTACCGCAGCATCCTTAGGCTGAAGAGATAAAAAAAATATATCAAAAAATATAAATAATAAAAAAAACAAAAAAAACAAACGGTATGTCCATAAGCAAAAAGGGCACGGATGAAAACCCGAAAGGGCTCCGTGAGTAAAAACAGCAGGGCTACCGGCGAGTGTTCGTGAAAATCCGAAAGGGCGCGACCTCGTAAAAAAAATGTGTAGAAATAAAAAATAAAAAAAAACGGAATGTCCATAAGCAAAATGGGCACGGATGAAAACCCGAAAGGGCTCCGTGAGTAAAAACAGCAGGGCCACCGACGAGTGTTTGTGAAAACCCGAAAGGGCGCAACCTTGTTAAAGAACATTTACAAGATCCTCTCGACCTTGTAAGGAGAAACCACCCGCGTGAGATCCTTACGACTCACAAGGGAGCAACACACTTAGGGATCCCCACGATTCCTAAGGAGAAAATACACTTGCGAGATCCTCATGACTCGTAAGGAGAACTCTCTTATGGGACCCTCACGGCCCATAAGATTTGAAAGTCTTAAGTTACAGAGACCTAAACCTGTGCTTAAGAAAACCCCTACAAACTTTCAATATTGCCCTACAAGTGGTTCAATACTGACCCTTGTATACAATCCACGGGCGCGAATAAACATTTCCCTAATCAAGTCTCATCCGAGACTGGGGATATGTTCGCATGATGAACAACCCTTATAATTCCTCTTGACTTACAAGGAGAAAACCCTCATGTAGGATCCTTACGACTTACAGAGGAAACGGACACTTAGGAATCCTCACGAGTCCTAAGGAGAAAATACACCTACAAGATCCTCACGACTTGTAGGGAGAAATAACTTCGTGAAACCCTTACGGCTCATGAAGTCAAAAGCCTTAGCCGACAGGACCCTAACCCTGGTCGCTAAGCCACCTTTGTTCGACATCGACAGAGGCAGATGATGATTCGCTCCTGGTAATATCCCAGTTGAAGCGGTGCTGATGCCGAAATCGGTTTACAGCGAAAAGCCAATAGGCCGCACATGCATACGAAATAGCCGAAATGATAGGGCAACTTGCAATAAAAAGCAGCAAGTAAAAATGTATGCATGCAAAATAGCCGAAATGATTGGGCAACTCGCAATAAAAAGCAGCGAGTAAAAATAAAATAAATAGCCGAAATGATTGGGAAACTCGCAATAAAAAACAGCGAGTAAAAATAAAATAAATAGACGAAATGATTGGGCACCGCGAAAAATAGCCGAAATGATTGGGCAATCGCGACCTTCGCGATATAAAAGCTGAAATGATAGAGCATCGCGGAAAGAATAAAAAAAATGAAAGAATGAAACTTTTTGCGCTACAGGTGAAATGACATCGATCCCTGTATACAATTCAGGGGCACAGATAAAGAGGGAACCATACCTTCCCAACATGCTCCATCAGAAATCGAAGCCAAATCTCGACGGTTCATAGACAACCTAGAGACGATCTCGACACTTGTCACAATATTACAGACACGATGTCAACAAATGAAGCAAACGAAGATCTCGAGCTTCAGGGTCTTGATAGCAAGTCATATAAAGCCTGAAAGACAATCGGAGATCATCTCGCACCAGCGCGGAGTGGTTACCACCTCGACAATCGTCTCGATATAGCAGATGAAATGTCACCCCAGCGTTCTTCCCCCAGCGAGATTCAGACATGACAAAGAAAACGAAGCGAAGGCCACATTCCTAGCTTCAACGTCTTTACGGTAACTCACATAAAACCGGAAAGACAATCGGAGATCATCTCGCACCAGCACAGAGTGGTCACCACCTTGACGTTCGTCTCGATACAGCAGACGAAATGTCAACCTCAGCATTCTTCCTCCAAAAGGGATTCGGACGTGACAAAGCAAATGAAGCGAAGGCCACATTCCTAGCTTCAACGTCTTTACGGTAACTCACATAAAACCGGAAAGACAATCGGAGATCATCTCGCATCAGCACAGAGTGGTCACCACCTTGACGTTCGTCTCGATACAGCAGACGAAATGTCGACCCCAGCGTTCTTCCTCCAACAGGATTTGGACACACCAAAGCAAACGAAGCGAAGGCCACATTCCTAACTTCGACGTCTTGACGGTAACTTATATAAAACCGGAAAGACAATCGGAGATCATCTCGCACCAGCACAGAATGGTCACCACCTCGACTTCCGTCTTGATACAGCAGACGAGATGTCACCCTAACGTTCGTCTCGACACAGCATACGCAACGTCATTAAACGAATGGAGCCACGGAAAAATCCCTAGTTCCAAACCTCGACGGTTCACCAGCAACCTAGAGACAACCTCGACGTCCGTCTCGATACAGTAGACGAGATTTCACCCTAATGTTCGTCTCGACACAGCAGGCGCAACGTCATTAAACGAATGGAGCCACGGCAAAATCCCTAGTTCCAAACCTCGGCGGTTCACCAGCAACATAGAGACAACCTCGACGTCCGTCTCGATACAGCAGACGAGATGTCACCCCAACATTCGTCTCGACACAGCAGACGCAACGTCATCAAACAAATGGAGCCACGGCAAAATCCCTAGTTCCCACCGCAACATTCGTCTCGATACAGCAGACGCAATGCCAGCAAACGAAGCAAAGGCCAAATTCCTAGCTTCAGGGTCTTGACGGCAACTCATATAAAGCCCGAAAGACTATCGGAGATCATCCCCACACCAGCGCGGAGTGGTTATGACTCATCGGGGCTCACCAAAATAAACCTAACCTCAAGTAAAAAGCGACATGGCAAATTCCTAACGCTTGCTCTTCCGACGGTCAAACTGCCAAGGAGGATTGCTTGAAGACGTCTTGTCCAGCCCCCGAAGGGATCAGAGACACGGCAGTCGCAGGGCTACTCGAACAGCACGATTGACTATCGAGGACTATATCAGCTTATGCGACGGTACGATGGCCAAAACCCTAAGTACCACCAACCTTAACGGGCTTCTGTCGTAAAGAGCAGAGGTTAAATGCGACGTTAAGATGTTCTTGCAAGAAATGTTCGAATCGTCTCGATTTGTGAAAAATTGTCGAGGCGGCTCGACTCGTGAAATAAAGCCTTAGGCAGTGGGCATAAAAGAAGCCTATTTCCTAAGCATTGAGACCCTGCAAGTTGGCCCAAAACGGTCTCTTGCATACCATCCACGGGTCTCACTCTCCAACGTCGAACTTCGACAAGGAGGGAAACAACCGCTTACAAGTCCTCTCGACTCGTAAGAGGGAAAAATTCTCTTGTAGGATCCTTACGACTTACAAGAGAAAACCACACTTAGGAATCCTCACGATTCCTAAGGAGAAAAACCCACCTACGAGATCCTTTCGATTTGTAGGGAGAAAAGTCTCTATGAGACCCTCACGGCTCATAGTGTTGAAAAGTCTTAGGCAGCAGATCTGAACCTGCGGCCTAAGCCCTCGCTATCTCGTGAAGAAATCAAGAAGCTTACTCTATTACCTGCTAATTGTGACGACATGCTGAAAAAGAGGAAAAGCAACAGAAAGAGCATCCGATTTACATTTGATCAAGCGTTCAAGGCACATTCATTCATGCATGGACAAAAAGACTCAGGACAAAAGATATATAATAAAGACAAGCTGGGATAAAAAAAAATTCCATTAATATTGCCCGAAGTTCTTACAGTCATAAAAACAATAAACGAAAGTTACAATGGAATAACCTCAGATCCAGGGCATGGATTGAGGAATTCAAAAGAGAGCCTATCTATGACTTTCCAAGCCTCGCGGACCATCCTAGTGTGCTTCCTTTCGCGAGCACAAGCGTCAGGGTCCCTTCCGATGTCTTCCACCCTCCGATAAGCAGCGAGTATGGCAGACTGTTGAAAGACCTCGTGCAAGAGGTCGATAAGACTGTCTCGCCGTCTCTTCGAGATAAAGTTCAATAGGTACACAGAGTGCACCTTGTCCTCAGCGGCATCCAATGCCCTAAGCGGCACGCCGGAACAGAATAGGGGAAGCGCTTCCCAGATAGCTCCTACGATAAGTTTAAGAAGAGAGGAACGTCGGGGAAGCAGTGGACCATTGTATGCGTCGAAGCGACTCATTATTTTAGCACACTCCTCATTTGTGAACTCCCGATTTTGAGAGCGGCCAAGTCGGCGGATGTCCTCATGAGAGATGATCTCGTTAAGAGCATACATGTGGGCGTTCATTGTTTCTGTGAAAGAAAATCAACAAAATGATCAGAAAGACTGATTAAGCAAAACGATATAATGCACTGAGGAATAAAATGTCATCTTTAAACTCCAAGATCAATGAAAAACTTCTAAGAGTTCTGTTGTATGATTTGGAAGGAGCAAAGCTCCATTAATGAATTAAGAAAATCCAAGGAAAATCTTTCAGAGAGCAGAGCTCTATGGAACCCTAGTAGGGTCCCATTTAGTTCTCTTTAGATCCCTTTAAGACCTGTAGAGCAAAGCTCTGCTAAGTGAAACCCTAAATAGGTTTCCTTTAGATCAGGGATCTATTGAGAGCGAGGCTCTATCAACGAAAATTAATTTAATTTAATTTAATCCAAATTAAAATTTTCACCTAAAAGTTTTAAGAATTTAACTCTTAAAGTTCTTGAAAATAAAGAGCAGGGCTCTGAGTTCTGAAAGTAAAATTTTAGAAATAAGAATCATCTAAGGGACCAAAGGTCCTATTTATAGGCATCAAGTGCCTCTTCAACTGCCAAAAAGTGCCGCGACGGTTGGGAATCTGCCACCGCTGCGCTCACGTTAGGAGGCCACGTAAGCGCAACGGTGGGAGGCATCTGTTTACCCCAATCAGAGCAAAGCTCTGGTGGGAAAAGAAGCAATGCTTCTGTTTTTCTCCAATCAGAGCAAAGCTCTGTCTTGAAAATTAAAGTGAAAATTAAAATTAAAATAAATGAAGTAACGCTTCAGATCCCCTGCGCTGCACGCAGAGCGCCACGTGTCAAAATCAGAAACAGTAGCGCAAGGAGCGCAGCGCCCAAGGTAGCGTACTCCATCAGAGCAAATTTCAACAACAAAAAAAAATTACGCAAAGCGCAACTGCGCAGTGCGCGCAAAAAAAAACGTAACTGCGCAGTGCGCGCCGCGCAACTACGCGGTGCGAAAAAAAAAGAGAAAAAAAAAAACTTTAGCTGCGCGACACGTGTCTGCGCAGTTGCGCAAGCGCCGCGTTGCGCGACACGTGTCACGCGCTGGGGAGATGCGCAAAAACAGAATGAATATTTAAGGAAATCTTTTCTGTTCTTGTTAAAACAAGAAGATTTCTTCTGTAAAACAGGGTCCTTTGGATCAAAGATCCAACGGTCGAGAAAATTCCCCAAATCTCTCAGAAAAAGATCTCTTTAACAAATTTAACTAATTTATGAGCACTATAAAAAGGACCCCAGACATCATTTCAAAATCATCAATATCTTGCTAAAAAAAAGAGAAGAGAACTCTTGAAGAATAAAAAAAAAGGTAAAAACCTTTAAAAGAAGAGAAAATTCTCTTATGAACAGATCATTGATCTAAGAACAAGATCATGGATCTTCAACAATAAATAAATAAATAAATAAATAGTGCCTTGCACTTGTTTTATGAACCATCGGTTCTTGAACCTAAAAGGTTCTTAAATTAATAGTGCTTTGCACTTTTATGAACCTTTGGTTCTCTGAGAGAAGAAAAACAAGAAAAAAAACTTGTTTTTTCTTAGATCTAAATCAAATAGTGCTTTGCACTTGTTTTATGAACCATCGGTTCTTGAACCTAAAAGGTTCTTAAATTAATAGTGCTTTGCACTTTCATGAACCTTTGGTTCTCTGAGATAAGAAAAACAATAAAAAACTTGTTTTTTTCTTAGATCTAAATCAAATAGTGCTTTGCACTTCTTTTATGAACCATCGGTTCTTAAATCTAAAAGATTCTCAAATTAACAGTGTTTTGCACAAATGCAATGCATTACTTAAAGGGCCAGGCCCAAATCAAAATGACCTGACAGGCCAAAATAAATTGCAAGGCAATAAATGGGCAGAGCCCAAATAAATTGATGATTTGCATCCTTTATATAAGGGCAGAGCCCAAATAAAATTGATGCCTTGCATCATTCTTAAAAAAAACAGAGCCCAAAACAAATTGATGCTCTGCATCCTTTCTGGGCAAAGCCTAAATAAAAATAAAAAGAAATGCAATGCAAAAGCAAATAAAATGTTGAACATTCTCAATTGGACTTAGCCCAATTTTGGCCATAAGTCCTTAAATTAAATTGACTGAGCAAAATTGCTCTACTAAATCAATTTACAATCGGTTCGAGGGTACATCTCCGAACTCCTTTGATATCCATCGTTGTAATTCCTCAACGACGTCAAAGAGATGACGGGTCCCAACGACCATACATCAATATGGACTGCGGGGTCCTTAAACTCGTGGACCGAAACGTCCCTAAACTAATATCGGACCGAAACGTCCCTAAACTGAAGATGGACCACTACGTCCCTAAACTGGAGATGGACCACCACGTCCCTAAACTGGCGGTGGACCACCACGTCCCTAAACTGGCAATGGACCACCATGTCTCTAAACTGGAACAATAGAGCCCCCAAATGCTCTTTTGTCGGATCTAAACGATCCCGTTTAAGTTGATCTTAGCCTCAAATATGACTAACGCATCTTTAAACCTTCAAACAGACTTTAGTCCCAAATTGGACTATAGATCCCCCCAATCTACTTTGGTTCAAGGGTACATCTCTGAACTCCTCTGACATCTGTCGTTGTAGTCCTTCAACGGCGTCAGAGAGGTGACGGGTCCCGACGGCCATACATACAATGGACCACTATGTCCCTAAACTGGAACAATAGAGCCCAAATGCTCTTTTATCGGATCTAAACGATCCCGTTAAGTAGATCTTAGTCCCAAACTGGACTAACGTATCCTTAACAACCGTTTAAGTTGATCTTAGCCTCAAATACGGCTAACGTATCCTTAAACCTTCAAACAGACTTTAGTCCCAAATTGGACTATGGATCACCCAACCAACTTTGGTCCAAGGGTACATCTCTGAACTCCTCTGACATCTGTCGTTGTAATCCTTCAACGTCGTCAGAGAGGTGACGGGTCCCAACGGCCATACATGTAATGGACCACCATGTCCCTAAACTGGAACATTAGAGCCTAAATGCTCTTTTGTCGGATCTAAACGATCCCGTTAAGTTGATCTTAGTCTCAAATTAGATTAACGTATCCTTAACAAACGTTTGAGTTGATCTTAGCCTCAAATACGGCTAACGTATCCTCAAACCAAAACCCCAAACCCAAATCTAAGTAAACACGGATTTGGACTAATCCACGTCCTACGGGCGACGACATAAATTAGTCTCCGTATACAATCCACGGGCAATCACAAACAAAACAAACACCCACGACACGAAGTGACCATCTGGAGAAGGAGAAAGTTGTTACCGCGATGCTGTAACGTAATTAACTGCAGGGGCTTGCGCCTGCAGGGAAGAGCGTCCCCACAATCAAAAACCCCTCAAGCGAGGGGGAATCTGACGAAGTCTGCTACATCGGCGGCATCCGTCTAAACCTCCGATACACGGTGCCATAAATCAACTTGGCATCTTCGGAGAGGTAGACGGATAGCACCAATTAGCATCTGCCCCGAATCTCAGTGCCAAGACATCGCAGTCTTGTGCGCCGTCTTTCGGAAGGGAACAACGATGTCCCGCCCTTTCAGCTTTTCACAAACACTTGCCGGTAGCCCTGCTGTTTTTACCCACGGAGCCCTTTCAGGTTTTCATCCGTGCCCACTTTGCTTACGGACATACCGTTTTTTTATTTATTTTCTTTTTTTCCTTTGTATCAGCTTTGGGACGCTGCAATCCATCGTAGTTTATCGACGTCTCGGTCATAGGTCAACGTATGATTACGCAGCTAAATTTTGCCGCAAATCTTCACATGTTTTGTACCGGAGGTAGTTTCCTTGAAGAGACGGCTGAGGGAGACTTCTTCGTCAGAGTCGCTTCCAAACGTGATAACTTGCGGTCCTTTGGTGTTGGCTATGTGACAGTTGCCAATAGCTCTTTCGCGCTCATCTGTCGTACTTTTCCGTTTCCGACGAGCCTTGCGCTTCACTTGTTGAACGTGTCGTCGATGGACAACATATCCCTGCCACCAGTTTTTAAAGGCTATGCACTCCTCGGTGGGGTGTGCAATCCTCTGATGGTATAGGCAGAGTTAGGATGTATGTCCGCTTCATCAAGACGTATATTGACAGGGGAATTTCCTTTGAGATAGGGAAACTTCATTCCTATTTCCAGGGCCTGAGCAAATTGATTCCTTGTCTTGATCCTGCTTTTATTTGCGGCGGATGTACCTTGATCTGGTGGGAGTGTTTCGACCCTTTTGTCCCGTCGCCGGTGTTTGGCCTTTTCAAATATGGCCATCTTGCGCTCCTGGTCAGCTTTGCTTTTTATCCGGGCTTCGTTCAGGAATGCGTCAATCATTTCGTCTGATGGTCCTAGAAGTTCTGGTTCGCGATTTGCCCTCAGTTTCCCTGCGTCAGGAGTTTCTTCACTGTCTATCGACGAGTGAGAGATCACATGACAACTTGCTGTGTAATCCTCAGATCCATCTGATGAGTCTTCTCCATTATTTCCGTCTCCAAGGACGTGACTGAGGAATTCTTGGAGCGTGATTGGAGCCCGCGCCTTTTGGTTATGCTCTTCCAGCGCGTTAATATATTTTCGCAGATCCGTGCACTTGTCATCAAACCGCGGAGATTTTTCTATAAAAGAGCACGATGCCCCCGGCATGTCCACCTTTTTAGGAGCATGTGGTCGTGGTGGGTTTACTTTCCACTTCTCAGACAACGCAAACTTGCCTTGTAGGTACTGATCCTCGATCCATCCCTTAAAGACGAAGCAATCCTCGATCGGGTGACTTACCATTTGATGGTAAGGGTAGTAATTAGGGTTATTCACTTCGCTGGGTTGCGGCGGTCGCCTTGTATTCGGCAAACTGATAAGCCTGTTGCGCATAGCCAGCTCGAACAGCCTCTTCGTCTTGTCCCGTTGGAACGAGTAAGGACGCTTTATTTTTTCATTGTAATAGCGTCGTCTCTCCTTCAGTTGATCCACTAGCTTTGGGGCACTGGGTTGTTGTTGGGTGTTCATAACGAACGTCGCCTTCCCTTTACCCTTCTCGTTTCGAGGTTCCGGCTTTGGGGGAGACGGTCTGTGACCCATTTGATCCATTTGATCTAACTTGTCAATTAGAGCCTGGAACGTGGTCGGTTTAAAGAACATCATGAACTGTGAAATAGTCGCATGAGGGTCTAGGGTACCCACGAACATGCTCACCGCTGGTGCTTCTTCGATGCGCTGTTCGCACTTTGACCATAGATTCTGACATCGGACAGCGTACTGGACCCACGTCTCGCCTGGCATCACCCTGGTGTTGATCAATGCGGTGATCGGGGTACGCTCAATAGCGCTTGCAAATCTTTGTGTAAACAATAGCTCCATCTCAGCGAAAGTTTTGATGGAATCGTTCGGAAGCTCGGAGTACCACTCAAACGCCGTCTCTGATAAGCTGCCGACGAATTGGCAAAGCAAGAGCTTATCATCGCCGCCGGTGTTGCCGCATAAGGCCTTGAATTGAGAGACATGCTGATGTGGATTCCCTATCCCTCTGTATACGTGGAACTTAGGGATCGTATATCCCGGCGGGTAACTGATTTGGTCATACCAGTCTGGGTAGGGTCGTCCGGTTCTAACAATTTGCCCGGCCGCTTCCTTCGCCTGATGAACTCGTATTTGTTGAGCTATCAAGGGCAGCTTTGGAAATGGTTTCCTCCTTGGCTGCTGAATGAGCCTAGGGAGGATTAGATGTCTCCCCTTTATCGTCTTCAATAATGATCGGAGGGTCTTCTGCTGGGGGATCTGGCTGGATCATCATCCCGACCATGTCTTGAAAGAGAAGCGTCATTCATTTTATGTTGGCAGCTTGTTCCGCTACCTCTTTGTCCTTCTTCTCGAAGATTCTACGGAAGAACTCAGCATCGGTTTCTTGTTCTTGACGCTGTTCCGACGACGCCTCCGGGCTTTCTTTTGGCTTAGTGAGTGTGGCCATTTGTGTTAACATCTCTTGGAGCTTCTTTTGCTGCTCCTGAGCTTTTGTTATGGATCTGGTGAGTGGTCGATGGCCCGTCGAAGTGCGGCTTCCTTCTTTTCCGGAGGCCATGTAAACAGTATATACCACCATGCCCCCAGACTTGGGGCGTCTAGATTCAGTGTCTTCGCGATTTGCCAAAGACACAGGGATCTTCTCCAACCTCCTCCTTTTGTGAACGGTCGAAGTTGAGGAGGCCGTTGTAGTGGGCACCCTTGTAGCTGCTGCTTTTTCTGGTTTGACAGAGTAGTCCTTCTCCTGCCGAACCTTCATCTTTTTCTGTCGGCGGGGATAGTCTTGATCCATTACAGAGTCTTGAACTTGACGCCAGACCTTGTAAATTTCATAGGACAGCCGTTGAGGGGGCTGCTCCAGTTTCACCTTTGGGGCATTATCCACAGGTGTAAGAGATCTTTTCAATACGGCAGTTGGCGAGTTTTTGTGCACCCTTCTTAGCGGTTCAGAACTATTCCCAGTCAGAATAGCAGCATTGATTTCCGCCATCGAAGCTGGCGGAGTTAGACCAGAAGGGGAGTTGCCCCCAACCTTCCTTACTCGGTGTCAGTGACGACGGCGAGCGTGTCGTGCGGTTGGAGTTGGTTTAGCCTTAGGGGTGACCACCTCATGCCCTCTGTGTTGGTCGAAATTCGCCGGTATCAGCCTTTTAAAGATCGATGTCCGTTGAGTGGGGACGGTCAACCTATCAAAAGCAGACTTCCGAGTAGGGGAAGAAACCTCGGTGATTTCGCTTGGAATGGGAGAAGAAATAGTCAGTCTTGTGAAGACCGACCCTTTGGCAGTGGAGTTGGGCGACCCGTTGAGAGGGGCAGCAGTACTAGTAAGCCGATCGAATACCGACTGCTTGGGAGCTTCTTGAGACGGCACGGAGGCGTTGAAGCTCATGGGTGGGAGAATGGTCCCAAAGAATAGTCCAGTGGTGGCTTGAGTCACCTGTTCCACCGGTATCTTGAAAAGGGAGGCCGCTTGGGGCCCGTAAGTCACTCCTCCAGCAAGGACGGAGTGAGAGTTGCAGTTGCAGGAAGTGCAGTTTGAAGCCATTAATCTTCTGTTTTCTGCACGGAGCAATGAACCAAATCTAAGCACCTCGAATCCACAGGCAACCACAGCAAACCGAGATTCGTTCGCGAACACGACACACGAAGTGTGGAGTGGAAAGAGAAAGAGGTCCCACCGGACGTGCCAGAATCTGTTCCCCTCCGAACACAGAGACGTGACCGCATAGGTCCGTCTTGCCTGAGATTCAGGGAAGATGCTATTTGGTGCTATCCGTCCACCTCTCCGAAGATACCAAGTTGATTTATGGCACCGTGTATCGAAGGTTTAAACGGATGCGTCCGATGTAGCAGACTTCGTCAGATTCCCCCTTGCTTGAGGGGTTTTTGATTGTGGGGACGCTCTTCCCTGCAGGAGCAAGCTCCTGCAGTTAATTACGCTACCGCATCGCGGTAACAACTTTCTCCTTCTCCAGCTGGTCACTTCGTGTCTTAGGTGTTTGTTTTGTTTGTGGTTGCCCGTGGATAGTATACGGAGACTAATTTATGTTGTCGCCCGTAGGACGTGGATTAGTCCAAATCCGTATTTTCTTAGATTTGGGTTTGGGGTTTTGGTTTAAGGATACGTTAGCCATATTTGAGGCTAAGATCAACTTAAACGTTCGTTAAGGACACGTTAGTCTAATTTGAGACTAAGATCAACTTAACGGGATCGTTTAGATCCAACAAGAGAGCATTTGGGCTCTGTTGTCTAGTTTAGGGGCATTTCGGTCAATTACCAGTTTAAGGACATAGTGGTCCAACATTCCCATTTTGGGGACGAATATTAGTTTAATGACATTTCGGTCTAACATTCTCATTTTGGGAACGAATATGAGTTTAATGACATTTCGGTTCACGAGTTTAAGGACCCCACAGTCCGTAGCAATGTGTGGTTGTCGGGACCCGTCACCTCTCTGACGACGTTGAGGGATTACAACGACAAATATCAGAGGAGTTCAGAGATGTACTCTTGAACCGGGTGTAAATTGATTTGGGAGAGCAGTTGTGCTCTGTTCAATTTAATTTGAGAACTTATGACCAGAATTGGGCTAAGTCCAGTTAGAAAAATGTCTAACATTTTATTTATATTAGGCCTGTTAGGCCTTTGCTTGGGCTCTGCCCCCTTTTAAAATAATGCACAGCATTTTAATTAAATGCACAGCATTTTAATTAAATGCACAACATTTAGATTAGGCCTGTTAGGTCTTTTAATTGGGCTCTGCCCCTTTTTTTAATAATGCAGAGCATTTTGTTTGGTATGTTACACCTTTATTTGGGCTCTACCCTTTTTTAAATAATGCACAACATCTAAATTGGGCTATGCCCTTTCTTAATAATGCATTGCATTTAATGGTCTGACAATGCGCCACGTGGCTTGTCAGGCGCTTTGTGCCAATTAAAGAGCGCAAAGCGCCAGCTCATGTGGAGGTGACACGTGTCACGCTGTGGTGAGCGCAAGTCTGTTAGTACAGTGCGCTGCTGACATGTGGCACGCTCTGGTGCAGTGCGCCAAACCAAGAGCACAGTGCGCTATATTTAGGAGCGCAGATTGACACGTGGCGCTCTCTGGTGACTTGCGTCAGTCCAAAAAGCGCAACAGTGCAAGTCAAGAGTGCAAGACACTGTTCAATAGCGCAGAGCGTATCTTGATCAACTTTTAGATCCAAGAAAAGAATCTTTTGAAGAGGTTCTATCTCAAGATTTAAGAACCAATGGTTCATCAAAATGCAGTGCCTTTATATAGATCAAATGATCTATGAAGTAATACTTCTTTAAATATTTTGAGATTAGATCTTTTTGATCTTTTTTTCTTTTAATTGAAGATCTTGATCTTGTTCTTAGATCTTTGATCTTTTTAGAAGAAATTCTTCTTTTTTTAATGAGATGATTTCATCTCTGTTCTTCTAGAATCAAGTTCTTTACCTTTGAAGAAGATTCTTTCTCAATTCTTTCAGAGTTCTCTCTCTCTCTCTCTTTTTATCTCTCTGTATGTATGTATCTGAGACTTGTAGTCTAGGGGCCTTTATATAGGGCCAATTAGTTTGTTAGGTTAGTTACAGAGATCTTTTTCTGATTGATCTGGGGATACTTCCCCACCGTTGGATCTTTGATCCTAAGGCCTCTATTTTACAGAAAATGATCTTCTTATTTTTAATAAGATTAGAAAGATCTTTCTAGAATTTTAATTCTGATTGATTAAATAATTTATTATTTAAATGCTGGCGCAGTTGGCGTAAGCGCACCTGCGCTTGACACGTGTCGCGCAGCGCACCTGCGCTAGCGCAGCTGCACTAGCGCAGCTGCACTGACACGTGGCATGCAGCGCAGAGCGCAAGTGATCTGAAGCGTTGCTTCCTTTATTATTAAAATTTGAATTTTAAAACAGAGTCTTGCTCTGATTGGGGTGCACTGCCTTGGGCGCAGCGCTCCTTGCGCTGGCGTATCTGTTTTTGACACGTAGCGCGCTGCGCGCAACGCAAGGAACCTAAAGCGTTGCTTCACCTATTTTATCATTTGAATTTCAAAGTAGAGATTTGCTCTGATTGGGGGAAACAGAAGCGTTGTATCGTTTCCTGCCTTGGAACTTGGATAGAGCTTTGCTCTAATTGGGGAAACACCGGGGATCCCAGATTATCTGTATTGTTCTGTGATATTTTATTACTTTTCTGTAATGTTGCATTTTATCATGCCTGGAGCGATTATTGTATATTAGTATATATACTAGTAGATGTTGTATATGTTTTACACCCGCGCTAGTCCATTCCCCGCTCTGTCGTTAGTTAAGTAACCTAACGAGTGATGACGGGACTCAGCGGCGAATGCGGATGGCATATACGTACATTTTATTTTCGTTCTTTTCTTGTGTAATTAATTGATGGGATTGCATTGATTTTGATCAATGCAAAGGAAAACAAACTTGTTTGGATGTTGTTGGAACAGTTTTAAAAAGTGTCATTACTAAGACATTTTCTTTTGTTTTGCACAGTGGTATTCGGTTGGAATATCCTGCACCTCATTCGACGAGGCAAGGGTCGAGATCTCTTCACCGGGAATGACCCCTTGGGCAGAAGTTTGCGTCAGGGTAATAATTTCACTATAGTCGATTACATGTTGCTTTGTATCGCGGTATTCAGTTGGAATATCCTGCACCTCATTCCACGAGGAAAGAGCCGAGATCCCTTCACCGGAAGTGACCTCTTTAGCAAAGGTTTTCGCCACTATATTTTTATAAAATGCTATCAGGTTCCTTCAACGAGATCAAGTTCATTACGTTAAAGGTTTTTCGCCAAAAACCAGTCGTAGCCCTCCGTTGTTTCAGATGGGTAGCACGTAGTATTCATGCTGTGTTTGTTGGCCTTCGTCAAGGCATAGTGGATGGTAGCTGCTTGCTACTTTTCTGTTGTATAGATAGATGAGTTGGTTTGGGACAGTCGTATTATCTTGTTTGCCTTCGTCAAGGGTATGTACGGGTGGGTTCGAATTGACAAGAAAATGACGGGTTGAACTTGACATGTGACTTATGATTTGTTGGCCTTCATTAAGGTCATAAGAACATGGGGTAAAAATCTTATCAGAAGTTTCTAAAGAAACTGAAACTTGCCAGGCATGCGCATACCTTCTGGAGTGTGATAACATGAGTGGATTCCGTCACGTTGTCATGCGATGATAGTTGGATCCCGATTCCCAGTGATGAGTTAGTTTACTCTTCGGGTGATCCCGATTGATTCTTCTTTCAGGTTTGGAAGAGAATTTGACAGTACAGTGGGAGATTTCCTGATTAGATAAAATGATAACTATTCTGATCTAGGTTAGAGTGCACGCAGAGTGTTTCTTTTCTCTCTCTCTTTAGCAGCGACCTTTGACCGACCCTAGACTATGACTCAGTGACCAAGTTGATCGAACCTTCTTAAAATACTGGATTTTGGATTGTCTAAGTTGCATAAGTCATTGCCGCTCCTTCTTTTACCCTTTGCATTTCTCAGAACATCTCGTATCACTACGAACATCCAATTCCATTGGATAGATCCATCATATGGTTATATACGAACTCGAAGGGACTTCTTCGAGGATGGATCCAGGTTCAGGAGAAACTGAATTGGTTTATTCAGTTGTCTTTTATCATCATCTTCTCTCAGGTTGCGAGAGCTCCTTAGTTTAGGAGAGTATACCTATTACGCATATTGGATAGTTTTCTTCCAAATCATAGGCAGGTACCGAAAGGTAAGGAATGAAGAAAACCAATTAGCCTAAGGAGGGTGTACATAAGGTAATAAGTAAAGACAAAATAAAGGGATTAGAAAGAGGGCAAAGTAAATTGCGACTGCTATCATTTACGACCAAACCGCGTAGTTCATCGCCACTCCTATTTCACCTTTGCTTTTTTCCCCAGTTCGGGAGAAATATAATAAGGTATTATTCAGTTGTCTTTTATCATCACGTTCTCTCAAGTTGCGAGTACTCCTTGGTTTAGGAGGGTACACCTATTACGTTTATTGGATAGTCTTCTTCCAAACCATAGGCTGGTGCCGAATGGTAGGCAAGGAAGAAAACCATTTAGCCTAAAGGGATGTACAGAAGGTAATGAATAAAGACAAATAAAGGGATTTGGAGAGATGACAAAGAAATATACGGTTACAGTCATGAATAGGATTATGGAAGAGGCAATACAAGGAATACCAGGATACCCGTACGAAATTTTTTCATGTTTCAGTTTCACTGTGCATTGTTAAAAGGAAAACTGATTTCCCGATCAGATACTTACTCCAGGGTAGGTATTTACCAGGTATGATTCTCACATGTGTATGGTTTTACAGATGATGAGTGGGAGTAGGTTATTGGGAATAAGGTGATCATCCTCATTATATCGGAATTCGTTGAAATTGGTGATATTTGAGGAAGTCTCCTGAGTTTTTGCCGGACGACATGTATTTGGTTTTGAGTATCCGTTGTTGTATACCAATTTCAAAATGATATATCTGTACGTTTATTTTTATAAAGTGAGATATAACATTTTGAAATTATGTTCATGACATTTACCTATATCAGTTGACGATTGGGTAAGGAACATTGAGCAACGGAGTAGTTCTTAACCATAAGTACAGTTTTCAACATACGATGCACAGGTTTTGAGTTATTCAACTCAGCGGATTTATACAGAGTATTGTATATTGTCCAGTGTTTATCAGGACAAAGGGGTTAGTCCTCGTACTATGTTCTGTTTACTTATGACTTCTCTAGGTTTTAGACAAGTATTTCTTAGAAATATAAGCTCTAAGTTTTGAGAAATTATGGGTATAGGAATAAAGTAGAGAACCAGATATCGCAAGTATCGGGATTCATCAAAGAGATCGAAAATGTAGATACTTGTGATTAGTATTCAGTTGATAGTAATGGTTTTGAGAAACTTATTTCTCTTTCAAATTACTCATAATTGGATGGATTCCTAAGTTGAGTAATGCTGATTAGCCTCTCTCTATTAAGTTGATATGCACTGGAGACAGCTGCATGATTTGAATCTGGTTCTAATTAAATAAGTGCCAAAGTTTCTATATTGGATATAGAATGGTTCATATTTTAACGATGTTAAGGTACGGAGAGTTATCCAGCTTATGCTTAAAACCAGACTCTGGATAACTCAAGGCACGTTTCTGTAATGGCAGTTTGTGGGTTGACTCGGGCTATATCGAGGGTTGACTTTCTACCATCTGGAAGATCAATAGTGATAATTTTCTTGACTCGCCACAGTTCTAGTAAATTGGATTTTTTCAGAAAACAGTAGTGGGAGTATAGTAGAATTGGAAGTGATTCCAGAACCGCAAACGATTACGGAAAATTTAATAGGACCTAAAAATTCAATCAGGTTTGACATTCGATTAGCCACTCCGCAGATATGGTGGGTAACCTCAGATACCCAAGAGATACTCCGGTAGCCTTAAGGATGGTGACAGGGAGGTTCTTGTTTACCCAGGCTTTACACTACTGTTGTTCCAGGCTATGAGACCCGGCACGAGATTAAGTATAGCATCGTTCTAAACTATCTTTAGAAGTGCACGTATATATTATTCTGCCAGAGGGTTTTTGTGGTCAATGGGAGCAGCGGAAGTATAATGGGCAAGTAGCTTATGTCTATTTATAGACTAAAGCAGATATAGCGGAGATAGATCATCTATTTTTGATGTGACAGTCATAAGTTTGACTTCATTAGAATAGGGGATGGATATGTTAAGAAGGTAGTGGAGTGTGATGTCTTGATATTTGGATGACATACACAGAGTAGAAAGTAAAATTTCTATACTACGATAGGTTATACTTTGGTCGTCACACAGTTGTTTCTCCACAAAGGATATGGATATAATATCCGACATTCTGGTTTCTAGATCTAAATGGATATCTTTAGAAAAGTATTTGAGATTACATATAAGATGTTGATGCTACTTTTAAAACTTAATATGATTCATTTGTAAGTTATGCAGATATATTAATTTGGTAGGTGGTAAACTCGTTTAAGCTACTTTTTACAAATATGTCAATATTGGGGCTTTTTTTGCAAAAAATAATCAAACCATTATTGCATTTAAATGTTAAAAGGATGAAAAGGTGAATTTATGAGTTTAAGTGTATGGGTTGGTATGTTTTGGGGTTAGAGTTTCATGAATGATTTTTCTCATTTTTTTGAATTATCTTTTTGAAAAAATGGAGAAACCTTTTGCATACCCCATCTGTTCTAGTTATAATAGAAAAAGATAATGTAACTATGAACCTATATGAAGTAATGCTCTCAAGTCCGAATTACAAAAAAAATAGCATTTTACACGTGCAATGCACGTATGTGTATTAAAACCTGCGTATAAAATACAAATTTATAATGAGAAAACAAAATCTTGGCTGCCAGTGGGAGAGAGTTTTCTCTTATGGTGTTGAAAAAGGTCGATACTCAACCAATTTATTCAACGATCGGTATCCACCATCTTCATCTTTATCGTGCAAGATATGGATACACCATATTTGATATGAATCTATTATCTTTTCCCCGCTCATACAGTGGATACAAAAATCAACAATTTTCTTGGTTTTACTGTGAATCTTTTACTGAAACCCCCTCACCACCTAAGTCTAGTTTGGAAGAGTCGTTGGAAGCATATATTGCCGCAACAAATAAAATGATGAGGACAATGGAAGCATCCATGGCCGTCCTTACGCAACCTAGTGAACCGGTAGCTAGTGTCCCGCTAGCTCAGAATTTTTCAATGTGTAAGGCGGTAGTTGGACAGAGTGAGAATGAGAGAGGATTTTCAAATCAAACCTACCCTTACCCAATTGAAACCCACAACTCCGGTTTTCCATCTATTGTTCCAAATGATTCACCAGTTAAAAATAAAAATGAGTTGTGTGATTTTGTAGTGCTTGATTTGCCAAATTGTGAAGAACCCCTCTCGAGTGAAACCGCACCTAATCCTTTCGATCTTTACACTTCCACTCTAGAACCTACATTGATAAATATCCATGCTGTGGATAAAGTGTCTAAAGAAATTGATTTTCACTTGATTGAGGATATAGACGCCGGGAATATTTCGGATGATGAACCTGTCGATTTAATAGAAATTTTATGTTCAAATCATCATCCTGAGTTATTAAATGTTTCCCCCGAATCTCATATGCGTCTAGATTTTAATGATAATGGTATGGATGAATTACATATTGAGGATAGTACCGAGGAGAGTCTTGAGGATAATATCGAGGTTGAACCATTTTTATTGGATGTGTCGGATTTTCCAATTCAGCCTCCTGAAACTTTGACTGTGATATCACCCTCCCTCCTTCCTATTGTTCCGACCGAACAAATGACTGTTACGCTTTCATCTCCTATACCAAGTTCGGCGTACCCATGTTTTCTTACGAATCTTGAGGGATTTGACCCCATTTCCCGACGGGTTGATAGGTTAGCGCAATCGCTTTTAACACATCGTTCATCACACATTGCGTTAATTTATTCACTCAATTTACACCCTCAAGATCGTAATCCACTTCCTTCTCCTTTCCGCCATGCTTCCCCTCCACCGAGACCGTATTCTACCCCTCTTCCCACACGGTCTCGCGTGTTTCTCATTTCTTTCCTCCGCACCCTATTCTTGCACCAACTATACCATTACCACGATAAGATGTTTGAATGGTTGGTGCTAACCTTTGGCTTGTGTAAGGCCAAGCTTAAGTTTGGGGGAAACCTTTGTATATATGTATATATCCTTTTGTTTTCTTTTTCTATAAAAAAAAAATTCAAAACATAAAAAAATTATAAATAAATAAACAGGGGAGTATCGGTATTTTTACCCTCTTGGTTTAGCATGACAGTGAGGACACTGTCAAGTTCAAGTTTGGGGGTATGCTCGGTACGTCTTCTTCCTTCGCATTCATTTGTATATAGTTTTGCATTTGCATACTTATTTTAAAACCCATAAAAATTTCAAAAATTATAAAAATTATTGTATTCAATTTTGGCCATATTTGACTAGAGTTGGACAAATAGGTTAACTAGTTAGGAACAACTATATCTTAGACTTAGTAAATTAAAAACCCTAAAAATAACCTTTTTTAAAGTTTAACGGTAGAAAGTATATGCCTTGTAGTTTATTTAGAAATAGGCATATTTTGGGTTCACTTCTTGAGCTAAGTCAAAATGAGGGAAGAGTATTGATGTTCTAATTAAAGTATAAGTTTGAAAAATAGTTCCTAGCTTAAGTTTAGATTCTGAAAACGTATACCCTACCATTTGCACATTCACGCATCTTGAAACTTGGAATAGTAGAAGAGACCTTGAAAGGCTCTTGTCTAAAGTCCTTAGTATGAAAAAGTGTGAATAAAGAAAAAAATGGACACTGGTTTTTGTGATTACCTAAGGCTATAAAAATAGAAAAATATTTAGCGAGGGTGCCTTATCACCTAGTGCCTTAGACCAACTGGTTTGGGAGTCACTGCTAAAGTCTTGGGTGTTGCAAAGACTAGGAAGTATGCTTTATAGTGCAAACGCATTTTGTAATCGGTCGTTGGTACCTCAAGAAGTATTAACGGTCGCATGAAGGATGTGTAAGCAAATTTCATTTAAATTCACCACTAATTAGTACTTTGGACAACGGACAAGGGGTTGATTGCTTAATTTGAATTTCCAAGTGTAGGGGTGACTTATACACACACGTAGGGGTATGTGATTGGAATTTAGATGAGAGAAAGGAATGAAGAATAGAACTTGTATCTTTAATAGAGTTGATAGAAATTCCTAAGTGGAGATGAAACCCTAGAAGGAAAACTTAGGAAATGCCGAAAGCTAAGTAGGTCTACATAACATATATAATCTTAAGTTAAATAATGAGGAAGCGTGAAGAATATGGATGGATAATTTACAAGTAGAAGATAATAGAATTCCTTATTAGAAGACCTAATTGGAGAACAAAAGTTAATGGGCTGAATTGATAGGATTTTGTGGGTAGTATCCGCTGAAAACCCTCAGGAGACAACACTCCTCCTACTAGGGACACCTAGAGGTTTAACGGCTTGTTGCACGTGCTCAGTGCAATCGCGTTTCCCTGCGAAAGTGCGGTTAGGATTTTTTAGAGAATAAAATAATAAGTTTGCTCGAGGACGAGCAAAAGGTAAGTTTGGGGGTATTTGTTCAGACTATAATATTGCATTATTCATTCCCCTATTTCTTACTCTTTTATAAATAAACAGGTACTCTTGACGCATGTTTTTTGCATAATACAGGTTACATGTTTCTGGAGCAAATACAGTGAAAGAGACACAAAACAACAGAAAAAGGGACTTTTGACCAACTGTTAGACGGATCCTAGTCTAGCCTAGATGAAGAACAAGGCAAAGTCCAAAATGTTAAAGCAAACGGTCAAAAGATACTTACAAGTGTTCACTGAAACATCTGGAGGAAAACCAGAAGCCCAACAGAGAAACTGCATATGGAAACAGAAGCCCAAACAGCCAAGGAAAAAGCCCAGAAAATAACAGAGCCCAACTCCCTTGTTTGGCCGCGGAACCGCGGCCAAACCCATGCTGGCGCCGCGGTTCCGCGGCCATCAAGAACACGTGTCGGCGCAGTTTCTGTGACGGTGCGCTGTTGTGGGTGTTGTGATTTTGAGTGGGCAAATCAGTAACTGCGCGTACGCGAGAGTCTGTAACCCTAGGTTTTCTATTCTCCTATAAATTGTAATTTTAGATATAAAAATTGTATGCCTCCCTTTAATGAATAAAATTTACAAATCTTTTGGAGAGCATCGGTGCCTCTCTTCAATTCAGAAATCCAGATCTGACAACCCTGCTTTGATGTTTGGAGAAAGCCATCTGTAAGTAATTTATTTTCTTGCCTTAGTGAAGATTTAAATTCCTTGCCCTAGGTAAATTTATTTTCCCTGCCCTAGTTATAACTTTTAATTAATTACCCTAGGATAATTTAGATTTTTAGATTTAATAATCTGTCCGAACACCTTACGGAATCAACTCGTTAAGACACATAAAAGGAATTTACCCGTCTCTGTGGATCGACCCGTACTCACCGGCTAGCTGCGAAGCGACGCCGTTCTGATTGCGGTAATTACATGTTTTTGACACTAATCAATAGACCATCTCCCTAACTGGGATGAGAAGCGTACACACTAGTCTACTCTGGAGTATCGATGCCCTGTCTCGATAATCCTACGACTAGGGACAAGTATAGGATATTGCTTATAGACTACCCAGCCCCCACTGGTGTGACTGCCATCACAATGCTGGTAATCAAGCAAAGATCCTATGGGCTCTACTAATATGTATAAGTGATATGCTACAAGAAACATATGCACATATTAAAGTACACAAAACCAAGTAGCATACTACCATATTTAGCAAGACTGTATATATAACTGTGAATATCCTAAGCTTCCATTAAGTAATATACAACCTAGTATGATACAATAATGTCCCCTAGGGCATAAACACTAACAATCTCCCATTTGCACTAGGGCCATGAGCTGGCGTATCGTAGACCTATCATCTCGAATAGCCTCTCGAACTGTGTTTGAGGGATGGCCTTCGTGAATGGATCAGCAATGTTATTTTCCATCTCTACTCTTCTCACCTCGATCTCCCGGCGATGTACAATCTCCCTGATCAAGTGATACCGCCTTAAGATGTGTCTGGACTTCTGATGGGACCTGGGTTCCTTCGCTAAAACTATAGCGCCATTGTTATCACAATACAGAGGTATTGGATCAACACTGGTAGGAACCACCTGAAGTTCTGTGAGGAACTTCTTCATCCAAACAGCTTCTTTTACGGCATCGCAAGCAGCTATGTACTCCGCTTCCATTATTGAGTCAGCAACGGTTTCCTGTTTGGAACTCTTCCAACAGACCGCCCCTCCATTGAGGGTAAAGACATAACCCGACATGGATTTGGAGTCATCTTTGTCACTCTGGAATCCGGAGTCGGCAAAGGCCTCAATCTGGAGGTCTTTTCCGCCATACACCAAGAACATATCATTAGTCCTCCTCAGGTACTTAAGAATGTTCTTTACGGCTATCCAGTGCTTCTCCCCTGGGTTTGCCTGATACCGGCTTACTACACTTAATGCGTATGCTATATCTGGTCTGGTACATAATATCGCATACATTATAGAGCCTACTGCTGAAGCGTAGGGTATAATCGACATGCGATCCCTTTCCAAATCAGTCTTAGGTGACATCTCTTTGGAGAGGGTGATTCTGTGACAAGCCGGTAGGTTACCGCGCTTAGAATCTTCCATACTGAATCTTTTCAATATGGTGTCTATGTATCTGGACTGCGAAAGTCCCAACATCCTTTTTGATCTATCACGATAGATCTGGATCCCCAGAATGTAGGTGGCATCACCCAGGTCTTTCATGGAGAATTTATGTGACAAGAATCTTTTGACTGACTGTAAGATGGGAAAATTATTTCCTATTAGGAGAATGTCATCCACGTACAAGACGAGGAATACTACAGTTCTCCCTACAATCTTACTGTATATGCATGGTTCATCTGGATTTTTGATAAAATCAAATTCTTTGACAGCATCATCAAAACAGATGTTCCAACTCCGCGATGCCTGCTTTAGTCCATAAATAGACTTAAGCAGCTTGCATATTTTACCGCTGCTCCCACTCTGAATGAATCCCTCTGGCTGATCCATATAGATGCACTATTCTAAATTTCCATTTAGAAAGGTCGTCTTTACGTCCATCTGCCAGATCTCATAATCGTGGAAGGCAGCAATAGCAAGAAGGACCCGAATGGATTTCAGCATAGCCACTGGAGAAAAGGTTTCGTCATAGTCCAAACCAGGTCTTTGACGGAAACCCTTTGCAACAAGTCTAGCCTTATAGGTTTCAACCTGTCCATCTACACCAATCTTCTTTCTGAAGATCCATTTGCATCCTACGGGTTTTTATTCCATCTGGAGCAATGTCCAAAGTCCATACTTTGTTAATGTACATGGACTCCATTTCTGTCCGCATTGCATTCAGCCATTTTACCGAGTCACCACTCTGAATGGCTTGCTGGAAGCTAGTAGGGTCATCATCATCAATGACGCAATCTTCTCGATCCCCGTCTATGAGAAAACCATAGTATCTCTCAGGCAGATGAGATGGCCTACTACTCCTGCAGATAGGCGCTAGAATGTCCCTTTCTTCTGAAACCTCTGGTTCTACCATACTTTCAGTTGTAGTTTGTGGTTCTGGAATTTCTTCCAGTTCTATTTCGCTCGCACTTGTTTTCTTTTCTAAAAACTGATGTTCTAGAAAATGGGCATTACGAGAAACAATAACCTTTTGTTTCTCTGCGTAATAGAAATAATATCCTTTGGAGTTCTTCGGATATCCCACAAACTTACATTGTACTGATCGTGCCTCGAGCTTGTCCACATGCTGCTTTTTAACAAAAGCTGGACATCCCCATATTTTCAGATGCTGAAGATGGGGTTTCTTCCCACTCCATATCTGATATGGCGTGGTAGGCACAGTCTTGGTAGGAGCCCGGTTCAAAAGGTATGCAGCTGATTCTAGTGCATATCCCCAGAATGATAGCGGCAACTCAGCTTTACTGATCATGGAACGAACCATATCCAATAGGTTTCGATTCCTCCTTTCTGATACACCGTTGTGTTGTGGTGTGTATGGAGGAGTAAGCTGAGAGAGAATTCCGTTCTCTTTTAGGTAACCCAGGAACTCGGCACTTAAGTATTCACCACCTCGATCAGATCTCAGTGTCTTGATACTTTTGCTTATTTGGTTTTCCACTTCATTCTTGTATTCTTGAAATTTCTCAAAGGCCACGGATTTATGTTTCATTAAGAAGATATATCCATACCTAGAGAAATCATCCGTAAAAGTAATGAAGTAAGAATAACCTCCTCACGCATGTGTAGACATTGGACCACACACGTCACTGTGTACGAGTCCCAAGAGCTCGCTTGCTCTTATTCCGTGTCCAGTAAACGGAGTCTTTGTCATCTTTCCTATGAGACAAGATTCACAAATAGTATAAGATTGATATTCAAACGGATTCAAATATCCTTCTCTATATAACTTAGTCAACCTTCTCTCATTGATGTGACCTAGTCTACAATGCCATAAGAAAGTCTGATTTAAATCCGGAGACTTTCTTTTAAGTGTGTTCTAGACACTGAAAATCTGAGCTTAATTTAATACGTATATTCTGTTTTCTAATGTACCAGACCCAATCAGTACTTGATTTAGGTGGATGTGGACCACATCGTTTACAAAAGTAAAATCATATCCTTCTTTAGAAAGTAAGGATACAGATATGATATTACAAGTCGTACCTGGTACATAAAAACAGTTACGCAGAATCAATATCTGCCTAGTTGTTAGTCTAAGATGATATTCCCCTACGGATTCAGCGTTCATGCTCATTCCGTTAGCAACCCTGAGGGTCATATTACTTATCCTGATAACCCTACGGTTTCTCAGAGCCTGTAATAAATTACAGATGTGAGATCCTGACCCGGTATCCAATACCGAAGAAGTAGGGTTAACTGACATACATTTCTCTATTACAAACACACCTGAAGCTGAAGCCACAACATGCTTCGTATCCTGGCTACTGGCTTTGCTAGCCCTGCAATCTTTCTGCCAATGTTCATTTCCGTAACAATAGTAACGTCCCTCTTTTACTATATCCTGTCCCAAAACTTTTGCCCTTCTTTTTCCTTCTGCTTCCCTGGTTTCCTTCAGGGTAGAAAGCTATCTGACCTGTTTCCCAACGTGGTCTCCAGGTCCTGGAGCTCATCAATATAGCTAGTCATTGTAACGACGTTGTCCCCAACAGATGACCCGACGGCCAACCTCGCTTGAGTTAATTCGGTCGAGGTCTCATATCTTACGATATGAGATTGCTCTCCACATAAATATGGAGAAAGATGGAAATTAAGTCCATCTTCTCGTGCTGCTTCTGGTATACACCATCAACTGAAGCTAACACGAGGCACTTCGCTTTCGTTTTATCCTTTTCCCTTGTCTGACGGATATCTATATCCGTGACGGTGGAAACTGGACCTAGGACGGCAGGATCTTGAGTAGTAATAGGGTGGTCCAGCTTGTCATAGGCAATGGACATCAGGACAGACCTTTGCCAGTCATATACGTTAGATTCAGTCAATTTATTATCTAGATGTAACCTAGTCGTGGTCACAGGGTCGCTGCAATTAAGAGAGAGAGAAGAAAATACTTTTAGCATGATGCTCTTGCAAGTTTAGAGTGGTTTTTAATTTATCTAAACAGGATGGCTCCCACTGATTCTCGAATCCCTCCTCAAACCAAAAAGGAAGAACTGGCCAGGACTATTCTCAATGTACAATACTTGCTTAACCGTTCAGCCAGGCCAGTGTCGATACTTCGAGGGAGGTTTTCCAACGCTTTCGCGAAGTTCCTTAATTAAAGAACATCTTTTCTCTGGAGGCGTAACCCCGCTGACACCTTTCTAGGCACCTACTTGGTTTATAGCATTGATCGTTAAGTGACGAATCTCCTGATAAGTAGTATATACTCACAGTAGGATCGGGATCCAAAATATCATTGTATGATAATGTTGAAGGAATCCTACCAACATTCATCAAACTCCAAAATGGTATGCATCTCTCTGCAAATTTCAGTTTATTTAGAAATTCCCGATATAAATTTCTGCCCCATGCTCTTATGACCTTGGCTTTGGTCAAAATGTCATAAGTCACATGTCAAGTTCTACCCGTCATTATCCAGGTTAATTTGAACCCATCCGTATATACCCCTGACTTTGGTCAAATGATAATACGACTGTCCCAAACCAAATCATCTATCTATACAATAAATGAATACTTAGTAGCTACCAAACACTATGCCTTGACTTTGGCCAAAATACATAGCTTGAATACTACTGAATAACCAAATGAAATGACGGAGGGCTACGAATGGTTTTGGGGAAACCGTGAACGTAGTGAACTTGATATAATCAAAGGAACCTGATAGCTTTTTAAAAGGAGTGGTTAAAGCTCCGCAATTAAAAATTCTGCTCATTTTAAAATAACCGAGTGGTTTCTTTTAAATTTGTTTCAACGACTTTAACTTTGGTTTATTTTCTTTGCATTATAATAATGCGTCCCATCTTTTATCCTATCATTGCAGAAAACAACGAAAATACCGCGTCCTCTTATACCATCTGCATTCGCCACAGAGCCCCGTCATCACCCGTTAGGTTACTTAACTAACGACAGAGCGGGGGCTAGGCTAGCGCGGGTGTAAAACATAAGTGACGTCTAATAGCTATTTATATATATATATATATATATATATATATATATATATATATATTGTACATTCGTCAAACGCAATAATAAGAATTCCAGATCACAGATGAACTTTATTAGATTTACTAGCAATCCACGTTTGCTTTGAGCTTGCAACAATAGACGGATTACACAGTTGTGATGAATAGCCATTACCCCACCCCAGAGCCCTACGGGTACGGCAAACTACCCGCCAAGTACCCGAAGTGAAGTGGTCTCCCACAACAACGTGAGTAGGCCACTAAACACTTCGAAATACCCGGTAGTTTATGCACCCCACCTTAGGTTTATCTTAGGAGCAAAAACAGTAAAAAGAAATAATACAACGGTGGCTACAACCGCAACCTGGATGTGCCCAGCAAAATAATATTACAACTTATTACAATTATAGCAAATGAATTAATACAAAACACATCTCAAACCCCGGCTAATCATCAAAATATCCCAATCAAGTTCATATACACAAACAGTAAATATTACAGAAATATGCAATCCCCTGCCAACCGACATATTAGCAGTTAGGGGAGATTTACGAACACATTAAAGATTATAGATAATTACCCGAATAGCAATTAATTCAGAATATCGATCGACTACCTTTATCCGTGTCTACCCCAAAAGCAAACCTGTACTGAAGTAACCTGGGCAGAAACAGGATGTACTGGAAAACAAAAAACATAAAAAATGAATAACAGAGCAAATCCGAGTCAACGCCAAGTTGACTCCGCGGCGGATCCGCGGCCAAAAGCACCATTAGGCTGCGAATCTGCGGCGGTTTTGTCGTTTTGTGGGCTCATCTTTTCTCAGTATTCATATCATTCCCTGCTGTGAATTTTAAGGTATATTAAATATTTTTTTATGATACTTTTAAAATTAACAGAAACTTAGGGTTCCGGAGTTTTTGTTTTCGTGTTTTACGTCGATCGAAGTTCTAATTAGTTGCTGTAAATCCCCGTTACCATCCTACTGAAAGTTTTTTCTATTTTTCTAAATCCAAAAGATTTACTTTTCCTTGTATATTTTTGTGTCGAAGGTGGTTGCTTGAATCCCAATGTTTATATTTTTCCTTAACCCTAAAAGTCAAAACCCAGAATTTAAAACCAAAAGCTAAAGCAAATAAAACCAATTTAATTTAACCCTTATTTTTTCCCCTAAACCCTCAGCCCAAATTTTTCTTTTAACTAATATAAAATTTTCCCCAGCCCGTTTTCCTTATCTCAGCCCACACAAAATTTTTCCCCAAATAATTTCTCTAATCTTTTCTCCCTCGGCCTGTTTTTTTTTCCCTAAGCCCAGATCTCAAATTTTTAAATAATTCTTCAATTATTTTATAGCCCGGCCCACTCCCTTTAACCCATGCCCGCCTCCTCTTACCCGACCCGGTCCACTCCTGTTCATCTTCTTTGAATCCCCAACGGTAACATCCCCCTTTACGCGCGCGATCCCATTTCCTCGCCGTGACTCGCGCCCACGCTCCCGCCCCGCTCCTGCCATTACAACCGCGATGCACGCACCCCCTCGTCTCCGACTCCTCTCATCACTCTCCCTCTCCAACTCACTCCTCATCTCTCTCTTTACATTCACCGAGCCCCCAAACTCGAGCACCCACTACATCTCTTAACTCCCCTCGACCTCCGACGACGACAACTCCTCAGCGATCCCTCATGTCTCCTCCACCAACCTCCTCCCTCTACGACTCCACTCTCCATCAACACGAGCACACCCCTGCCGAGCATCCCCTGCACACAACCCCACACCTGAGTTCGGTCCCCTTACACTCGACGACGGCGGGCCCCTAACTGACCTGAACCACGTCATCGACACCTCCACTGACACTCCGCATCGTTATCACTATAGCCTCACCATCTCTCTCTCTCCCTCTCTAGAAACCACACCCAAAATCACCCAAACCCATTTCCAAACATTTCACTGTTGCACTTCGCCGGAGCGCCGCCGCCGACCATCGTCAATCTCAGCACTACTCAAGAAATCCACAGAGCCTACTCTACATTTCCAGCGCGCACAAGACGACTCCGGGAAACTCCGACGTAAAACCCGTGTCTCGAACCAAGCTCGCGAGAATCCGTTACACGGCGTACGTCACGCGTCCGTGACACCACTGCTGCCGTACGACCCTGAGACGTTTCCAGGCAAGTGTTTACTTGCTTCATGCTAAAATAATAGTGGTACAAACTTAAATAATCTAGTTTACGAATTTACCGATTTCCGATACGTATTGTGACCTAAGTGTTCGATGATAGATCCCAATGGAAATAATGGTTTATTTTGACGGAAACTGATATTTTCTGTTGGCCCATTTGATGATAAATATCGTGTATGAAAATCACTGGAAAATACGATTGTTAGAGACAAAAATTGATAACCCCAATTATGCCGTTAAAACTAGAAGCTTTCTCGTATCTGAAAATGAATAAAATCACCGTAAATTATACACACACTAGAATGATGCGTTCGAGGGCTTAAATCAAATACGACTCGACAAACTTTAACCCTATGTAAAATTCTAATGATTTCTGTTTTGTGTCTGTGATGATAATTAGATCGGAATGCGACTCTGGACTGCAGTCCAGAGTGTTCCTGATTATTGTGTTCTGTCCCAAGACCTGTGTCACTGTGTTTCCTGAAGTCGTATGTTACGGAACCCTACTGTAGATTAAAGATAATTCTGTTAGTTAAACAAAACAAGTGGTTCTATTCCGTTTCATCGCCGTTTTCTATTTTAAACGGTATTTAAAAGGGCAGAACGTATAACTGTCCAGAACAGATTAAGAAATGACATACTGAAGTTAAACTGTGTATAACTTTCAACGTACATATGCGATTGAGGATCCGTTTGTTGCGTTGAATACTAAATTGAAAACCCTAGATTTAATTTAACTATAACATCGCTGAATTCTGAGCCCAACTGGGTGCAATTCGTGTCGCGAAACGGACGTTCAGTTCTGAAACTGAATTTCCAGCCGCGAGTACTTAAAATGAAACAGCTATATCTTGAAAACCGGAATCCCAATCGAACTGAAACAAATTTTGATGAATTGCTGACTGAGTGTTCTATTTATTTTACGTGTATCATTTTGCTTAATTCTTAACATATTAATTTATGCAATTTATTTTAGTTCATGACATGCATGTTGATTCATAACATACAGAGCTTATTGGTAGTATACAATACATATATCATACCCTTGCCATATACTCAGTGTTAGTGCGTGCGGACATTGCATTATCGTGCGTGATAGATGTTGGTTTAGGAGCGACGAATACACTAATGGAAAGTGAATATTCGTGACAGTGATTGATACAGTGAACAGTGATGAAACCGTGCCATTGGTATACTTGTACACAACTAGATCAATATCATAAATAGTGTAAACCTGAGGAAAAAAGAAAAATCAAAGTGGAAAGAGTATCGTATTTAGCGGGACCGTGTTTAGAGGATGATCATTCGAACCGTGATACTGATACGTGTAGGGTAGGATCTAGCGATCCGGCTGACAGGGTTATGTCCCGGGCATGTGGGCCGTTGTCTCGGGTATGTACGAGACTCCTGTTAAACATGATCCTCCTTCCACTATGTGATTTCAAACATGACCTAGAGACCGTTAGGGACACATAACATATTCTGCATCATATAGTGGCATAGTGATTACTTGCATTGTTCCTACACCAGTATTACCTCATATACTTGTTTCATCTTATTATAATAATATTGTTATTGTATCGCTCTGACGACCTGAGTATGCATGCTCAGATTCCGCGGGGGGACCAGCACAGGAGACGGATCTACCCTTTGTGTTCACGGAGATATAGTTTGGTGTACCTTCTTCATTTGCTGCTTTCCATAAAAGTGATCGTGAGATTGAACTTGGTTAGTTATTGTTCTTATTATCTGTAATTTGTGAACAATGGAATTTTAATATAATAAATTAGTGATGTGATTCCTTTAATACTGTGCTTTATTTACTGATTACCATGTAGTGCTAGAAGCCGAAGTGTGAATACGGCGGGATGATTCCTTGACCGTAGGAGCATGGCTGGCCTAGTCATCCCTCGTTTTCCGTATTTTGGGAAGCGGGGCGTGACATGGTTTAGTTGGTATCAGAGCCTGTGTTTAGTATCAAGGAATAACATTAACTATACTGTATTACGTTATTCTTGTTTCACTACTCTTAATTTTCATCCTTGAATCTGTTCCTATCCTTTTGAAACCTTCCAGTGATATGACGTCCTCGAACGATCTCTCCTAGGACTCAAGCTCTCAGGATCGCACGGAAAGAATACTTAGTGCACTGACCACTCTCGCGGAAGCTCAGGAGAGGAAGACAGATTTACTCATTGAGGGACTCAGGGCGATTACCGCCGCAGGAGGACCCTCCGCACTTATTACCGCCCCCGAGGGTGCTACTCCACCAGCTTACCAGGCTAGGGCTGGTACCATATCAGACTTCCGACGGTTACACCCAGCTGCATTCATAGGGCTAGCTGAACCCCTTGAGGCTGAGCAATGGCTGGTAAACATGGAGAATTTATTGACAGCCGCCAGGGTTCCAGAGGAAGACAGAGTGGACGTGATAAAGATTCAATTAGAAGACGAAGCCCGTACATGGTGGTCGGTGGAAGAAAGCAGACTTGATGAGCCGATTGAATGGAGCAAGTTTAAGGAGTGCTTCTTAGATCATTATTTTCCTCCCACAGCCAAGGCAGAAATGGAGGAAATGTTTATTCTTTTGAAGCAGAATGGACGCCCAGTGGACGTATATGCGGCAGAGTTCAACCGTCTGAGCCGCTTTGCTCCATACATGGTCAAATCAGAGGCCACCAGGGCCAGACGCTTCCTTCAGGGGTTAGATTTTGAGTTGCAGCAGTTGATTGCATCGTTAGATTTGCAGACTTTCGCACAGGTACTCAACGCGACGAGAGTTCAGGAGCAATTGATTAACAAGTTCAGAAGACCCCCAGCGTTCCAGCTCGTACCTACGCGCCTTCTCGAGGAGCCATACCGGTTCACAGAGCAGGAACGACACAAATGAAGCGCCCGTTCGTACCACAGCATCGCCCCCAGAGACAGGGAGTAGTTTGCGGCTATTGCGGTAGAGGAGGGCATACCCAGAAGGACTGTCGCCGTGCCAAGGGACAGTGCTTGATTTGCGGTTTCAGTCAGCACAGGATTAACAGTTGCCCTGAGCGAGCAGAAATACAGGGAGGTTCTGGACCGTCACAGCAGAGGCCGCAGGAGCAGAGGCAACCCTTTACAGGTCGCGGTCAGGGACAGGCTTTCACCTTGACCGCCGAGTAGGCAGAGGCGTCAGGAGACGTGGTTACAGGTGCCCTACTCGTACATTCCTTGCCAGCTAGAGTACTATTTGATTCGGGAGCATCGCATTGTTTCTTGTCTGAGCATTTCACAAATACACACTCAATACCACATGAACCACTAACCAAGGGATGGGAAATTCATACGGGTAATGACATTATAATATCTAGTCGAGAATGTAGATTATGCCCGGTTGTAGTGTGTGGCAGGGAATTCTATGCGAATTTCCTTCTGATCGGGACAGGCAGTTACGACGCAATTCTCGGGATGGATTGGATGAGCACTTTCCATGCAGTTATCGATTGTCGTGCAAGGAAAGTGATCTTCCGCATACCCAATCACCCGGAGTTTATTTTCGAGGGCGGAAGTGAATCTTTGGAGCCAGTTAAGTATAGAGCCAAGCCCAAGGAACTGTCAGCTATGGAAATTGATAAGAGCCCAGTTCCAGAAAATGTTCGGGACTTTCTGGATGTATTTCCCGAAGATCTACTAGGTCTACCACCTTCTTGAATCTTGGAGTTCTCAATCGATTTGATTCCAGGTACAGCACCGGTATCCAGGGCCCCATACAGAATGGCACCAGTTGAGTTGGCGGAATTGAAGAAGCAGGTTGAAGAACTATTGGAGAAGGGATTTATTCGGCAAAGCGCTTCACCGTGGGGTGCACCAGTCCTGCTAGTAAAGAAGAAGGATGGATCGCTGCGAATGTGTATAGATTATCGGGAGCTGAACAAGGTCACAATAAAGAACAAGTACCCAATCCCGCATTGACGACCTATTCGATCAGCTAAGTGGTGCCAAGGTTTTCTCGAAGTTGGACCTCCGTTCTGGATATCATCAAATCAGAGTAGCAGCCGAGGATGTATGCAAGACGGCTTTCAGGACCCGATACGAACACTACGAGTTTCTTGTGATGTCGTTCGGTGTTACCAATGCCCCAGCAATATTCATGGACTTGATGAACAGAGTGTTCGCAAAGTACTTGGACACGTTTGTCGTTGTGTTTATCAACGACATACTTGTCTACTCGAAGACCCGGGAAGAGCACGCTGAACATTTGCGCACGGTACTACAAATTCTTCGGGAAGAGAAGCTGTATGCGAAGCTGAGCAAGTGTGAATTCTGACTCGACAAGGTTCAGTTTTTGGGACATATTGTTTCGGGCGAAAGCATCTCGGTGGACCCGACAAAGATAGAATCTGTCAGAGATTGGCCAACGCCGAAGTCAGTGGCCGAGATCAGAAGCTTTCTGGGATTGGCATGTTATTATCGGAGATTCGTCCAAGATTTCTCAAGAATCGCGGAACCATTGACGAGGCTGACACGGAAGGACGTGCCGTTTACATGGACAGAGGAGTGCACTCAGGCATTCGACACACTGAAGCAGAAGTTAACCAAGGCACCTATACTTACAGTACCAGATAATTCCGGTGGTTTGGTGATACACAATGATGCTTCAGGGAAGGGATTAGGCTGTGTCCTAATGCAGCACGGCCGTGTGGTTGCTTACGCCTCTCGACAACTGAGAAACCACGAGAAGAACTACCCCACGCATGACTTGGAGTTAGCCGCGGTAGTTTTTGCGTTGAAGATTTGAAGGCACTATCTTTTGGGTAAGAAAGTGGAAGTTTACACGGATCATAAAAGTTTGAAGTATGTTTTCACTCAGAAGGAACTGAACATGAGGCAGCGCCGATGGCTAAAGCTAATGGAAGATTATGATTTGGACCTTCAGTATCACCCGGGGAAAGTCAATGTTGTACCAGATGCGCTCAGTCGCAAACCAGCGGTCATGATGTTGACCGATCAGAGGAGCATTATTGAGGATTATCAGAGACTTGAACTTGAGGTCATTACGCCGAACGCACTCAGTCAATTTTGGCAACTACAGGTGCAATCTTCCCTGGTGGATCGCATCAAGATTACACAAGCGGATGATCCCCGATTGCAAAAGTTCAGAGAGCAAGTAGAAGCTGGACTGAGAACGGATTTGATTATACATGAAGATAGCTCTCTGAGATTCGGTAGCAGACTCTGCATACCTAAAGGAGGTGTTCGAGAAGAAGTTTTGGCTGAAGCACACAGTTCAGCTTATTCTGTGCATCCAGGAGGTACAAAAATGTATCAGGACCTAAAGCAGCACTTTTGGTGGAACGGAATAAAATGGGAAATTGCGAGGTTCGTATCCAGGTGCTTGGTATGTCAGCAGGTGAAGGCGGAACATCAGAGGACAGCAGGATTGTTACAACCATTACCGATGCCTGAATGGAAGTGGGAGAACATTACTATGGATTTTGTGACGGCCTTACCACGGTGCCCTAGGGGCAATAACGCTATTTGGGTTATCGTCGATCGCCTTACAAAAGTTGCACACTTCCTACCTTTCCGAGTGGGACATTCGACAGAATCACTGGCAGAAAAATATATGTAGGAGATTGTACGACTTCACGGTGTTTCAGTCAGCATTGTGTCAGACCGGGACACGAGATTCTTGTCGCACTTTTGGAAGAGCTTACAGGAGAGCTTGGGTACCCGCCTTAAATTCAGCACATCTTATCACCCACAGACGGATGGACAATCTGAGCGTACGATTCAGACGCTCGAGGATATGTTGAGAGCTTGTATGTTGGACTTTCAGGGTTCCTGGGAGGACCATCTGCACCTAGTCGAGTTCTCTTACAACAATAGTTATCAGGCTAGTATTCAGATGGTTCCTTTTGAAGCACTATACGGGCGGAAGTGTCGATACCCAGTATGTTGGGATGATATGGGAGAACGAAGACTACTGGGCCCCGAACTCATTGTGCAGACAGTCGACAAAGTCCAAATGATCAGGCAACGTATTAAGACGGCTCAGGATCGACAGAAGAGTTGGGCAGATACCAGCAGAAGAGCACTTGAGTTCGAAGTCGAAGATCATGTGTTCTTGAAGATTTCCCCTACTCGTGGAGTTATCAGGTTCGGAGGTCGGGGAAAACTTAGTCCCCGCTTTATCGAACCTTTTGAGGTGCTAGAGCGAGTAGGAGAGGTGTCCTATCGACTTGCCTTGCCTCCATCGCTAGCTGGTGTGCACAACACTTTCCACGTGTCACAGTTGCGGCGTTATGTTCGGTATGAGAGCCATGTCCTGGACCATTTGGAGCTAGTTTTGGGTACCGATCTGTCGTACGAGGAGCAGCCTACTACCATTCTCGACCGCAGAGAGAAAGTACTGAAGAATAAGACATTCCTTTAGTCCAAGTGTCTTGGGGCGGTCGTTCCCCAGGAGAATCCACCTGGGAGCGGGAGGAAGATATCCGTGATCGTTATCCACATCTCTTTGTTTAGTACATTGTTTCTTGTATCTTTGTTAAATTTCGAGGACGAAATTTAACAAAGATACAAGAAACAATGTACTAAACAAAGAGATGTGGATAACGATCACGGATATCTTCCTCCCGCTCCCAGGTGGATTCTCCTGGGGAACGACCGCCCCAAGACACTTGGACTAAAGGAATGTCTTAGGGGGGTATGATGTAAATCCCCGTTACCATCCTACTGAAAGTTTTTCCTATTTTTCTAAATCCCAAAGATTTACTTTTCCTTGTACATTTTTGTGTCAAAGGTGGTTGCTTGAATCCCAATATTTATATTTTTCCTTAACCCAAAAAGTCAAAACCCAGAATTTAAAACCAAAAGCTAAAGCAAATAAAACCAATTTAATTTAACCCTTATTTTTTCCCCCTAAACCGTCAGCCCAAATTTTTCTTTTAACTAATATAAAATTTTCCCCAACCTGTTTTCCTTATCTCAGCCCACACAAAATTTTTCCCCAAATAATTTCTCTAATCTTTTCTCCCTCGGCCTGTTTTTTTTTCCCTCAGCCCAGATCTCAAATTTTTAAATAATTCTTCAATTATTTTATAGCCCGGCCCACTCCCTTTAACCCATGCCCGCCTCCTCTTACCCGACCCGGTCCACTCCTGTTCATCTTCTTTGAATCCCCAACGGTAACATCACCCATTACGCGCGCGATCCCATTTCCTCGCCGTGACTCGCGCCCACGCTCCCGCCCCGCTCCTGCCATTACAACCGCGATGCACGCACCCCCTCGTCTCCGACTCCTCTCATCACTCTCCCTCTCCAACTCACTCCTCATCTCTCTCTTTACATTCACCGAGCCCCCAAACTCGAGCACCCACTACATCTCTTAACTCCCCTCGACCTCCGACGACGACAACTCCTCAGCGATTCCTCATGTCTCCTCCACCAACCTCCTCCCTCTACGACTCCACTCTCCATCAACACGAGCACACCCCTGCCGAGCATCCCCTGCACACAACCCCACACCTGAGTTCAGTCCCCTTACACTCGACGACGGCGGGCCCCCAACTGACCTGAACCACGTCATCGACACCTCCACTGACACTCCGCATCGTTATCACTATAGCCTCACCATCTCTCTCTCTCCCTCTCTAGAAACCACACCCAAAATCACCCAAACACATTTCTAAACATTTCACTGTTGTACTTCGCCGGAGCGCCGCCGCCGACCATCGTCAATCTCAGCACTACTCAAGAGATCCACAGAGCCTACTCTACATTTCCAGCGTGCACAAGACGACTCCAGGAAACTCCGACGTAAAACCCGTGTCTCGAACCAAGCTCGTGAGAATCCGTTACAAGGCGTACGGCACGCGTCCGTGACGCCACTGCTGCCGTATGACCCTGAGACGTTTCCAGGCAAGTGTTTACTTGCTTCATGCTAAAATAATAGTGGTACAAACTTAAATAATCTAGTTTACGAATTTACCGATTTCCGATACGTATTGTGACCTAAGTGTTCGATGATAGATCCCAATGGAAATAATAGTTTATTTTGACGGAAACTGATATTTTCTGTTGGCCCATTTGATGATAAATATCGTGTATGAAAATCACTGGAAAATACGATTGTTAGAGACAAAAATTGATACCCCCAATTATGCCGTTAAAACTAGAAGCTTTCTCGTACCTGAAAATGAATAAAATCACCGTAAATTATACACATACTAGAATGATGTGTTCGAGGGCTTAAATCGAAGACGACTCGACAAACTTTAACCCTATATAAAATTCTGATGATTTCTGTTTTGTGTCTGTGATGATAATTAGATCGGAATGCGACTCTGGACTGCAGTCCAGAGTGTTCATGATTATTGTGTTCTGTCCCAAGACCTGTGTCACTGTGTTTCCTGAAGTCGTATGTTATGGAACCCTGCTGTAGATTAAAGATAATAATTCTGTTAGTTAAACAAAACAAGTGGTTCTATTCCGTTTCATCACCGTTTTCTATTTTAAACGGTATTTAAAAGGGCAGAACGTATAACTATCCAGAACAGATTAAGAAATGACATACTGAAGTTAAACTGTGTATAACTTTCAACACACAGATGCGATTGAGGATCCGTTTGTTGCGTTGAATACTACATTGAAAACCACAGATTTCATTTAACTGTAATATCGCTGAATTCTGAGCCCAACTGGATGCAATTCGTGTCGTGAAACGGACGTTCAGTTCTGAAACTGAATTTCCAGCCGCGAGTACTTAAAATGAAACAGCTATATCTTGAAAACCGGAATCCCGATCGAACTGAAACAAATTTTGATGAATTTCTGACTGAGTGTTCTATTTATCTTACTTGTATCATTTTGCTGAATTCTTAACATATTAATTTAAGCAATTTATTTTAGTTCATGACATGCATATTGATTCATAACATACAGAGATTATTGGTAGCATACAATACATATATCATACCCTTGCCATATACTCAGTGTTAGTGCGTGTGGATATTGCATTATCGTGCATGATAGATGTTGGTTTAGGAGTGACGAGTACACCAATGGAAAGTGAATATTCGTGACAGTGATTGATACAGTGAACAGTGATGAAACCGTGCCATTGGTGTACTTGTACACAACTAGATCAATATCATAAATAGTGTAAACCTGGGGAAAAAGGGGAAACCAAAGTGGAAAGAGTATCGTATTTAGCGGGACCGTATTTAGAGGATGATCATTCGAACCGTGATACTGATACGTGTAGGGTAGGATCTAGCGATCCGGCTGACAGGGTTATGTCCCGGGCATGTGGGCCGTTGTCTCGGGTATGTACGAAACTCCTGTTAAACATGATCCTCCTTCCACTATGTGATTTCAAACATGACCTAGAGACCGTTAGGGACACATAACATATTCTGCATCATATAGTGACATAGTGATTACTTGCATTGTTCCTACACCAGTATTATCTCATATACCTGTTTCATCTTATTATAATAATATTGTTATTGTGTCGCTCTGACGACCTGAGTATGCATGCTCAGATTCCGCGGGGGGACCAGCACAGGAGACGGATCTACCCTTTGAGTTCACGGAGATATAGTTTGGTGTACCTTCTTCATTTACTGCTTTCCATAAAAGTGATCGTGAGATTGAACTTGGTTAGTTATTGTTCTTATTATCTGTAATTTGTGAGCAATGGAATTTTAATGTAATAAATTAGTGATGTGATTCGTTTAATACTGTGCTTTATTTACTGATTACCATGTAGTGCTAGAAGCCGAAGTGTGACTACGGCGGGATGATTCCTTGACCGTAGGAGCATGGCTGGCCTAGTCATCCCTCATTTTCCGTATTTTGGGAAGCGGGGCGTGACAGTTGCTAACAAGCTAGTAATGGTTTAATTGGCTCTGATACCACTGTAAATCCATGTCACGCATCCCACTAACCCGCGGGGAGGTGGAATATATGATAAACGATTATCAAAACTTCGTAATACGGACTTGAGCGCATGAATCGTATCTAAACCGTTACTAGCTATCTACTAGAGGTTTAACTACTCGGATTTGAAGTTATATCTCACGTTACATGTCCTTCGGGTCTTCATCGCTTTCCTCCACTCCTCGTAGGCTCCTTGGAACATCGGCACCTCAACGGCCTCCTCAAATCAAAGACGATCCACCCGAGAGCTCTTTGTCTAAGCTTGATCTCTAACTTGAGATAATTAGATTGCTTAAATTTGCTAATCTAAGCTATCTAGGGGATATAGAGTAAGGTTATGGATATATTAGTTTATCTAATTCTTGATCTCAACACATGAGAGGGGAGGATTAGGGTTTCAAGAAAGGATAAGCTTGAGGAGAAAGAAAGTGAACATGAGAATGAGAATGAATAATGAATGATGAACTCAGTAGAATATAACAACCATAACAATTAATCAAATAAATAATATAAATGACTAATCATCATGGTTGATGCATTCACCTTATGTGATTCATCATTTCACCCATTAACTCATTAATGAATCATTTGATACAAAGGATGAATCACACAAATGAGTCATTAAGCAATTAATGCTTATGCCACCTTAACCCTTTAGTCACCACTCTTCTAAAAGCTTCCCGGAAAATTACGAGAACGCTCCTCCAATCCGTGAAAACACGGAAAAACTTTAGATTGTATAAATCCAATAACCCGATACTGGAATCTGGCTTAAACCAAAGCCGGCTAGTAAAAACTGTATGAACGTCGTACGTGCGTTTAAACGCGTATGCGTCCGAACCCTTGTCGTAAAAACATACGACCTCTATATCGTGTCGCCTGGAGCAGGAAAACTCTCTGTGTGGGGACTCTAAAGACTCGACACTACGCTGGCAGTGGGTTCAACCACAGACCGCAAGCGGCATTAGCTGTACGTAACGGTCCCCAGGTAGATGTCGATAAGAAGGCCGATGAGGAAACCATCCGAACTCCTACTGAGCCTGTCCGTGACAATATCCATGCAGTCCGGTCTGTTCATCTAAGAGTATCGCATGTATGGTCTAGGGTGGTGGTAATCGTCAGACCCCTAATAACCGTACAAGTCGTATCGTTATGGCTCAAAAACCATGCGAGAAAGTACTGATCAGTCCATCAGTAATTCTCAATCAGCCCTGACCAGGGACTTATGGTAATGACCAACCAATCACAGTGCGATATCGACTCCCTATACCGGGAGAGACGAATCCCTAACAGTCGCTCACTGCCTCCATGTGGCTCGGGACTGTACCCAACTAAAACCTGTTTGCACGACTCCTTTGAGCCGTGGTAGGGTAGTAATCAAAGCACAGTGGGAACTCACACAAGACAAATGACGACCCTAAGTCAACAGACTATCTGCACATATGTCACCTGAGAACTGCTATCTGATGTTAGGTATAATACCATCTAGTTAGTTCTCCTGCGAGTCCTGTCCGGTGTACCCGTAACCTAACGAACACCTGTATACTATCTCCAGTACGACGTACTGATGGCTGTGGGACAGACTATCTCCCCAACTAGGATGAGAAGCGTACACACTAGTCTACGCTGGAGTATCGATGCCCTGTCTCGATAATCCTACGACTAGGGACAAGTATAGGATGTTGCTTATAGACTACCCAGCCCCCACTGGTGTGACTACCATCACAACGCAGGTAATCAAGCAAAGATCCTATGGGCTCTACTAATATGTATAAGTGATACGCTACAAGAAACATATGCACATATTAAAGTAGACAAAACCAAGTAGCATACTACCATGTTTAGCAAGATCGTATATATAACTGTGAATATCCCAAGCTTCCATTAAGTAATATACAACCTAGTATGATACAATAATGGCCCCTAAAGAATAAACACTAACACAAGTTGCATATGTTTGATATTCGAACGGATCTAAATAACCTTCTGTATGTAGCTTAGTCAACCTTCTCTCATTGATGTGACCCAGTTTATAATGCCATAAGAAAACCTGATTTAATTTCGGAGACTTTCTTTTAAGTGTGTTCTGGACACTGAAAATCTGAGCTTGATTTAATACGTATATTTCGTTTTCTAATGTACCAGACCCAATCAGAACTTGATTTAGGTGGATGTGGACCACATCGCTTACAAAAGTAAAATCATATCCTTCCTTAGAAAGTAAGGATACAGATATGATATTACAAGTCATACCTGGTACATAAAAACAGTTATGCAGAATCAATATCTGCCCAGTTGTCAGTCCAAGATGATATTCCCCTACGGATTCAGCGTTCATGCTCATTCCGTTAGCAACCCTGAGGGTCATATCACCTATCCTGATAACCCTACGGTTTCTCAGAGCCTGTAATGAATTACAAATATGAGATCCTGACCCAGTATCCAATACCCAAGAAGTAGGGTTAACTGACATACAGTTCTCTATTACAAACACACCCGAAGCCGAAGCCACAACATGCTTCGAATCCTGGCTACTGGCTTTACTAGCCTTGCAATCCTTCTGCCAATGTTCATTCCCGTAACAATAGGAACGTCCCTCTTTTACTACATCCAGTCCCGAAAATTTTTCCTTTCTCTTTCCTTCTACTTCCCTGGTTTCCTTCAGGCTAGAAGGCAAAGACTGTAGAATCAAGTCAGTATATGACCTGTTTCCCAACGTGGTCTCCAGGTCCTTAAGCTCATTAATATAGCTAGTCATTGTAAGGACGTTGTCCCCTACAGACGACCCGACAGCCAACATCGCTTGTATTAATTCGTTCGAGGTCTCATATCTTGCAATATGAGATTGCTCTCCATATAAATCTTTGTTATGGAGAAAGATGGAAACTGAGTCCATCTTCTCGTGCCGCTTCTGGTATACACCATCAATTAAAGCCAACACGAGGCACTTGGCTTTCGTTTTATCCTTTTCTTTTGTCTGACGGATATCCATATCCGCGACAATGGAAACTAGACCTGGGACGGCGGGATCTTAAGTAGTAATAAGGTGGTCCATCTTGTCATAGGCAATGGACATCTGGACAGACCTTTGCCAGTCAAATTGTTATCTAGATGTAACCTAGTCATGGTCATAAGGTCGCTGCAATTAGAGAGAGAGAAGAAAACACTTTAGCATGATACTCTTGCAAGTTTAAAATGGTTTTTAATTTATCTAAACAGGATGGCTCCCACTGTTTCTCGAATCCCTTCTCAAACCAAAAAGGAAGAACTAGCCAGGACTATTCTCACAGTACAATACTTGCTTAACCGTTCAGCCAGGCCAGTGTCGATACTTCGAGGGAGGTTTTCCAACACTTTTGTGAAGTTCCTTAATTAAAGAACCTCTTTTCTTTGGGGGCGTAACCCCGCTGACACCTTTCTAGACACCTACTTGGTTTATAGCATTGATCGTTAAGTGACGAATCTCCTGATAAGTAGCATGTACTCACAGTAGGATCGGGATCCAAATATCATTGTATGATAATATTGAAGGAATCCTACTAACATTCATCAAACTCCAAATGGTATACAATACTAGCAAATTTCATTTTCTTTAGAAACTCCCGATGTGGATTTTTGCCCCATGCTTTTATGACCTTGACGAAGGTCAACAAATCATAAGTCACATGTCAAGTTCTATCCGTCATTATCCAGGTTAATTTGAACCCACCCGTATATACCCTTGACGAAGGTCAACAAGGTAATACGACTGTCCCAAACCAACGCATCTATCTATGCTACATATGAACACCCAACAGCTACCAATCACTATGCCTTGACGAAGGTCAACAAACATAGCTTGAATACTATTGAATATTCATACGAAATGACGGAGGGCTACGAATGGCTTTGGCAAAACCGTGGACGTAGTGAACTTGATATAATCGAAGGAACCTGATAGCTTTTTAAAAGGGGTGGTTAAAGCTCCGCAATTAAAAATTCTGCTCTTTTAAAATAACCGAGTGGTTTCTTTTAAATTTGTTCCAACGACTTAATTTTGGTTTATTTTCTTTGCATTATAATAATGTGTCCCATCATTTATCCTATCATTGCAGAAAACAATGAAAATACCACGTTCTCTTATGCCATCCGCATTCGCCACGGGTCCCGCCATCACCCGTTAGGTTACTTATCAAACGACAGAGCGGGGGCTGGGCAAGCGTGGGTGTAAAACATAAGTGACATCTAATAGCTATTATATATAGATATTGTACATTCGTCAGACGCAATAATTGGCATTTCAGATCACTGATGAACTTTATTGGATATACAAGCAATCCGCGTTTGCTTTGAGCTTGCAACAAAAGACGGATTACACAGTTGTGATGAATAGCCATTACCCCACCCTAGACCCCTACGGGTACGGCAAACTACCCGCCAAGTATCCGAAGTGAAGCGGTCTCCCTCAACAACGTGAGTAGGCCACTAAAACTTCAAAGTACCCGGTAGTTTGTGCACCCCACCTTGGGTCTATCCTAGGAGCAAAAACAGTAAAAATGAAATAATACAACGGTGGCTACAACCGCAACCTGGATGCGCCCCGCAAAAGAATATTACATCATATTACAATTTATATCGAATGAATGAATATAAAATACATCTCAAACCCCGGCTAATCATCTCAACATTCCAATCAAGTTCATGTACACAAACAGTAGAATCATTACAGAAATGTGCAACCCCCAGCCAATCGACATACTAGCAGTTAGGGGAGGTTTACGAACACATTAAACATTACAGATAAAAACCTGATTAGCAAATAATTTAGAACATCGATCGACTACCTTTTTCCGTGTCTACTCCAAATGCAAGCCGGCACAAAAGTAACTTGGGCAGAAACAGAATATACTGGAAAACAAAACACCAAAAATTATGAATTATAGAGCAAATCCGAGTCAACTCGGGGTTGACTCCGCGGCGGATCCGCGGCCAAAAGCACCATCTGGCCGCGGATTCACGGCCGTCTTGCCGAGTTAGGACATCGTATTTTCCCAGAATTCTTATATTTCCCTGCTATGAATTTTAAGGCATAATAAATATTTTTTCGACACATTTAAAATTTACAGAAACTGAGGGGTTCCGGGGTTTCGTTTTCACGGTTTTTCTGACGATCGAAATTCGAATTAGTTGGTAACAAGCTAGTAAATGTTTAGTTGGCTCTGATACCACTGTAAGTCCATGTCACGCACCCCACGAGCATGCGGGAAGGCGGAATATACGAAAAACAATTATCAAAGCTTCGTAACACGGACTTGAGCGCACGAATCGTATCTAAACCATTACTAGCATACTACGAGAGGTTTAACTACTCGGATTCGAAGTTATACCTCACGTTACTTATCCTTTGGGTCTTCATCACTGTCCTCCACTCCTCGTAGGATCTTTGGAATGTCGGCACCTCAACGGCCTCCTCGAGTCAAAAACGATCCACCCGAGAGCTCCTACTCCAACCTTAATCTCTAACTTGAGATAATTAAGTTTCTTTAGTTGCTAATCAAAGTCACCTAACTGATATAGAGTGAGATTATGGATTAATTAGTCTATCTAATTCTTGATCTCAACACATGAGAGGGGAGGATTAGGGTTTGAAGAGAGAGTGAGCTTGAGGAGAGAGAAGGTGAACATTTCATAATGAAAAAGCTTCTCACTTCTAATATATTATGAAGTATAAAGAATTATCAAATGAATAAATCAAATGCATTATCATCATACTTCATTAAATATATGCAATGAATCATCAAGTGAGTCATTAAGCAATAAATGCTTCATTAACTCACTTGAATGATTCATCTAAATGAGTCACAAATACATTAAATATAAATGCCACCTAAACCCTCAAGTCACCATACTTCTAGAAGCTTCCCGTCAAATTACGAGAATGCCCCTGCTATCCGTGAAAACACGGAAAAACTTTAGACTGTATAAATCCAATAACCCGATACTAGAATCTGGTTTAAACCAAAGTCGGCTAGTAAAAACTGTCCGAACGTCGTACGTGCGTTTAAACGCGTATGCGTCCAAACCCTTATCGTAAAACCATACGACCTCTATATCGTTTCGCCTGGAGTAAGGAAACTCTCTGTGTAGGACTCTAAAGACTCGACACTACGCTGGCAGTGGGTTTAACCACAGACCGCAAGCGGCACTAGCTGTACGTAACGGTCCCCAGGTAGATGTCGATAAGAAAACCGATGAGGAAACCCATCCGACTCCTACTGAGCCTGTCCGTGACAATATCCGCGCAGTCCGGTCTGCTCGTCTAAGAGTATCGTTTGTATGGTCTAGGGAGGCGGTAAACGCCAGACCCCTAATAACCGTACAAGTCGTGCCGGTATGGCTCAAAACCATGTGAGAATCTACTGATCGGTCCACCAGTAATTCTCAATCAGCCCTGGCCAGGGACTTATGGTAATGACCAACCGATCATGGTACGATATCAACTCCCTATACCGGGAGAGACGAATCCCTAACAATCGCTCATTACCTCTATGTGGCTCGGGACTGTGCCCAACTAAAACCTGTTTGCATGACTCCTTTGAACCGTGGTAGGGTAGTAATCAAAGCACAGTGGGAACTCACACGAGACAAATGACGTCCCTAAATCAACAGACTATCTGCACACATGTCACCTGAGAACTACTATCTGACGTTAGGTATAATACCATCCAGTCAGTTCTTCTGCGAGTCCTGTCCGGTGTACCCGTAACTCAACGAGCACCTATATACTATCTCCAGTACGACGTACAGATGGCTGTGGGACAGACCATCTCCCCAACTGGGATGAGAAGCGTACACACTAGTCTACTTCGGAGTATCGATGCCCTATCTCGATAATCCTACGACTAGGGACAAATATAGGATGTTGCTTATAGACTACCCAGCCCCCACTAGTGTGACTGCAATCACAACGCTGGTAATCAAGCAAAGATCCTATGGGCTCTACTAATATTTATAAGTGATACGTTACAAGAAACATATGCACATATAAAAGTAGACACAAACCAAATAGTATACTACCATTTTTAGCAAGACTGTCAATATAACTGTGAATATCCCAAACTTCCATTAAGTAATATACAAGCTAGTATGATACAATAATGGCCCCTAGGGCATATACACTAACATAAACTAATATTCGACCCCAAAATGGGAATGTTGGACCAATATGTCCTTAAACTTATAATTGACCGAAATATCCCTAAACTAGACAATAGAGCCCAAATGCTCTCTTATTAGATCTAAACGATCCCGTTAAGTTGATGTTAGTCTTAAATTAGACTAACGTATCATTAACGAACGTTTAAGTTGATCTTAGCCTCAAATATGGCTAACATATCCTTAAACCAAAACCTCAAACCCAAATCTAAGAAAATACGGATTTGGATTAATCTACGTCCTACGGGCGACAAAACAGATTAGTCTCCGTATACAATCCACGGGAAACCACAAACAAAACAAACACCCACGACACGAAGTAACCAGCTGGAGAAGGAGAAAGTTGTTACCGTGATGCGGTAGCGTAATTAACTGCAGGGCTTGCGCCTGCAGGGAAGAGCGTCCCCACAATCAAAAACCCCTCAAGCGAGGGGGAATCTGACGAAGTCTGCTACATCAAACGCATCCGTTAAATGTTCGATATACGGTGCCATAAATCAACTTGGCATATTCGGAAAGTTGGACGGATAGCACCAAATAGCATCTGCCCCATATCTCAGGCAAGATGGACCTACGCGGTCGCGTCTCTGTGTTCGGAGGGGAACACCCGGGTTTCACAGAGCCTCTACTGAAACCCGATATTCCCCTGGTCGTGTAGATAGCCTGTGCAATGAAACCTAGACCCCCTACGGTGCGGAAAGTTACCCGCCAAAACCTGAAGCGAAGCAGCCCCCTACAGCATAGTGAATGGACCACCCTGCACTTCACGGAATCCGGTAACTTGAGCACCCCTCCTAAGGTCAACCTGTACCCCCTACGAGTGCAGTGAATAGTCTGCAAATTCTAGAGTGAGTCCCCTCTGCCTCTCAAAGCCATGAGATGCGGACCCGTTGCCCTCCAGAACCTGGCTATCCGTGCACTCCGTCGCGGGGTAAACCTAGTACAGAAATGAAAAATATGTACAACGAGTACATCGACTTCAGCCCGGTCGTGCCCCAAAAGAATATTATACAAACAGGCAGAGACGGCAATCCACATGTTGGACGCTCGCCCCGCAATATCAAATGAACAATTAAATCCAAACTGCACTACCATTGCACACAACTATCCACCACGACAAATCCGCAACATCACAGCACAACACAGAACATCAACGCGAATGTCACGTTTGCAAATCCGTCTAAAAGAGCTATAGCAATCAGACGCAATTTACCGCTCGAATGACATTCACGGTCGGAGATATAATGTAAGTACTGTAAACTAACATGTTTAAAATTTCGATCGACAAAACTTCCCGAAGTGGGCCCCACGTACATCTGCAGTACAGTAACAAAATCTGGGCCCAAACAAAACATTCCAAAAACCACAATTTTCTATGCAAGTGCCCCAGAAGAAATTTGGTACAGTGAAACACCAAGACTGCGGCGGAACCGCGGCCAAACCTTGGCATGTGCCGCTGTTCCGCGGCCGTACGGTCGAATCACTGGGTCAAATTTCTACTGTACTCTTAGAAAAGCCTACACGATTTTCTGAGATGCTCAAAATGATTTTTAGACCAGTTTTTAAAATGGACAGAAACTATACACTGAAAAATGCGGTTTTCGAAATTCCGTTTGATCGATATTTTAAACGCGTTAGAACAAGTTGGTAAAGGTTAATGACGTAGCTCTGATACCATTTAAGTCTACGGTAGCTCCCCGGCCGTCAATCTGACGCCAAACGCGTAACAAAAACTTTTATAACTGGCGCAATCGCATACTATTGTTAGTTGTATGTATGCCCTAGAGGCCAGTATTGTACAGATGATGTATATTATATTGGATGCTTGGACATTTATAGAGATGACTTTCTTGCTCGATATGATAGTATGCTATCTGGTTGCTCTTTATCTTAACATATTTACTAGTCTCTTTAAACTGTCTTATAGTTACATGTTGATAAAGCCCTTAGGATGTGTACTTGACTACCTGGACTATGATGCAGATCATACTAGTGGGGACATGGTAGTCCATAAGTACATCCTTCAAGGTCCCTAGTCGTGGGTGTATCGAGACGGGGCATCGATATACCAGTGTAGACTAGCGTATACGCCTCTCGACCCATGAGATGGGCGATGGATGATCCCATATCTATTGGTGTTTGACATCAGAGATGGTATACGGGTGCTCAGTGGAGACTGGGTACACTGGACGAACTCGCCGAGAACTCCCAGATGGTATTATACCTTACGTCAGATGGAAGTTCTCAGGTGACACTTGTGCAGGTTAGTCTGTAGACCCGAGATCGTCATAGAGTCTTGTGTGATTCCCACTGTGCTTTGATCTCCACCTTACCACGTCCATGAGGGCATGCAAAACGGTGGTTTTTGGGCACAGTCCCGAGTCACATGGAGGCAATGAGCGATAGGAGGGGTTTCGTCTCTCCCGGTATTGGGGGTTGATATTGCGCTGTGCTCGATTGGCCGTAACAGGGAAGTCCCTGGCCAGGGCTGATCAGAGATTTGCTGGTAAGTGTTACCAGTAGTTTCTCGACCCGTTATGAGCCTCACATCGGCATGACTTATCAGTTATTGGGGTCTGACGTTTACCACCCCTAGACATGATATGCGACATATCAGACGAACAGACCGGACTGTACGGTAAGTGTTACTGGTTGGATTCACAGGAGTGTGAGCGGACTAGCTCGTCGATCTTCTGATCGCTCAATACCCGGGTGGCCGTTACGTTTAGCAGACCGCTTGCGGCTTGTGGGTGATTGATATGATCATCATCTGCTGCCGGCGTATTGACGAGTCTTTAGAGTCCTATACAGAGGTTTCCTGGCTCAAGCGAAACGAAATAGGGGCGCATATGAGATATGTGCAGGACCGAGAATGATGCGTGTATGTGATACCGTATTTCATTCTCGCGATGAATGTTTCGATTGGTTATATGCGATATAACCTAGTTATCGAATCGAAGATTGATTCGATAAGTCGATACATTGGATACTAGTCGGTTATGTGCGACATGACCGGATTATTGAATCAAGTGTTGATTTAATGATTTAATGTATAATTATATATTTGATATATTACTTTGCATTAACTAGTATTGGTTCACTTTAAAAGGATTTTCTCACTTGAAGTTCACAAGTTGTATATGTGATATACTTTTGTGCACTTGATTGTATCATGTTTGATGATGCATGCTCACTTGGGTTTGTGTAAAGAATTATACCATGGTTAAGTTAATGATTAGGGTTTTGTTTATATTTGATTTACTTATTTATTTATTTCTTTTCATTTATATTTGGAAAAGAAATGAAATGGTGGCTCATTTTGGACTTTCTTTTGAAGCTTCATGAAGCTTTGAATGGTTTGACCATTTTGTCTCTTTTCTTAACCCTAACCATTCACTTGAACCATAGTTGATTCTCTACACTAGTTATCTTGACCATGGTTGCTATATGATAAGTATAATCTATTTTCTATTTTCTTGATTATTCTTATCATAATCATCTTCATCTTCTTCTTCTTCTTGACATGAAGAAAAGCTTGCTACCAACAATGGCAACTTGAGAAAATGAGTGAGAAATCCAATTCTAAAGTGAACCCACCTCCTATTTCTTTACCCTCTACCTCTTGCCAAGTAGTGTAGGGTGTTTTCTTCACAAGTTTCACAACTTGGTGAAGTTGGAGCATGATCTTGTGTAACCTCGACGTAGATCATCTTCGGCATCGTAGCCGACGACTAGTCCGCTCATTTCTCCGATGAAGCCGATGCTAGAGTCCGAGATCCGACTTGGACAGCGAGAGGACGTCTACGTGGAGCTAAGGAAGTGGAGAACCGGATCTACAAAGGTTGTAGCTTCTTACTTTTAGTTAAGTCGTTAACTAGTTTTACTTTTCGCCTAAACTCTAGTCAACGAATCCGTATTAGGGTTTCTCGGCACTTGTAAAATTTGAAATTGGCATGGTTGATGCCTTGTGAGACTTCATTAGCGTGCCTAGGAACCCTACAACTATAACCCCGGATCTTGCCATTAACGCTAAATTAACAAACTGTAAAGAGGCAGAAAGGCTATACCGAACGATCCGAGTCCTTCGGTCTTTAGCCATCATCCCACACTCCTTTGCGGCATCTGCGATCTCGCTCGATCTCCGGTCTCCCCGTTCAGGTGGCACCACGTCAACGGATCTTTAAACGGGCTCCCGCCTCTGAACCGAAGCAACTTGTACATGAAGTTTGCTAGCCGACATGTCCAAGATTGATGTAAAGATAGTGTAGAATACTTTGTCTCGTTTCATCCAAAACTATGGATGAATGGTTAATGAAATTTCCTTTTGGATTAATGAATTGAACTAGAAAATTTATCAAATGAATCATATCCTTTTTACAATGGGGCTCGGCCACAAATAGGGGCTGATTTGGAGTGGAGCCGGCCTATGATGAGGTAGAGGAGGTGATCACAAGGTATCAAGAAGTGAAGCTTAGAAGAAATTATCAACAAAAATCTATCTCAAATATCCTAGCAAGAACAAAAGTCATTAAAGTAAAGAATGAATCACTTAAACACCTCATCAACTTAGTCATCAATCTAGAAGCTCACACTCATGACTCACCCTCATGACTCACCCTCATCCATAATAAAAGAAGAAAAGATAATTCCGCATTAAACCAAATGTTTAAGATGGGTGATAGAAAACTGGCAACTTCGAAAAGCGATCCCGAAACTAATTTCAGGATAACCCCATAACAGTATATACATACCCGCATTTGTATTACGACCGAATACATACAACTGAGACAAAGATATTATATCTACACAGTATAATATTCGGATCCGGCTTAAACCAAAGCCCACCAGTATTATCTGTCCGAAATATTACACGTACGTAAATGAGCGTGCATTTTCTGAACCCTGCCATAAAACCATACGACCTCTACAACGTTTCGTCCGAACTTGGGAAACTATCTATGGAGAACTCTAATGACTCATCAGTACCCTGGCAACGGGTTTAACCACAAGCACTTTAGCGGCACTAGCAGTGCGTAACGGCTGCCTATGTACTGACCTCAAGGGAAGCCGATGAGCGAACTCATCCTGGAACCCTACTGAGCCTAACAGTGACAATATACATACAGTCCGGTCCGTTCGTCTATGAGTATCACATATCGGGTCTAGGAGGCTGGTAACGTCAGACCCCCAATAGCGGTATAAGTCGTGTCGGAGACAAGCCCTGAACACGCTGGGAAACTACTGGAATACTTACCAGTAATTCTCACCTGTCTTGACCAAGGACTTGGTGTAATGGTTTTTCTAGACACAGCGCGATCTCACCCCCAATACCGGGAGAGACGAATCCCCTGCCGATCCACTCACTTGCCTCCATGTGGCTCGGGACTGTACCCAAAAAATACCTGTTTGCACGACTCCTTTGAGCCGTGATAGGGTAGAAATCAAAGCACAGTGGGAACTCACACAAGAAAAATGACAATCTCAGGTCGATGAACTAACCTGTGCACATGTCATCAGGGAACTGCTATCTGACACTAGGTATAAATACCAACTAGCAGGTTCCCCGTGAGTCCTGTCCGGAGTACTCATAACCCAATGAGCACCTGTATGTATCTTAGGTGATCCAACTGACGCCAGTGGCTTGTGAGACCTGCCACCGCCCCTCGTCGGGGTCTCGACTATATACATTAGTCTACTCCGGAGTATCGATACCCTGTCTCGAAACTCCCACGATTATGGACCACAATTAAGGATGTGCTTATAGACTACCCAACTCTCTGGTATATGATCGCCATCATACTGTTGGTAGTCAAGCAAGATCCTAAGGGCTCTATCAACGTGTAAAAGTGATCAGTCGTCTGAATCTGTACACGACTGATAAAGGCAAACCAGATAGCATACTATCATCTCGAGTAAGACTGTGCTACCGGTATAGGTCCTCCTCACTCATTGCAATCACGTACCTGCGATCCAATAATTGACTTTGAAGGCACTACATCCAACACGTTGGATCTGGTCGAGCGACGGTTCGGATCTTGTCGGCTCTTGGGCCCGACTCCTGTAGCGGGTGGGGAAAAAAATAGGGATTTTTAATCCCAAAAAATCCCTATAAATTGCCCTGAGATTCTGAAATCCCCCAAAAAATATCTGTTTAACAAAAAAAATCTCAAAATATTTCCAGGCTTTGTCCTTGAGTCTTCTACACTTTAGACCAAGTCCCAAAAGCAAAATAAATCTTGGCTTCAAGATATACCTTTTCTCGTACAACCCGACGCTCACCGACTTTTATTTTCCTAACTCATTTCAGGTAGGATCTCTCAACACTTGACCCACTGTTATTTTCATTATGAAAACATCTATTTGTGAAAAAATTCAGGACCCGATTATTATGTCTTAACTGAATTATCTATTTTACGGGGTTTGACGATTAAAAACGATATTAAACCCTAATAATATAACGAAATTTTAGCAGTTATCTTTCATGATAAAATCACGGGGTTACGGACAACCCCAGATTCATACTTGAACATATGGAACTAAATCGTAAAGCGACTGTCATGGCCTTGACAACTTTTGCAGGAATAAATGTAATTATTCTACGGTGTTAAATAAAGATTATCGATAATTAGTTTCTTAATTATTAAAATATGGAAAAATTATAGTAAATTTTTATATGTTGTTTATTTTTAAAATAAAATTAATGGTAAACATGTGAAACCATATTTTCCCTAATTTGGGTATTTCACAAAAATACTATCAACTCCTAAGAATTTATATTTTCATTAAAATACCACGAATTTTAGAAAAATAGTATTTTCCTTAAAACACCCTAAATCATTTCAAGTAATATTTTTATTAAAATACCACGAACTTTTCTGAATCATAATTTTTCCTTACAAAATACCATGAACTTGGTAGAGTAATTAGTTTTTTTAAAATATCCTGAACTTTTAAAAGCTAGGGTATTCTTGTAAAAATCAATAATAATCCTAAAACTAGATTTTTACTAAACACATTTAAGAAATGAAACCTTACAAAAAATACCCATAATTCGAAAGTTAAGTTTTTAGAATTTCACAAAAAAAATCTCTTGCATTTTTTATAAAGCAGGTTCTTTTTATTAAAATACCATAATTTTTATAATAAAAGATAATTTACGTTAATATACCATTGTTTTTATATAAATAATAATTACGATAAAATACCACAGTCCATTATAAACTAAGGTATTTATAAAATACCGTATTTGGCTTACAATTATAATGGAACGGGATATAACCTACGGCTTTGGAAATCCATATCGACTGAGAAATTATCTACTTAAATCCAACTTTTGATACATCATATGACATAACCTACGATACGGTTAGGGTTAGATTGCACGAACCTAGGTATGGAATACTATTACAAATGAATCGAACTATTTAATATGGACGACTATTACAAATGAATTGAACAGTCCCAATATGGACGATTGTTACGAATGAATTGAACAGTCCCAACATGGACAAATGGCATTACATGCTTAGATGATATACACACCAACTCTAATTCGCAAAACCTTAACACTGAATAAAAGGGGGCTGGATAGTTTGATTTGACAAAATATTATATGGATTCGGATTCTCCTATTACTCGATCAGATATGGGAAAGTGGAACAGTAATTTTCAACTTTTCCAACCGTGTTCCGTGGTTAGAATGGAATAATCTCGAGAACCCGCTACCCTTGTCTAACAAACTAAATGAACATATTACCTGTAGTTATCGCATGTAGTATACCTTAATTTACTAAATACCTACAATACATCTATCATACCTCTGCATTCATATGACATCATATATTACACACACTTATTCTCTTTATCATTATTTTCTGTTGGGAAAATCCTACCCGAGTGTAACTCGCCGACGGACTTCCTTTCTCTTTCTCGATCCTTGGAACGTCCATTAGATGAGAACGAGGTTAACGAAGAAAAAGACGATGTGCCACGTCCCGCTTCCCTAAATACGGAATACGAGGGGTGATAAGGCCAGTCATGCTCCTACGGTTAAGAAAATATCCTGCCATAGCCACACTTCAGTTTCTAGCATTACGTGGTAATCAGTAATCATAGCACAGGTAATGAGAAATGCAATCACTAAGTACTACCAAAACAGATATAAGATACACCAGATAGAGATCAATGGAAAGATAGCGCTGCCGTCGCTGATCTAGATGTCCGCAATATCCCCGTGGTACGGCAGATCCTGATCCGAGTTAGGTCCACTTCTTAGTCTGAGTATGCATACTCAGGTCGTCAGAGCGACACAATAGCAGTATATATAAATACAAATGTAAACACGTGCAATAATGATGAACATAAAACAATAAAAATAGGGTGATGATATGAGCATGAAGTAACCGGTACGTGTAAACAATAAAGCGGGTATATCGAATCAATAAACAATATAATGTTCATGTCACTAAAGCTATCAGTCTGTAAGTCTCACTGTTTAGGTCGCTAAATCTATCGTCAGTCCAAATGTGAGCGTCAACCACCGCAGGAGTATCCCAACCCAAGAGCAAAAACTAACTCTCTTTGGTTATTAAAAAAGGTTTTCCAGAGGATTCTGGGCTTGACTATCTCTGATTGCCACTAGCACAGATTAAAAGAATAACAATAATTTAGCCCTAATCATGTCATGTTGAGTTAGAGATCGTTTTGAGAAATTAAGAAAAAACGGTGGGCTTTTTTAAAACAATATTTTATTTATGCTTTCATTTTCATGCAAAAATTATTAATATTCTTTAATCCTTTACACCGATCAGTTTCTGATAATATTGAATCCGACAAATATAATAATATTTTTTAGATAAGAAAAATATTTCGGATCTTAATTAGGAAAAGGATATATATGTCTACTAAGTTAATATATGTAGAGGTTAATTGAGGAAAGAGCCCATAGAAGGGAATTTCCTCCTATGGCGTCGAAAAAATACACCCTTCTTCATTTTTTCCGACGATCGGCATCCACCATCTTCATCGTTATTATCTAAGATGTCGGTACACCAAATTTTATGTGATTCTACAACATTTTCACCGTTGATTTAGTGGGTTCAAAATTAACGATTTACCGACAATAGAACTTTTTACATTGCTAAATCAACGGTCAAAAGGTTGTAGAATCGCATGAAATCTGGTGTACCACATCTTAGATGATAACGATGAAGTTGGTGGATGCCAATCATCGAAAAAAATGAGGAAGAGTATTTTTTCGACGCCATAGGAGTAAATTCCGTCCTTCGCATGTTTCCTCCGTTGTTCTCGTATATGTATCAACAAGCATATAAAACCTTATCTACACAAATTCCTAGGCAACTGGACTCAGCCCCTGTGGGCCCCGCATTTTATTGCTAGGCCTCATGCGGGCCCCGCAGCCAGGAATTTGTGTGGAGATGGACCTTTTTCTCATAAATATGAAAGGACGCCGCATTCATTAATATCAGCCTTTTAATTACACACACACTGAAAAAAAAGGATATGAACGTTTTATAAAAAAACCTTTGAGCTTCCCTCAAGCTGTCGCATTTTTCTTTATATCAATAATCCGTCAATTTTTCTATATATTTGATAAACACGTCAAACGTGTTTAAATCATGAGATTTTTATGCATAAAGGTTTTATAGGTATATTATATTCATAAAACCATCCTATCTCTTCCAAGCACACACGTAAGCTAACGAGGAGTCTCTTTCATCCATATAATACTTATTCATTTACTTTGAGGCAAATATAGAGATTAACATGATACAACTTCTACTCTAAACAACAAGCGCAAAAAGTCTTATATATGACTTGAATTTTTCAGTTTAAATTTAATTTTTCCAAAAGAATTTTCGTTTTATTTAAGAATTTTGGGTCTACGAGCAAGAGGGATGTTTGTGCTACTAAATCAATCAAATTAAGAGAGTACAGGTGTTATAAGGGAAAAACCATAGGGGTTCGAATTAAATCAATAATTAAAGATGTAGGTTAAATTCTTGACATCCGTCCGTGATGTAATTAATACTTATTCATTTTTTTTCAGTGTAACTTTGCCTCCACAAGCTTAAATTCTTGGCATCTCGTCCGTGATGTAATTAATTAAGAAAATGAAGCTTGGCACATATTCCAAAATAAATCTAATAACATAGTATATGATTATAGTCTTTCTCTGTTAACTTTAATTAAAATACCTAAATATCTATCGATATTCCTAGGCGACGGAGGAAGCGCATGGGGAATGAAAGAACCGGCCATTGCCACTCCACTCGTCTCATTGATATCATAATCTTTGCTTCTTCTGATGCAGTGATTTCCGACCAGTATAGCTACGAGGTTGATGGAACTCTCTCCGTATACGCGTCTGCCAAAATAGGAGGCACGGGAGGATCTAAAAATAAGGTACCCACTGCAATCATATAAAAGAATTTTCAGCCATACAGTGTGCGAATACACATATCTTATATGCCTACATGCTTTTCTTTTGAGATATAAGAATATCAACTTTCTCATCTTTTGTAACACGTCAACAAAGATATTAATATCCCCAAATGCGTTGCCGTTGACGATCAACAAAAAATAACTTATCTATATCTATATACAGTAAAACCTCTATACAGTAATATCCTTGGGACCGGGGAAAAATATTACTATAGGGGGGTTATTCTTAAGTAGAGTTTTATATATAAAAATTAGATTTTTTTTTGAAAAAATAGTAGTCAAAATTCTTAGACCTTCAAAATTCATATAGACCTTCAAACTTATTAACAAGTCAAAATTCTTAGACCTTCAAAATTCATATAGACCTTCAAACTTATTAACAAGTCAAAGTACTTTATGTCATCTTAAGTTCAATTGTGTAGTTAAGTAATTTATGTCATCTTAAGTTCAATTGTAATAGCCAAGTAATTTTATGTATTTTTTATATATATAAAAAATTATTTAAAATTTAATGCCAATTTATTACTATATAGAGGTAAATTAGTACAGGCGGGACTTGGAAAAAGTATGGAATATCACACTGTGGAGGTTATTCTTATTTATAACTGGTCCCGAGTCGGGACCGGGACTTTTTATCACTATAGGGAGGTTATTCCTATATAGAGTATTCCTATACGGAGGTTTTACTGTATTTTTAACAAGCGCGAATTTGAATGGATTGGTACATGACAATGGCAAGATTGTTAGCTTTCATGGATGCTCTGGTTCCGTGATTGATGCAATTGGGGCCTACGTGACACCAATTGTTGATGGCCATGACTAAGTTTCTTTAGTTTGCTTCATAAATATAATAAAGACATGAAAGCCTATGAGAGTGTGAACGGCTGAAATTTCATGCTGAAAGATTAAATAAAAATTTGTATCGTGTGGTGTTTTCAAGTTTCTGCAGCAAGTCCTCTGGTTTTTGTGATTGTTTTTCTGGGTACCTAAATTGCTCTAAAAACCAGAAAACCGTTAATTTTGCACCTACCGCATCTACGTGAAAAAAGGTTGGATTCACATCAAATTTGGTGTATCCACGTCTCACAGGATGAAGATGGAGATAGTTAATGCCAATCATCAAAAAAATGATTGAGTGTTGACTTATTTCGATGTCATTGGAGAAAACTTCCTCGTGGCATCCGAGATTACGTTTTTTCAAATTAATATCGAAATTATTTACAATCAAAGCATGAATTAAATATGTGCATAAATTATACTATACCGTGATATAAATCAACGGTGAAAAGGCGTTAGAATCACATGAAATTCGGTGCAACAACATATTAGATGATATAAATCAAGATGGCCGGTACGGATTGTCGGAAAAAATGGTGTAGGATGTAATATTTTAACGCCAACCGATGAAAAAGGCTCCAAAGGTCACTTTCCTCCATTGCTCTCCGTCTGTCTAAAATTTCTAATGCAACATATCAGGAAAACAATAGTAGAAAGTTTTCCTTTTATGAAACATAATGTATTTTATACAAAACACGGCAACTCTCAACTCATAGATGACCTTCTTTGTTGATATGTGATCGTCATTGGTGTTCTTCGTGTAGGTCATTAGCCATCTTCTGACTGATTCATTCTTGCTCGGGAGTCGTACGGATCCGTCTATCAGCATATCTGAGAGAAGGCAGTCTTCTAAAAAGGTTTGCTTCTTGTTTACCGTTAAAAATGCTTGTTAAGAAAAAGGATTAGCTTGTGAGTTAATGTAATATGTTTTCATGATTTCATCAACATGTGTGCCGTTAAGGATGTACATGTAGTTTTAATGAATGACTGTATATATTTACATCTATGAACGGGACAGATTGTTTTTTGTCAGTTCCAACTTGCTAGCATTGTAATGTCAGTTTTTTGATTCCTTGAATGTTTGTTTCAAAACAGTTGTATAGGTCCATCGCTGATTCACGATGCTTGTTATTATTTCTTCCTGTTATCAGAAACTATTAAAATCCAGCCGTGAATAAACGGCCGTAAAACACGACAATGACGAAATTTTCAAAAAACTTAATATAGAATTCGGTTTAAATATTTTGCTCGCAATATTTCTCACAAAGATCGTGAAATTTTAAAATATCAAAATTTTATGATTTCTTCCTTTTTCATTATTTTGTTTTTCTATAACGCATGAAAATTTGATGGCATCTCAAATCGAGCAATGTTGAATAATAAAAGAATGGGAAAGTGGAAGCTTATAGTCAATACCATTGTTTTGCCGCCTGTATATGCCGAAGATAATGCATCTGCTAATTCCATTAATCAGGTCAAAGATTCTGCAGCTTTATTACTGTAGGGTGTTTTTCATCACCCCATTGAGATGGGAATACGCGCACGCTTGTCAGGCGTACTACAGATTCCCCCTGCCTAGGGTAGGCTGGAGTTTAATGATTGTGGGGATCCGAATCTCCGGCAGCCGCGGACTAAGCTGCCGTTAATTACCCCTCGCCTTTGGGGCGAGGGAACCTCCGATTAACGGGTTAAACTGGTCATGCGAACTCAATGTGCAGTGTGCATGTGTGTTGTTTTGGAGGGGGATTTACACATCTTGAGAATATCATGTGAGAACAATTAATTAATTATTAAAGATTCACCTACATACCACACACACATAACTGGTTCTGAACTAAAGTTGCAATTTTTCATATTCATTCTTGGAAACAGGCTCCAGGGCCCGGCTTTCCTTTTAAAAAAAAACAGCTAAAGTGATTGGTGGTTGATATTATATTCTTTCAACAAATGATTGACACTAACCCTTTAAGAGATAATGATAATATAAGAATCTGACGACTTTGGAATGGAGAAAAAAGACTTGGGCAGCTCCCCTAACCCACAAATTTTATAAGATACTTACATATTGCATCATCCTCTCAAAAATACAATCATATATCACACAATTTCCAAATCCAGAACAATATGGGATCAGTGATCGGAGACGGCTATGTCGACGCTGGTTTATTGACGCCCACAACGGTGCAGCTGTCGGGAAATAGCCGTCTTGCCCTTTGCAAGGTTGGGGCGATATGGAGTGCCATCGTATTTGCGTTCGGCAATCTCAAGAAAAAAAAGGTTGGAAGAACTAAGCAACTCTCCAACGTGACATATTATTCAGGATACGGAGGGAGCATGAGTACGGAGGCCGGTGGTGCGGGAAGTGCAAGCAACGGAGACTGCAGCGGCAAATGCCGCGGAGGCTGCACCGGCAGCAACAGCGGAACCAGCTGCGGCCACAGCGGAGGAGGCGGTGGAGGGGGAGGAGGGGGCGGTGGAGGAGGAGGTGGTGGCAAAAGTTGAAGCGGCGGCGACACTTATTGTGGTTGTAAGTAGGATCATTTTACTTTTCAGTATGACAGAATTATACTAAAATATCCGTCCTGTTTTTAATGTTTGATTTGTGGAACCATGTTTTCTGGGTGTCTGGATCTTGTGCTGGAACTTTTGCATTTCTCTATGTGAATGATGATGTCTTTTACCCATATTTATCCCAAAAATAGAGTCTTTCTTTGTGAAGTAAATAGTAGGGCCGAGGCACCCTAAGTAAAACCAAGAAAATTGTTGATTTTTGTATCCACTGTATGAGCGGTGAAAAGATAATAGATTCATATCAAATATGGTGTATCCATATCTTGCACGATGAAGATGAAGATGAAGATGGCGGATACTCGGATTTGGATTTTAAACTATAGCGTTATTGGTTTTGGATCCGGATTTGGAATCGAAAATATAGCGTTATTGGTTGTGTACTCGGATTTGGATTTTAAAGTCTTGCATTATTGGTTGTGGACTATGATTTGGATTTTAAAATTTTGTGTTATTGGTTTATTGGACTCAGATCAGGATTGGACTCCAAAAATCCAAATTTCAACTCCAACTATATAAAGCAAAGCTACAAAAATTGGGGGAAAAAAATTCAAGACGAAAATATGGAGACTTTCTCCATTTTCATGAACTCTTTCAAAACCCTAGAAAACTTATTTTTCTTTTTATTCTTAATCTCATGTTATTTATATTTATATTTTGATTGATTATATTATATTTTTTTAATTTCTTCAAGGAACCTAAAAATGTGTTTTCTCTTTTGATCCCATCTCATTCTTATTTATATTTTGATTGATTAGATTATATATTGCAAATTTTTTCATAAAATCCCAGAATAGTTTTTTATTTGCAGATCTCGACTTATTTTTTTATTTATGTTTTAATTAATTAGAATATAGATTATATTTCATTGCTTTTTCATGAAACCTCGGAATCAAAGTTGTTTATTAAATTATTCATTAGGATTCCTTTAGTAGAAAATTTTATTTCTTATTTTGTATTAATGTTTACCATTTTTATTTTGATTGCTTATAAAATTTTACCTTTTCTCTTTCGATATTTGAAAGTAAGGATAAAGAAAAACATTGTATTTATTTTATTCTTTAATAAAAAAATCATAGATCAAGCAAATATCAGGAAGAACTAGATTAAAATTTGATAGTATATAATTTTCACAGTTTAAAATATTTTATTATTACGTACTTATCGATAACAGGGTAGTGGTTGATATTATATTCTTTCAAAAATGATTGATACTAACCCTCTAAGAGATATGATAATATAAGAATCTGACGAAGACTTCGTGATGGAAAAGGGAAAGAAAAGAAAAGGCTTGAAAGCTCCCCCCACCCCCACAATATTTATAAGATACTAATTACGTATTGGCATGTTGCATAATCCTCTCAAAATACAATCATATATCACACAATTCCCAAATCCAGAACAATATGGGAAGGGCACCAGGAGCAGTGATCGAAGACGGCTATGTCGACATTGGTTTATTAACTTCGACAACATCGCAGGTGTTTCGAAATAGCCTTTTTGTACTTTGCATGGTCGTGGCATTATGGAGTGTCATTATTTTTGCGTTTCGCAAGAGACGAAAGAACAAAGCAACCCACAAGCGTGACATATTACTTGGGATATGGAGGGAGCATGGGCGGGGAGGGCCGGTGGTTCTGGAGTAAGCAACGAAGAATGCTCCGGGTAGTAACAGCGGCGCTGGCTGCGGCGGCGCTGGAGGAAGTGGTGGAGGAGATGGCGGCGGGCGGCGGCAAAAGTTGAAGCGGTGTCCGCGGAACTTATTGTGGTGGTGGTAGGTAGGATTTTTTTTACTTTAATTTCAATATCACAAAATTACAGTAGTTTTTATCTTCCTATAATAGCAGTAAATATTCCTGATTTTTACACTAGTAACAGAAAATACCACTAATTTTCTAAAAGGAGCATTTTAGCAGCTCAATTTTTATTCCCCCCCCCCCCCGCCCCCCCCCCCCCCCCCCCCCCCCCCCCCCCCCCCCACAAAAAAAAATACCCTTTATTTATTTTATTATTTTAAAGATTATCTTTTTTCCTTCTTATTTAATTAGCCACATCTTCTTCTTCTTATGTAGTTTTAGTAGCAAACCCTTCTCTTCATCCTCAAGATTTATAAAATTCAATAGAGATTGGGCAAGCTTAGAGAAAAAAAATCTCCATAGAGATTGCATTTTGATTTTAATTTTTTTCTGCTTCATGGATTTGAAACAAAGAAAATTAAGATTTTTGGTTGTGGTTTTGGGGTTGTTGGGGGGGTGGGTTGTTTGTTGGGGGGTTGTGTTTGGTGTGTGGTGGGGTTTATTTTGGGAATGCCATAGATGGATAATTGTAATATTGAATAAATGAAATGGAGACTTTGAATTAGAATGTTTGCATCACTTTATTGTGTTTTACACCGATATTTATCCCAAAAGAAAAGATTTTTTTTAAAAGTAAAAAGTAGGGCTGAGGAACACTTACCCAAGAAATAAATAAAATTATAAAAGTTACCGTATCTTTTCACATAAACCTTTGTATTTGAGAAATAATCTGCTTCTTAACACTGTATACACACTCACTAATCCTGGCTTACTGATCACCAATTCTCCCCAAGTACGAAGTCAAATGGAACTGAAAAAACAAAATTGAGAGTGAGAAAAGTGTGGGATTTCGAAGACTGTCGATTTTTCTGTGTTAGATACACGTACCCGACTCTTGCATTTCTTATCCAAACTTTCGGTTTATGATCTACCGTGAATTTGAGGGGCTCTTAAGTTATGCATATATTTTTGGCTATATGGCAGATAAATACCTATTGTTCATACTATTTTACAGATAACTATCTGAGTTTCAAAAGATGGCGGATAAATAACCAATATTTATTTTTACACTTTACTACCATGACGAAGTTAACGGAAATTATGAAAGACTTTTTTTCCCTTATGATTCATCTGACCCATTAACCAAATTTGACCAAACAATTAAATTAAAATCCCTAAATTAAACCTAACTCTCTCTTTCACCCGCCTCTATTCCCCAAATTAAACCTCCCTTTCTCCCCTACCCCTCCATCCTATATTTCCCCTTTTGTAACCCTAACCCGAAAATCTAAATATCCAATCACGGTAAGATCGGAGAAATTACTGTTGTAATTTTTGGCTTCAGCATAGCAAATTTGAAGTCTTTAAATAAAATCGAGCTTGAGATTCATCTTCAAATGACTTACTGTCCAACATCAAGGATGTTTACACATAATTCAATATTTATGTTTGAATATACACAATAAATCAAAGAACCATAGATGAGCGAGAAGAAGAGAGAATATCATCATTTTTTTCCATTCATAAATAAACTTCACATCATACATGCATTGTTTAATCGATTTTTTTTCTAAAAAAAAAAATCCAACAAAAACTAGGACAATAGAAAGACAAATCCAAGCAATTTCATCCATTTCTTCTCACTTTTTGCCAAATTCTCTAGGTTAACTTTCATCTTCTTCTCACCTTCTGCTCCTCCATTAAACTCATTTTGTTAACCAAATTTCCTTAATTCTTGCATTTCTGTAGCCTTGCAATTTTCAATTACAGTTTTCTCGACCTTGCAAATTAATAGCCGTAGTTAGAATACCTTAGTATCTTCTTCTATAGTCTTTCAGTCTCCACGATCATTTTCAGCTTGCAATCTTAGCATTCTCGGTCCTCAAAGCTGTTGTGGAGGAAGCTTTGGAAGAAATTTGCGAAGGAAAGGTGATAGAAGAACTTTGAGAAAAAGAAAAAGAAAGGGCTTTGTATTCTAACCCCAAATAACGGCAGGTACCAATGTGTTGGGGATGGGGGGACACTAGACAGAAACTTACGTATTTATCTGCCATTTAATCTATATCCTTCATATTTTTTATTGGGGTTTACTTGTATTATATATAACATAGTTTCATCTTGTGAAATTAGACATGTTTACAATAACCTGTAGAAAATAGATATTCCCCAGATAGAAGGATTTAAAAGGCTTTATATACCATAAAATAATTGACAGAAAATTTCCTTCTTATGAAACGGTCATGTATAAATTCGGCGTGAACCGAAAAAACTTTCCCCTTCCAATTTTTTTGGGCAAATAAGTTTTTTCTCTATGAATTACTTTTCTAGGCCAAATATTTTTTGTAAGGAACATTTATTTTGAAATTCTGTGTTATATACAACATGCTAAACCGGAAAACTCTTGACTCATAGATGACTACATTCTTAGTTGATATGTGATCGTCATTGGTGTTCTTTGTATAGGTCGTTAGCCGCTTTTGACTGATTCTTGCTCTGGAGTGATACCGATCCTTCTAAAATGGTTTGCTTCTTGTTCCACCTTAAAAATACCTCATAGAAATAAAATGAGGGAGAAAAAGACTATTTTGTGAATGTAATATATTTATTTTCATCTGCAAGTGTGAAGTTCAGGTTGTGCATGTGAATGACTGCATTTATTTTCATCTATTAACGGGAGGGATTATTTGTTGATTCCGACGTTGCAATAAAATAAGGAAAATCCCACATGGAACTTTAGGCTGAAGATTTTCCATTTTTTTTCTTTCGGTTTTTAAATATTTTGCTTGTTATAGAACATGAGAATCAAGAAATATATAAAATTCCCAAAATTTGTGGTTTCTTTAAATTTTTAATATTTTGCACGTTATAACAACGAATATGGCTAAATTTTAAAAATTTTAATTTGTTTCTTCTATAATTTACTATAACACAAGAAAATCATAAAATTTTCACAAAAAATCGATTTTCAATATTTTACATGATATAACACATGAAAACGTAAAATCTTCCAAAATCTCAAAAACTTCTGTTTTTTCTTTCCTCAATATGATGCATAGCACAAAAAAATCATGAAATTTTCAAATTTTCTATTTTTTTCCTTATTTTTTTTAATATTTTGCATTGTACAACAAACAAACAATCGCTAAATTTACAACAAAAAAAAACCAAACTATTTGTTTCCTTCATATTTACAATATTTTTCACGGTATCATACGAAAATTATGAAATTTTCAAAAGGCCTCAATTTTTTTTTGTTTTCAGTGGTTTTTAATATTTTGTTTGTTATAACACATGAAAATGGCACAATTTAAAAAAATCTCAAAATTTGTACTGATTTTTCAATATTTTGCTTGCGATAATAAATGAAAATCATGATATTTTTAAAAATCCCAAAATTTTACACCAATCAATTTGAGAGAAAAAATAAATTATATGCTCTCATGGGGAGAAATAAACTATTCCCACCTAAACCCTAATTTTTATGCACTTTCTTATATTCAAAGCCAATTCTCCTTCTAGCCGCCTGACTTAATTATGTTGGAAAGACGAAAATAAAATAGAAAAGTTGTACCAAACAACTTTGACTTTATCCTAAACATATGGATAGGCTATATTAATCAACATGAGAATCACGCCGGTCGAGCACATAGATCTTCCGTCTCGACTCACTCGTATCGAACAATATACTTTCATTAAGGTCTTTGGCATCCATAAATTTTCTTATCGCCTCCATTCAAGTATTCTTCGGTCTCACTTTCGTCCTTTTGACTTGGTTTAAATCAAAAATATAAATTTTTTGATCTGGCACTTCCATAGGTCTGCGTCGCACATGACCAAACCATCTTTGACGGTTTTCTCGCATTTTCTTCTCCACAAGTATTATACCAAGTTTTGTACGAAAATTCTCATTTCGCACCTAATCTTTCATGGTGTTACCATATATCCAACGACATATGTGTATCTCCACTACATTCAACTTCTGTGTATAATATTTTTTAGGAGCCCAACAATACGTACCATATAATAAAGCAGATTTAATAGCGCTTCGATAAAACTTACCCTTCAATCTTAACAGAAAGTTGCGATCGCATAAAATCTCCGTTGCGCTTCTTCATTTCAACCAATCAGTTTGAGTCATTTGGCTGACATCGCTATCGATCTTGTAATACCTAGTTCACCTAAAACCCGCCTATTCCTTTTCTTTTCTTTTCTTTGAACCCGACCCGACCTACCCTACCCGATCGGATACCTTTCACCATCTCTCTGTCTCTCTCTCCTTTCATACATATATATTATATATTATATAATATTTTTATAAACTCTATTCTTTACTTTCCCCACGCCTCCCCTCTTTTCTTCGTCCTCACGTTCCCGCCGCCTCCTCGAAAACCCTAACCCACGCCCTAGCCTCGTCGTCGTCGACCTCCAGGTCGCCGCGAGCACCACCTCCATCTCCTCCTGTTCTTCCTCCTCCCCCTTTCATCCCCGACAACGAGACCCCAGCAACCCAAACCCCGACCACTGCAACCCATCACCGAACGATCACTGCAGCCCTCGTTTGCACCCTCACGTCGCCGGAGCCCTCTCGCCGACGTCTCCCCGCCTCGTCACCACTTCCTGACCCACATTTCCTTCTTTCTCGCAACACACGCTTTTCTCTTTTCCTTCACCCATGATTCCAACAACCCCCGCACGACCCGCGCTCACCCATGACGAGCTCCTCCATCTCCCTCGCGCTTTCCCGAGATCCCCGCAACCGTCCCCGTGACCTCCGCGGCACCACCTCCCTCTCTTCTCACAACTGACTCTCTCTCTATCTCACTCTCTCCCTCTGAAACTCATCACCACGGCTCCAAGACTGCCACCGCAACGGCCTTCCATCTTCGCCGGTGCATCCCTATCGTCGCCGCCACCGGTCACTATCGCAATCTCCACAACCGAGCTCCCTCACCATCTTCTTCCCTCCTCGTCTACACCACCGCCTCCTCCACTGCATCGATCACCTCGTCGGCCACTACCCACTGCAACAGCCGTCGACGAGCCACCATCACTAACCCGTCTCCTGCACCGCGACCTACCTCGTCCTTGTTCTCTTCCTGCCCTCACCACGAGCTCCTCCACCTCTTTTCTCATACCAGCTCCCCCACTTCCTTACATTACTGGCCACCGCCTGACACCCTCATTGCCAGTGACACCATCTCCCCTCCCTACTAAGAATCACTGAGACCCTTTCCACCACTCATTGCCATCACCATCGCTGTTGCCATCCCCGACGATAACAACAGCCACCACTGCCTTGCTCCCTCCACCTGTTCCGACCATGACCCAGCACTGCACGATGACCATTCCATCATCGACGACCTCATCTCTGCGAACTCAGAGCCTTCAAGTATCTCCACCAACGTTGAGGTGTACAAGCTATAGCCAATCAAAAGCAAGATTCGAGGTCACGTTACTGCGATTCCAAGGCTCACGAACTCTGGTTTTATCGCAACGACCGTTTTTGCGTTCATGACGTGCATTGCGGCGTCTGAACAATCCATCATCTCCGTGATGTCATCAACAAGGCAAGTGAACCCATTCACTTGTTTTCATACTATAGTTAGGACATTTTTGTGTATAAATACGACGCTTTTAATACTAACTGAACCGAAATTGAAACTTTAGTGTAAAACACCCATTAATATTTGCGGAACATGTAACCAATGAATTCCATACATGATGACGAACAATATATTGAATTTTGGCACCAATCGGATAATGTTTGACCACGGATTCGATATCCCCAAGTTGAGTGTCGAAACAGACTAATGCGACTCTCTTTAGGTCAATCCCCGTCTTTACGCCTTGATGGCGGTACCACTGATATTTATGTTTTTTTAGTGATAGATAGCGACACATTAAAAGTATCGTAACAAAGAACGCAATTATGCACCCAAGGTGATGCTCCTAATATCTATACCGAAACTTGCGTTTTACTGAATACCTGGCACTATTAAATTCATAATTAATTCCCGAAAAATCCAATCACAGCGTGCCTAGGTTCGTTACGAAGGGTACTGCATAATATCTATCATGACATGTATCTTTACTGTTAGATATATCATATGAATATCGAAAACAAAGAACTTACCTGACCTTGGACCGCAGTCTAAAGAAGGAACATACCCTTGACATGCATCTATACACCTGAAACCTTAATGTTTAATTGTGATAGTGTGTGTGGAGACAATTACCGTTGAATAAACAATTGTTTTAGCTTTCCAATGGTACCAGTTTCACTAAATTCCAGTATAATTTAGTATTTAAATCATATTTTAAACGGATGACATGTACGGTAGATTTCTGTCATTTTAGTTTGCACCCTTCATCAGTAATCTGATCATAACTCCTAAACCAAGATAACTATTTTGATCCGTCTCCTGTGCTGTAAAGTTAACTCATAGCCCTACAATTAGTTGAATAGCAGCGTCGCCTAATTATGCTCCCAACAGGGAGTACAACATGTTACGAAACGGACTTTCAGTTCAGAAATTGGATTTTCAGCAGTAAACATTTAAAATGAAATGACCATAACTAGAAAATCTGAAATCTGATTGACACAAAACCAATTTTTCTGTGTAGATAATTAAATATACTTCCTACTCCTTTTATATCATTTTGAGTAATTATGCACGTGTGATTTTATGTGATTTATCTAATCCAACCAACACTGGTTGTTCATATGTATTCAGTAATGCATTTGCTGTATCCATATCATGTTACATGACTATTATACTCTTGTTAATAATGTTCGTTTGCATCAATATCCTAGTAACCGAGTTACATTATCATGTGATAAATGTTAGTGATTGGATTGTGGCAAGTACGTTAGTGTAAAAGCGTGATTGAATAAGTGAAGTGACACGTACTTGTACACAATCAGCGGAACCAATTAGTTATTGTATTGTCGCCACCTATGGGGCATATATAAGTGTAACTATAACTGGTTTGGGACGGTTATGGAAGCACTTATATTAGTGTCATAGGTAAGACATTGAGCATTGTCCATTTATTTTGGATACCAATCGAGACATACTTGATGGGGACCCTGTCTCCAGTTCTCTTATAGACTTTTCATGGAGTGACTAGTATTTAAATACATGGTCGGTGTTTGATATAGACTACGGGGTGTGGGGTTGTTTGAGTGTAAGTTCGATCAACGGAATCTCAGGAGTCTCACTGCCGGCATATATAGCGATTTCGGGAATTATATGGATGGTTTCTCTGATTATTAGTGAGCGTGATTCGGGCCCGTGTTTCCTTACCCCTAGGGCCTATCCTTGGGTTGGGGATACTCCTGCGGTGATTGACGCTCACATTTGGACTGACGATAGCTTTAGTGACTTGGACAGTGAGACTTAGAGATTGATAATTTTAGTGACATGGACATTATTGGATATGTATGCCCTAGAGGCCATTATTGTATATGTATACATGTGGATGTTTGGATATATGTATGTACAGGACAATCTTTCTCGATATGATAGTATGCTATCTGGTTTGTCTTTATCTTAACACGTGGATATGTTTTACTTGCTATTACATATCATTCATACATGTTGATAAAGCCCGTAGGATCATTGTTAGACTACCTGTGTTATGATGACAATCATACTTGTGGGAGCTGGGTAGTCGGTAAGCACATCCTTAAATGGTTCCTAGTCGTGGGAGTATCGAGACTGGGCATCGATATTCCGGAAAAGACTAGTGTATATATTTCTAAACCCCGATTAGGGGCGATGATACGGTCCCGCAACCATTGGTCTTTCGCACCTAAGATCGTATACAGGTGCTCACTGGGTGTGAGTACACTGGACAGACTCACCGAGAACTTCTAGATGGTACTATATCTATCGTCAGATGGAAGTTCTCTGGTGACATGAGTACATGTTATTCTTTAAACTTGAGATCGCCATTTGTCTCGTGTGAGTTCCTACTGTACTTTGATCACTATCCTACCACAGCTCTACTGAGTCGTGCAAACAGGTTTTGGTTGGGTACAGTCCTGAGCCACATGGAGACAGTGAGCGATTGTTGGGGATTCGTCTCTCCCGATATAGGGAGTTGATATCGCACTGTGTTCGATTGGTCAGGACCATAAGATCTTGGCCAAAACAGTTGGGATTTAATGATAGGTTGATCAGTAGTTTTCCGGATTGATCCTGAACCGCATCAGCATGAATTATCAGGTTATTAGGGGCTGACGTTTACCACCTCTAGACCCGGTATGAGATACTCTCAGACGAAGAGACCGGACTGTACGGAGATTGTCATAGATAGGCTCAGTAGGGATCCGGATGAGTTTGCTCGTCGGCCTTCCTTTTCAACAGGTATCCGGATAGCCATTACGTACAGCTAGTGCCACTGACGTACTTGTGGTTATGGATTTATCCAGTAACTCACTACCGGCGTACTGTCAAGTTTTTAGAGTCCCACACAGAGAGTTTCCTTGGTTCAGGCGAAATGATGTAGTAGCCATATTGGATACGTGCAGGGTTCCGATCGATTGATGTATTGTATGCCTGGACATTCGATTGGACAGTTGATAATATTAGTCAGCTCGGGTTTGAGCCAGATTATTAAATTAGGTATTGATTTAATAATTTACATATATGTATTTTGATATGTATATTCTAGTATTACGTTTTTCGTGTTATTCTATCTCTTTGGGCATTCGTGTTTTTATGCGAATGCAGGTATGTATATACAGTAGACTGTAATCCGTATTTTATTACGGATAACATTCTAGAAGGTGGACACCTCATTAGTATTTTTTCCATTTATCTATTAAATGGAAATGAGGTGTAAATTGAAGGAGGGGGGTATGGTGAGAACCATGGCTTCAATAGTTGACAAATGAATTATTAATTCATTTGTGGCAAGTATTGAAGCATGGGTAATGTTTTTTTATTCTTGGATATTGATATACAAAACCATTGTGAGGTTTTCTCTCTCTCATGGTTGGCTCATTTCTCTTGCTCTCACCATTTTGCTTCACCCTCCTTTCCTTCACTTAAGCTTCACAACCTTCATCATCTAACTCCTCTCTACACTCTCATGTGTTGAGAAACAAGAGAGGAGATGAGATAGAGATAGAAAAACACTTAGAACCTCACACTATATTCTAGAGTTCTTAGATTAGCATCCAAAGTTCTCTAGTTTCTCTTTTGATACTTAGCTAGAAGCTAGAGCCATGGACCACATCTCTCAGATGGATCATCTACGACGAAGGATGACCGACGAACAAGATCGATCCTGGAGAACCGAAGGAGCAGGCAAAGAAGATCAAGCTCGATCAAGGTGGCCACAAGGAGCATACGATGAGGAAAGAAAACCGAAGGACATGAATCTTTTGGTGAGGCTTTCTTATCATAGTAGATAGCTCCTTCAGTTTAGCTAGATATGTTTATGGTTGTTTACCGCCGAAAACAGAGACGAACTGGGATGGATCATCTTGCCTGAATTCTGGAGATAGATGCTATTTGGTTTTATCCGTCCACCACTCCGAATATGTCAAGTTGATTTATGGCACCATGTATCGGAGGTTTGGACGGATGCGGCCGTTGTAACAGATTTCGTCAGATTCCCCCTCATTTATGAGGGGTTTTTATTGTGGGGACGCTCTTCCCAGCAGGCGCAAGTCCCTGTAGTTAATTACGTTACCGCATCGCGATAACCACTTTCTCCTGCTCCGGAAGTTCACTTTGTGTCGTGTGTGTTCGTTTTATTTTTGGTTGTCTATGGATTTTATACGGAGACTAATTTATGTCGTCGTCCGTAAGGCGTGGATTAGTCTAAATCCGTATATTTTAGAATTAGGTTTATATTTAAGAACCGTTAATCTGGTTTGAGATTAAGATCAACCAAAATGTATGTGAGCATTTGAGGCTTTATTTGTTTTTTGTTAAAGATACGTTAGTCCAATTTGAGACTAAGATCCACTTAACGAGGTTTTTAGGATTATTTTTTACTTCAAATCCAACAAAAGAGTATTTTGGCTTTATTGTTTTAGTTTATGCATGTTTCGGTCCGTTATCGCCATTTTGGAGACGAACATTAGTTTAGGGACATTTCGGTCCATTATCGCCAGAGATGAATATTAGTTTAGGGACATTTTGGTCCATTATTCATCCTGTGCGTGTATTTGTTACATGGAAGAATGAACAATGAAGATATAGAATGTGTCCAATTTGGGACACGATCTGATTTGAGACGTGCACGTCAGTTTGGACGTGTATCAGCAAAAGAAGTTGTTGGTCTTCACGATCCGCCACCTCTCTGAAGACGTTGATGAATTACAACGACATATATCAGAGGTGTAAAGAGATGCGCCCTTAAACCAAACCCCGTATTTGAGGGAAAAGGGTTGTTGTGGACTTAAGAATTTGAGACTAATATCCACTTAACAACATTTTGGGATCTTCTTTATTTAAGATCCAGCAACAGAGCATTTAGATTCAGTTGCAAGACTTTAGCAATTTAGCCAATTTGGACTTTAGTCTGCTTAGTCTCCATTTTCTTTGAAAAACTGCTAAGCACTTTTTGGGCTCTGTTTATTCAGCCCCTCTTTTTTATGCAAAAAGTGCTGAGCCTTTATATGAGTTCTGACGCCCACATATAAGCATATGGGGCTTTCAGTCATAGGCATTGTCCAATAAGTGTTGAACATTTCACTCATTTTGTCTTTATATGGAGTGCGAGACACTTTTTATGGTGTCCACATGGGGAGCGCGTGAGCCGCTGCCCAATGAATGTTGAGCACTCAGCTGTTTTGGGCTACCTGTGAAGTGCTAAACACTCTTTTCTTTCTCTTTTGTGGTGCCCATGTGGGGAGCATGTGAGGAGCTGGGCGCTGCCCAATGAGTGTTGAACAATCAGCCGTTTGACTTTCTCTCTCCTTTTTTTGTGGAGTGTTGAGCACTTTATGGCGCCCTCATGATTTTCACGTGCGGTGCTGGGTGCCGGGCGCTGCCCAATTAGTTCTAAGCACTCTTCTTTTTTGTGGCGCTCACGTGAGGAGCACGTGAGGCGCCGGCACTTTTAGAGGCGTCCACGTAGGAAGCGTGTGGGGGCGTTGAATTCTTTTCTCCTTTGTTGATGGCATTTTTGCCCAATAATGATCACCGGGATCTTTGTTTTGAAGATCTAGGATCAAGATTTATTTTTAAGAACCAAGTTCTTTTATAAAATCTAGGTTTCTCTTGTATGCTTTCGTTTTTTGAGGAACTCAATTTCTGGTTCTTTTCTGAATTCTTGATTCTCAAAAACAAGTTCTTCCCGATGAGAATTAAATTCTCAACTTATAGGAGACTTGCCTCGCGGATCTCAGATCAAGAGAAAGAACTAAATTATTTTAAAAGGGTTAAACCTTTCAATAGATAAATGAGATATTTTGATCTTTATTTTTTTTACCTAGAGTTTTGAGAAGGGAGATCTTCTTCCTTGAAAATTTAATTCTCTGTTACTTTTGAAACTTTCTGTCTTTTTATAGAAATTTAGGGGGGGTTTCCTCTTGCGGCACTGGGGCGTTGAAACCCATTGGCGGGAGTATAGTCCCGAAGAACAATCCAGTAATGGCTTGTGTTACCTGCTCCACCAGCATTGAAAAAATAGAGGCCGCATTGGGCCCATAAGTCACTCCTCCAGTTGCGGCAGAGCGGGAGTTGCCGTTGCAGTTCGTGCAGTTGGAAGCCATTGATGTTCGCTTCTTCTGCACAGAAACAAGACACCAAATCTCAGTACCTCGAATCCAAGGACAACCATAACGACTACGATTTGTTCACGAAACACGACACACGAAGTGTGGAGTGGAAAAATGGAAAAAGTCCTATCGGGCATACCAGAATCTGTTTACCGCCAAAAACAGAGACAAACTGAGATGGATCGTCTTGCCTGGATTTTGGGGGTAGATGCTATTTGGTTTTATCCGTCCAACTCTTTAAAGATGTCAAGTTGATTTATGGAACCATGTATCGGAGGTTTGGACGGATGCGGCCGTTGTAGCAGACTTCTTCAGATTCCCTCTCATTTATGAGGGGTTTTTGATTGTGGGGATTCTGTGCAGGCGGAAGTCTCTGCGGTTAATTACGTTACCACATCGCGATAACCACTTTCCCTTTCTCTGGAAGTTTACTTCGTGTCGTGTGTGTTTGTTTTATTTTTGGTTTCTCGTGGATTGTATACGAAGACTAATTTATGTTGTCGCCCGTAAGATGTGGATTAGTCTAAATCTGTATATTTTAGATTTGGGTTTCTATTTAAGGACCGTTAATCTGGTATGAGATTAAGATCAACCTAAATATATGTGAGCACTTGGGGCTCGATTTGTTTTTTGTTAAGAATGCGTTAGTCCAATTTGAGACTAAGATCCACTTAACGAGGATTTTAGGATCATTTTTACTTCAGATCCAATAAAAGAGAATTTGGGCTTTATTGTTTTAGTTTAGGGACGTTTCGGTCCATTATCGCCATTTTGGAGGCGAAAATTAGTTTAGAGACATTTCGGTCCATTATCGCCATTTTGGTGGTGAATATTAGTTTAGGGACATTTCGGCCCATTATTCATCCTGTGCACACGTGTATTTGTTACGTGGCAGAATAAACAATGGAGATATAGAATGTGCCCAATTTGGGGCACGATCTGATTTTAGGCGTGCACGTCAGTTTGGACGTGCATCAGCGAAAGAAGTTGTTGGTCATTGGGACCCACCACCTCTTTGAAAACGTTGAGAAATTACAACGACATATATCATAGGTGTGAAGAGATATACCCTTAAACGAAATCCCGTATTTAAGGGAAAAGAGTTGTTGGAGACTTAAGAATTTGAGACTAATATCCACTTAACAATATTTTAGAATCTTTTTTATTTAAGACCCAGCAACAGAGCATTTGGACACAGTTGAAAGATTTTAGTAACTTAACCAATTTAGGCTTTAGTCTGCTTAGTTTCCCCTTTCTTTGAAAAAGTGCTAAGGACTTGTTTGGGTTCTGTTTATTCAGCCCTTCTTTTTTTATGCAAAAAGTGCTGAGCACTTATATAAGTTTTAACGTCCACATATAATCATGTAGGGCTTTCAGTCATGGGCATTGCCCAATAAGTATTGAACACTTCACTTATTTTGTCTTTATATGAAGTGCAAAGCACACTTTATGGCGTCCACATGGGAAGCGCGTGAGGCGCTGGGTGCTGCCCATTGAGTGTTGAGCACTAAGATATTTTGGGCTACCTGTGGACTGCTAAACACTCTTTTCTTCTCTTTTGCGACGCCCACATGGGGAGCACGTGGGGCGCTGGGCGCTGCCTAATGAGTGTTGAATACTCAGTCGTTTGCCTTTCTCTCTTCTTTTTTTTATGGAGTGCTGAGCACTTTATGGCGTCCTTAAGATTGTCACGTGCGGCGCTGGGTGTCGGACGCTGGGCGCTACCCAATTAGTGCTAATCACTCTTCTCTTTTGTGGCGCTCACGTGAGGAGCACGTGAGACGCTAGGCGCTTTTAGAGGCGCCCACGTGGGAAGCGCGTGGGGCGCTGAATTCTTTTCTTCTTTGTTGATGGCATTTTTGCCCAATAATGATCATGAGGATCTTTGTTTTGAAGATCTAAGATCATACTTCATTTTTAAGAACTAAGTTCTTTTATAAAAACTAGGTTTCTCTTGTATACTTTCGTTTTTTGAGGAACTCAATTTCTGGTTCTTTTCTGAATCCTTGATTCTCAAGAACAAGTTCTTTCTGATGAGAATTAAATTCTCAATTTGTGGGAGACTTGCCTCGCGGATCTCAGATTCAGAGAAAGAACTAAGTTCTTTTAAAAGGGTTAAACCCTTCAATAGATAAATGAGATATTTTGATCTCTATTTTTTTTACCTAGAGTTTTGAGGAGGGAGATCTTCTTCCTTAAGAATTTAATTCTCTGTTTCTTTTGAAACTTTTTGTCTTTTTTTTAGAAACTTATGGGGGTTCCTCTTGCGGTACTGGGGCGCTAAAACCTATTGGTGGGAGTATAGTCCTGAAGAACAATCTAGCAGTGGCTTGTGTTACCTGCCCCGCCGGCATTGAAAAGATAGAGATCGCATTGGGCCCATAAGTCATTCCTTCAGTTGAGGCAGAGTGGGAGTTGCTGTCGTAGCTCATGCAGTTGGAAGCAATTGATGTACTCTTCTTCTGCATAGGAACAAGATACTAAATCTTAGTACCTCGAATCCAAGGACAATTATAGAGAACCCCGATTTTGTTCGCGAAACACGACACACGAAGTGTGGAGTGAAAAGAGGAAAAGGTCCCACTGGGTATGCCAGAATCTGTTTACCACCGAAAATATAGACGAACTGGGATGGGTCGTCTTGCCTTAATTATGGGGGCAGATACTATTTGGTTTTATCCTTCCATCTCTCTGAAGATGTCAAGTTGATTTATGGAACCATGTATCGGAGGTTTAGACAGATGCGACCATTGTAGCAGACTTCGTCAGATTCCCCTTCATTTGTGAGGGGTTTTTGATTGTGGGGACGCTCTTCCCTGCAGGCGCAAGCCTCTGCAGTTAATTATGTTACCGCATCGCAATAATAACTTTCTCTTGCTCTGGAAGTTCACTTCGTGTCGTGTTTGTTTGTTTTATTTTTGGTTGCCCGTGGATTATATACGGTGACTAATTTATGTCGTCGCCCGTAAGACGTGGATTAGTCCAAATCCGTATATTTTAGATTTGGGTTTCTATTTAAGGACCGTTAATCTGGTTTGAGATTAAGATCAACCTAAATGTATGTGAGCACTTGAGGCTCGATTTGTTTTTTGTTAAGGATACGTTAGTCTAATTTGGGACTAAGATCCACTTAAAAAGCTTTTTAGGATTATTTTTACTTCAGATCCAACAAAAGAGCATTTAGACTCTACTATATTAGTTTAGGGACGTTTCGGTCCATTATCGCCATTTTGGAGACGAAGATTAGTTTAGAGACATTTCAGTCCATTATCACCATTTTGGAGGCGAATATTAGTTTATGGATATTTCGGCCCATTAGTCATCACGTGCGCACGTGTATTTGTTACGTGGCAGAATAAACAATGGAGATATAGAATGTGCCCAACTTGGGGCACGATTTGATTTGAGGCGTGCACGTCAGTTTGGACATGCATCAGCGAAAGAAGTTGTTGATCATCGGGACCCGCCACCTCTCTGAAGACGTTGAGGAATTACAACAATATATATCAGAGGTGTGAAGAGATATACCTTTAAACCAAATCCCGTATTTGAAGGAAAAGGGTTATTGTAGACTTAAGAATTTGAGACTAATATCCACTTAACAATATTTTTGGATCTTATTTATTTAAGACCCAGCAACAGAGCATTTAGACTCAGTTGTAAGACTTTAGTAACTTAGCAAATTTGGTCTTTAGTCTGCTTAGTCTCCCTTTTCATTGAAAAAGTGCTAAGGACTTGTTTGGGTTCTGTTTATTCAGCCCCTCTTTTTTTTTATGCAAAAAGTGTTGAACACTTATATGAGTTCTGACGCCCACATATAATCATGTGGGGATTTTAGGCATGAGCATTGCCCAATAAGTGTCGAACACTTCACCCATTTTATCTTTATATGAAGTGCGATGCACTTTTTATGGCGTTCACGTGGGGAGCGCGTGAGGCGCTGGGCGCTGGGTGCTGCCTAATGAGTGTTGAGCACCCAGCTGTTTTGGGCTACCTGTGGAGTGCTAAACATTCTTTTCTTCTCTTTTGCGGCGCCCAAATGGGGAGTACATGAAGCACTGGACGCTGCCAAATGAGTGTTGAACACTCAGCAGTTTGGCTTTCTCTCTCCCTTTCTTTATGGAATGCCGAGCACTTTATGGTGCCCTCATGATTTTCATGTGTAGCATTGGACGTCGGGCGCTGCCTAGAGTGCTAAGCACTCTTCTCTTTTGTGGCGCTCATGTAAGGAGCACGTGAGGTGCTGGGCGCTTTTAGAGGTACCCACGTGGGAAGCGCGTGCGGCGCTGAATTCTTTTCTTCTCTATTGGTGGCATTTTTGCTCATTAATGATTACCAGGATCTTTGTTTTGAAGATCTAGGATCAAGCTTCATTTTTAAGAACTAAGTTCTTTTATAAAAACTAGGTTTCTCTTGTATGCTTTCGTTTTTTGAGGAACTCAATTTCTGGTTCTTTTTTGAATTCTTGATTCTCAAGAACAAGTTCTTCCCGATGAGAATTAAATTCTCAACTTATGGGAGACTTGCCTCGCGGATCTCAGATCCATAGAAAGAACTAAGTTCTTTTAAAAGGGTTAAACCCTTCAATAGATAAATGAGATGTTTTGATCTTTATTTTTTTTACCTAGAGTTTTGAGGAGGGAGATATTCTTCCTTGAGAATTTAATTCTCTGTTCCTTTTGAAACTTTCTGTCTTTTTTTAGAAGTTTGGGAGGGGGGGTTTCCTCTCTCTTAGACTTGAAGTCTTGAGTTCTTTATATAGTAGAGGCAATTTGTTAATTAGTTTTGAAGAGATCTCTCATTGAGAGATTCCAATTGATTTGGGGAATTTTACTTATTATTGGGTCTTTGATCCAAGCGTTTCTGTTTTACAGAACATATTTTCTTTTTTTTAACAAGACTGGGGAAATATTTTCCCATATGTAAAGTTTTGTTATGTGAAATAGTGATTTTTAATCACCATTGGATTTTTAATTCAAGAGTTCTCTGTTTTACAGAGGGCATTTTTTCTTGTTTAGAAAGATTGAAAGAATATATCCCAAAATAGAATTTTATTCTAAGATCCAACCGAAAGTATCTTTCTTGTTTTTTTTGAAAGATTTGGGGAATGTTTTCTCCCGACAGAATTTAATTCTGCATTTTCGATGATTTATCGTCTCCGTTGGATCTTTGATCCAACCGCTCTGTTTTAACAGAGAGTAGAATTTAATTCTACCTGAACGCTGGCGCTCACGTGTTATGCACGTAAGGCGCCACCTGAGTGTTTTTAACTCTTACTTAACTTAATAGATTCTTTTATGTTTTTCACATTGGCATCCGCGTGAGGAGCATGTGAGGCGCCACCATAGGACTTAATCCTATAAGATTGGCTCTGGTGCTGGCGCCCTTATAGAGGGCACGTAAGGCGCTGCCTCATTAATTTTGAACAGAGTTTTGCTCTTTTATTGGGGGAAACAATGGTAGATCCGGTTTAATGGATTATTCTAACGTTGTTTTTAAAACCCTAGAAAAAATTTGTTCCGCAAACCGCCACGGTTGATGGCTAGGGTATTAGTGTAACCCAATATGATATCATTACTGCCCCATAAAACCTATAGTAGGTAGTTCTAACGTGTTTAAAATACCGATCGACCGAAATTTTCAAAACCGCATTTCCATTATCAAGGTTTCTGCCGATTTTTAAAAGCGTTTGAAAAATCATTTTCAGTGTATCAAAAATTCGTGCAGGGTTTTTTAAGACACCAGAAGAAAATTGGGCACACGAGCCCATTATAAGGCTACGGAACAGCGGCATAACATGCATGTTTGCCGCGGTTGTGCGGTCGTATCGGGGCCTCTGTGCACAAATTTTCTTCTGGGGATCTAATATTTAGAAATGTGGTTCCTGGGATATTTATTTTCTGTCCCAGATTTGTTTGTGTACTGGATTAACACTTGGGCCCTATTCGGAAAAGTTTAGTCGATCAAAATTTTAAAATACGTATTATTATCGGTACTTAGATTAGTATCTGCGACCGTGAATGTTATTTGATCGGTATAACCTGTCTAATTGCTATATGTTCTTTTAGACGAGTTTGCGAACATGACATTCACGTTGATGTTCTGTGATTGTGCTGATATTGTGGTTGGATTGTTGCGGTGGATAGCAGGTGGTGCAATGGTTTAGTACAGTTTATATTCATTTGTACATTTGTTATTTGCGGGGAGAGCATCCAACATATGGACAGCCGTTTCTACCATGTTGTATGTTATTTTATTGGGGCATGGCCGGGTTGAGGTCGATATCACCTTTGTACATATATTTTCATTTTCTGTACTAGGATTACCCTACGGTGGAGTACACGAATAGCCGGGTTCTAGAGGGCAACAAGCCCGCTTCTCATGGCGCTGAGACGGAGAGGGTTTCACTCTATAATTGGCGGGCTGTTCGCCGTACTCATAAGGGGTATAGGATGACCCACGGAGGGACGGTCAAGTTACTGGGTCCCATGAAATGCTGGGTGGCCCATTCATTTTGTTAGTTGGGGTTGTCTCACTTCTGGGATTGGCGGGTAACTTGCCGTGCTTATAGGGGTCCAGGTTTTCATTGCACAGGCTATCCACACGACCGGGAATGTCAGGTCTCATTTGCGGCTCAAATGAAAGCCGAGACTCCAAGATTATCTACCATTCTGTGTTGCTAACCGAGATTTTTTGATATTGCTTATTATCATGCATGGGATGAATGTTATATATATATATATATATCAGTAGATGCTGTATATGTTTTGCACCCGCGCTAGTCCAGCCCCCGCTCTGCCGGTAATTAAGTAACCTAACGGTGTATGACGGGGCCCCATGAAGAATGCGGATGACATATACGTACATTTTTATTCTTTTCTGGTGTGATAGGATTAAATGATGGGACCGCATTAATTTTGATTAATGCAGATAAGAAACCTAAAAGATGTTGTTGGAACAAATTTTCGAAAAACTATAGTTATAATTTTCCGCTTTGCATCGTGGTATTCGGTTGTGAATATCCAGCACTTCATTCCAGGAGGCAAGAGCCGAGATCCCTTCAGGGGGAGTGACTTTTTGAGCAAAAGTCTATACTGTAGATTACTCTGTTTTTTCAAAACCACAAGTTTTTAAAAACGGAGCCTAAACCACTTCTTTTCAAAACAACTCAGGTTTCTTCAAAGATATCAAGTTCATTACGTTAAAGGATTTTCCGCCAAAAACCTAGTCGTAGCCCTTCGTCATTTCCTACGAGTAGTATTTAGTATTCGTGCTGCATTTGTTGACTCCGTCAAGACGTAGTGTACGGTATGTAACGATCATATTTTCTAATACCTAATAAAATATATTTTTATTTATATTTCTACTATCAAATAATTATTTACGTGTTTCTTTTATATAATACTAATTTTTAAAGTAGTGTTAATAATTTTTAAAGCAGTAAATATGATTAAAGGAAATTTCTAAAATCTATTTATTATTTTTATAGGCTTAAAATGTTTTAGATAGATTTTATAATACCTTAAAATAATCTACATATTTTTATTATCAATTAAAATAATTAATTCATAATTTAAAATATTTTAAAGATGAACTAGATATTATATAATTATTATAACTAGCTAAAAATTTAGAAATAGATATACTAATTGTTTTTAGCCCAAAACTATTTTTATATTAAAGATAATAATAAAATATATTTTCTGGAATTTTTCCATAATTTTCCTGTATTTTTAACTATTTTTAACAAACTTTTCAAAGCCAAATCAATATTTTAAATAATCTACTATTTTATTTATTTTTATTTTAAATTTTTAAAATCATTTTAACCTGGACCATTGGATCCAAGATTCAACGGCCCAGAGCTCTGCGACGGCGCCCACGTGGTGATCCTCACCCACGGCCCTGGACGAATCAGCGCTCGACACGTGGCGGCGGCTGCGAGTTTTGAATCACCGATCTGGGCCGTTGGATGAAAATCCAACCGCCATAAATCAAGGCGGCGGGCGCAAATCATTGCGTGAATGATCAGCAATCATTAGCGGCGCAGATTTTGAGGATTTTTTGGATTTTCTTGTTAGTTTTGAATGCTATAAATAGGCACCTTCAAACCTCATTTTCTCACACCTCTGAACTCTAAAAATTCTGAAAAAAATATCGGTGCCTTCGTATCGACGACGCCGATACTACGGCTCCATCCAATCGTAGAGAAAAAATCGGGACGCGGAGTTATTGAGAATTTAGTGTGAGACTACGTTTTTAGCTCTTCGGCTTTCCGACTCAAACAAAAGGTAGGATCCGTCTCTTTCTCTTTTTCCTGTCACCTTCTTCTATCTCAATAATCTAGTTCCAACTTCTAATTCTCAACCCCCATTTAAAATGGTGTTATAATATTTGTGCATACCCTTTTTCCTTGTACCCTTAATCATGATAATGTTAACCCATATTTTTAAAACGGTGTTTAAATTTCATCTGTACACAATTATATTGCACACTCATAATACCTGGAATTTGATGTAACCCATGAATTGTCATTCACCTTTGACATACCCACATTTTAAAAATGATCTCAAAATAGGTTACTTCCACAAGATACCCTCGTTTAAATATTATATTTTAAAGATATGTAAAATAAATATTTTAGATACAGCATACGCATATCTTACTTACAAATATCTTTAAAACCCCTCAATATTTTAAGAAAGAAAATATTAAATTTAAATAACGATATCTTTTCAAAAGGAATTTTTAGTATCTTATTAAAAGGTAATTTTAAAATAACACCAATCTAGGATAAAAGAAAGGTTGTAGGCATCGATCGTTTATCTAAATCAGACTTTGTGATGTTTAGGCAAGTGTGTTTAAGGCTAGTGGTTATTAATTAGGCCCACTACTTACGTAGTAGAGTACCTTCCCACTTACCTGGCACTTACCTGACCGCAATTGGCGGTGAAGAGGCGATTTGAGGACCTCATAACTTATCCTTTTGGAAAATTAGGAGCGGTCTAGATTTTCAAATAAAAACCTTTTACAAAAGATTTTCAAATAAACAGCTCAACCTTTTATCAAAAGGATATTTTCTGTAAAACCTTATTCTTTTCCAAAATAATAAATATCCCAAATATCATAGTTTTTCTTAGAAGTAATAAACGATATTTAAACCTTATTATTTTAACTAAGCTTTTTCTGAAGAACACGAAGTACTTTACAAATTCTAGAAGATAAAACGAGTGGTTGTGGAAGGCCATATTAAATGAGATCAAATACTCTTTCTAAAATTCCAGTTTATGACAACAAGACATATACAAAACTTGATACGGTTAGGGTTAGAATGCGCGGACCTAGGTACGGAATACTTTATGAAGATCCCTACAGGCAGGGTGACCAGTCCAATATATGGGTGACTACAAATATGAAGATCCCGATATTCCGGGTGACCAGTCCAAAGTGTGGACGACTATACAAACATGAAGATCTCGATATTCCGGGTGACCAGTCCAAAGTGTGGACGACTATACAAATATGAAGATCCCGATATTCCGGGTGACCAGTCCAAAGTGTGGACGACTATACAATATGGAAATTCCATGCCTAGAGGTATACGCACTAACTCTAATCCGTCCAAAACTTTATACTGAACCACGGGGATGGATAGTTTGATTAGGTAAGGATAATTCGGAACTCGGATTCCCCTACTACTCGATCATGATCCCGAGAAGTGAAACGGTACATTTCACTTCCCCAGTTGTTGTTCCGTGGCCACAATGGAATAATCTCGAGTATCCGGACCCTTGTTTAACAAACTAATACAAACTATTACCTTCATCTACATATAACTTACAACATACACATGCTCATATATACCTCTCCTCAAAACATCTTAAATTTATGCATTTCAAAAAATTACACCCCTACTTTACGTTGCATACATCATATACATCTGTTCGTTTCTATACCTTTACTATCTTATGAGGCAATCCTACCCAAGTATAACTCGCTGACGGACCTTCCTTTTCTTTCTCTATCCTTGAAATTCCGTCAGATAAGAATGAGCATTACAACGAAGATCAAGGTGAAGTCAACTTATGAAGATTATGTAGACATGACAATGGAAGATTAGATAGTTTTAATTTTTTGTTGTTGCCCACATGTTTAGGGCTTTTTGTTTCTCCTTTGAAAAACTACTTAGTTTATTTTACTATTTCCTTTGGGATGTAATAAAGTTTGGTTAATGGAAATAAAATGCCTTTCACTTTTATTATTTTTGTTTTGGTACACATCCTGCATATTAATTATTTATACGCTTAACGTAACTGTATTGAATAGACCACCTTCAATACAGTTAGGTTGCGGACCTTACCATATCTTCCTTCTCCTTCTTTTGGGAAGCGGGGCGTGACATGGTAACTAAGTGGTGCTCGTTTGTAACATAGGTTGCGATTAATTAGGACAGTTGTGTCAAGGGTTATGCGGGTGGGTTTAATGCAATCAAGATAATGACAGGTTGAACTTGACTAGGACACTTTGATTTGTTGACTCCGTCAAGATCACTAAGGATCATAGGGGTAAAAACCATATCGAGAGTTTCAAATATACATGAAACTTGCTAGTGTTGCATACATTCTGGAGTGTAATAACTAGAGTGGCTTCCATCTAGTTTATCACACAATGATAGTTGGATCCCGATCCCACTGATGAGTAGGATTACTCTCGGGAGATTATTTCACTTAACAATCAGTGCTATAAACCAAGTAGGTGTCTAGAACAGTGTTAGCGGGACTACGCCTCTAGGGAAAAGAGGTTACATAATTAAGGAATTTCACGAAAGCGTTGGAAAAACTCCATCGAAATACCGACATTAGTCTGGCCGAAATGTTAAACAAGTATTGTGGCGTGCGATTAATCCTGACTAATTCTTCTTTTAGGGTTTGAAGAAGAATTCGAGGAAACAGTGGGAGCCATCCTGATTAGATAAACTAATAACCAATTTAATCTTGCTAGAGCACACGCCGAGTGTTTCTTTTTCTCTCTCCAGATAACAACCAATTCATGTCTTAAACAAGTTAATAAAATGTATCGCTTGACTGATCCGAATTCTTATTCGGGCCTGGGGAACGTCGGTTCGGCTCTAACTTATGACAGTAGTCATGAGTATGAGTAAAGGAAAGATGATTTCATGAATTCCTTGATGACCCCATCGAAGAAGAAGCATACTATTGCGTATTCTTCAGGTGTTTTTGTTATTGAGAGCTGTTTTTCGGTCAGTCCTATCTCCTGGGTACTCGATACCGGATCAGGATCTCATATCTGTAATTTATTACGGGGACCGAGAAAAAGTAGGATGGTTTGACCTGATGATATGTCCCTCAGAGTAGGGAACGAAGCACAAGTTGATACTTCTGCCGTCGGTAAATATCACCTAGCATTGCCAAATGGCAATACTATGATTTTGAACAATTGCTACTATATACCTTCCATGGTTTGCAACATCATATCAGTTTCTTTACTTGATAAAAATGGATATAAGTTTGTTCTTGATAGAAATATCATGAACACTTACCTTAATCAGGTATTGGTTGTAGAAGGTACTGTTAGTTGTATGTATGCCCTAAAGGCCATTGTTGTATATGAGATGTATATTATAGTGGATGCTTGGACATATATAGAGAGGGCGTTCTTGCTTGACATGATGGTATGCTGTCTGGTTGCTCTTTATCTTAACATGTTGATTTGTATTATTATACTGTCTTGATCTCACATGTTCGTAAAGCTCTTAGGATATGTACTTGACTATAGGACTATGATGGAGATCATACTAGTGGGGCCAAGGTAGTCGGCAAGTACATCCTTTAATTGTTCCTAGTCATGGGAATATCGAGACAGGGCATTGATATTCCAGAGTAGACTAGCGTATACTTATCTTGACCCATATGATGGACGATGGATAATCCCGCATCCATTGGTGTTTGACATCAAGGATAGTATACGGGTGCTCAGTGGAGACTGGGTACACTGGACATGACTCGCCGAGAACTCCTAGATGGTGATATACCTCACGTCAGATAGCAGTTCTTTGGTGACACTGGTACAGGTTAGTCTGTTGACCCAAGATCGTCATAGAGTCTTGTGTGATTCCCACTGTGCTTTGATTTCCACCTTACCACGTCCAAGAGGGCATGCAAAACGGTGGATTTTGGGTACAGTCTTGAGTCACATGGAGGCAATGAGCGATAGGAGGGGATTTCGTCTCTCCCAGTATAGAGGATTGATATTGCGCTGTGCTCGATAGGCCATAACATCAAATCCCTGGCCAGGGTTGCCGAGATTTACTGGTAAGTGTTATTAGTAGTTTCTCGAACTGTTATGAGCCTCACATCGGCACGACTTATCAAGCTACTGGGGTCTGACGTATACCACCCCTAGGCTAAATATGCGACATATCAGACGGACATACCGGACTGTACGATAGTGTTACTAATTGGATTCACAGGAGAGTGAGCAGGCTTGCTTGTTGATCTTCTGATCGCTCAATACCTGGGTGGCCGTTATGTTTAGCTGACCGCTTGCGGCTTGTGGGTGTTTGATATGATCATCACCTACTGCCGGCGTATTGACGAGTCTTTAGAGCCCTACACAGAGGTTTCTGAGTTCAGGAAAACGGAGTAGGGGCACATATGTGATATGTGCGGGACCGAGATTGATACGAATATGTGATACCGTATTCTATTCTCGCGATATGTGATATCGGCTGGTTATATGTGATATAGCCGGGTCATCGGATCAAGTGTTGATTCGATGAGATGATACATTTTATATTAGTCCGTTATATGTGATATAGCCGGATTATCGGATCAAATGTTGATTCGATAATTTAATGTATAATTATATATTTGATATATTAAATTACATTAACTAATATATCCTCACTTAAGTATTTCATTTTCTCACTTTGGATACATTTAACATATATGTGATATATTTTTATTGTATCATTTTCTTTTGTTACATTATATATTATATATGTGATATATAATATTGTGACATGCTAGGTTATATATGCAACTAGGGTTTATGAGATTCACACCATAACTAGATATTAGGGTTAGGTTAATTGTTTTGGTTAATTCTAATTTGTGGATTAATCATGAGATATTTTGTTATGGTTGACTAAGTCCACTCTTTAGATATTTACTAAGATATTTGTTAAAACCCTAACCTATGGTTTATTCTCTATATGAGTTAACCATGACATAATTAAACCATGGTTGCATTTCTAACCTCATTCACTCTCTTCATCACTTCACTTGAGCTTCTTCTTGTTAATTGATTTCTTGCTCACTTGACTTGAGCAAAGTGATGAAAAATAGTGAGAAATAAAATTCTGAAGTGAGCAAAATTCCTACTTCATCATTCTCATCTATTCTAGCTACTTAGATTAGGGTGTTTGCTTCACTAATAGCTCATTAGTGAAGTGAAAGCTTGGGTTTGTGTTGTTTCGACGTAGATCATCTTGGATTGTGAAGACTACAAGCAAGAATGTCTCATTCACCTCATGGAGCCTTTCTAAAGTCTGGAAGCATGATGATCGCAGCGGAGAGACTTCAACTCGGAGCTTTAGAAGTGAAGAAGAGGACTACAAAGGTTGTGATCCCTAATCACTTAGTACTAAAGTGTTTACTTGATGTTTCCATTTGATTCTCTGGTTAAAGATCTTGTCTTGGGTTGTTTAAACATGGTAAAAAAATAAAATTTGGTATGGATGATGCCACCTGAAACCTTGCTGTCGTGTTTAGGAACCCAACAGGCACACTGTGTAATGGTATCTATATTCTAAATCAAAACACAGTTTTCAGTATACAAAATACACGCAAGAGAATGAGTTCAGAAGCAAACTAATCTTACTTATAACATTGTAGACTTGGTCATATCAGAGATAAAAGACTAAGTAAGTTGCATAAAGATGGATTTTTGAATACGTTCGAATTTTCATCTTATGAAACTTGTCAGTCTTGTCTCAAAGGAAAAATGACCAAATCTCCGTTCACCGGACACGGAGAAAGAGCAATAGAGCTCTTGGGACTTATACACAGTGATGTATGTGGTCCAATCTCTATACATGCACGGGTGGGTTCTCATACTTCATCACATTTACTGACGATCTTTCTAGGTTCGGATATGTGTATCTTATGAAATTTTTTTTGAAGATTTTGAGAAATTCAAAGAATTCAGAAACGAAGTAGAGAACCAGACTGGCAAAAGTATCATGATCTTCCGGTCTGATAGAGGAGAGGAGTACTTAAGCACGGAATTCCTAGAACACCTAAAAGCGAATAGAATTCTCTCTCAGCTTACCCCTCCGTATACACCACAGCACAATGGTATGTCAGAGCAGAAGAATCGTACCCTTATGGATATGGTTCGCTTTATGATGAGTAGTGCTGAGTTTCCTTTTTCATTCTGGGGATATGCGCTTCAGACAGCGGCATACTTACTAAATTACGTTCTATCCAAATCTATGCTTAAGACTCCATATGAAATATGGTATGCACGAAATCCATATCTTAAGCGGTTTAAGATATGGGGTTGTCCGGCCTATGTGAAAACACAGAAATCGGATAAACTTGAGGCACGATCAGTTCTATATAAATTTATGGGATATCATAAGGATTCACTAGGATATCTGTTTTACCACACTGAGGAACAAAAGGTGTTTGTATCTCGCCATACCACCTTTTTAGAAAGGGAACTTCTTACAAAAGAAAATAGTGGGAATACGGTAGAACTGGAAGAAATTTCTCAACCACAAAATGTAATTGAAGATTTGGTGGAACCGCTAGATTCAGTAGTCTCAGACGAACCTCAGCCACTCCACAGATCTGGTAAGATTTCTCATCCGCCCGAGAGATACTACGGTTTTCTCATAAAAGGGAAACGAGAGGATTGCATCTTGGAAGAAGATGATCCTACTTGTTTCAGGCAGGCCATTATCTGTAGGGACTCTGATAAATGGCTGGAAGCCATGAGATCCGAAATGGAGTCCATGTACACCAATAAAGTGTGGACCTTGGATATTGCTCCATCTGGGGTAAAACCCGTTGGATGCAAATGGATTTACAAAAGGAAATTTGGTGTAGATGGGCAGGTGGAAACCTATGAGGCTAGACTTGTTGCAAAAGGTTTTCATTAAGCGGACTATGACGAAACCTTTTCTCCAGTGGCTATGCTTAAATCCATTCAGATTCTACTACCATTGCTGCCTTCCGTGACTATGAGATCTGGCAGATAGACATAAAAACGACTTTTCCAAATGGATGTTTGGAAGAGTGTGTTTATATGAATCAGTTGGAAGGTTTTTGAGACAGTGGGAGTATCGGGAAGGTGTGCAAGTTGCTTAAATCCATTTATGGATTAAAACAGGTATCATAGAGCTGGAACATCTGTTTTGATGAAACAGTCAAGGGATTTGACTTCATCAAGAATAAAGATGAGCCTTATATATATAAGAAGATTGTAGGACGAACTGTCATATTCCTATTCTTGTACGTGGACGATATTCTTTTGATAGGAATTGATATTCCTATACTACAATCGATCAAGCTATTCTTGTCACAAAGGTTCTCCATGAAGGACCTAGGTGATGTCTCGTACATTCTGGGGATTAAGTTCTACAGAGATAGATCTAAGTGATTATTGGGACTTTCGCAGTCCAGGTACATAGAGATCGTACTAAAGAGATTTAGTATGGAAGATTCTAAGCGCGGTAACATACCCGCATTGTATGGAATCACCCTCTCCAAAAAGATATCTCCCAAGACTGATGAGGAGAGGGTTCGCATGAGAACTATATCCTATGCTTCGGCGGTAGGATCTATAATGTATGCGATACTATATACCAGCCAGATGTAGCTTACGCAGTTAGCGTGGTGAGCTGGTATCAGTCTAACCCAGATGAGAACTACTGGACTGCAGTGAAGAACATTCTTAAGTAACTGAGAAGGACTAAAGAACTGTTTCTGGTATTCGGTAATAGGAATCTCTAGGTGGAGTCTTTTACCGATTCAAGCTTCCAGAATGAGAAGGATGACAGTAAGTCTATCTCGGGTTTTGTGTTTACTCTCAACGGAGAAGCGGTCTGTTGGAAGAGTTCCAAACAGGACACCGTCACAGACTTGACGATGGAGGCTGAATACATTGTTGCCAACGATACCGTAAAAGAAGCCGTCTGGAGTAAGAAGTTCATTACTGAACTTCAGGTGGTTCCATCCATTGTTAACCCAATACCTTTGTATTGCGACAACAATGGAGCTATGGTTTTAGCGAAAGAACTACGGTCCCATCAGAAATCCATGCACATCTTGAGGCGGTATCACCTGATCAGGGAGATCATTGATCGACGGGAGATTGAGGTGCGGAGGGTGGACTCAAAAGACAACACGGCGGATCTATTCACCAAGGCCCTTCCTCAAACACAGTTCGAAAGACTTATTGAGATGTTAGGTATTCGATACGCCAACAACTGGCCCTAGTACAGACGTTGGGTACTCAATACGCCAAAATATATGGGCTTAGTGCAAGTAGGAGATTGTTGGATATGTATGCCCTAGAGGCCATTATTGTAAATATATACATGTGGATACTTGGACATATCTATGTACAGGACAGTCTTGCTCGATATGATAGTATGCTATTTGGTTTGTCTTTATCTTAACATATGCATATATTTTACTTGCTATTGCGTATCATTCATACATAATGATAAAGCCCGTAAGATTATTGCTAGACTACCTGCGTTATAATGGCGATCAGACTTATAGGAGCTGGGTAGTCGGTAAGCACATCCTTAAATAGTCCCTAGTCGTGGGAGTATCAAGACTGGGCGTCGATATTTCGGAGTAGACTAGTGTAAACGTTTCTAGACCCCGACGGGGGGCGATGGTATGGTCCCGCAACCATTGGCCTTTCATACCTAAGATCATATACAGGTGCTCACTGGGTGTGAGTACACTGGACAGACTTGCCGAGAACTTCTAGATGGTACTATACCTATCGTCAGATGGAAGTTCTCAGGCGACATGAGTGCAGGTTAGTTTATAGACCTGAGATCATCATTTGTCTCATATGAGTTCCCACTGTGCTTTGATCACTACCCTACCACGGCTCTACTGAGTCGTGCAAACAGGTTTTGGTTGGGTACAGTCCTGAGCAACATGGAGGCAGTGAGCGATTGTTGGGGATTCGTCTCTCCTGGTATAGGGAGTCGATATCACACTGTGTTCGATTAGTCAGGACCATAAGACCTTGGCCAAGGTAATTAGGATTTACTGATAGGTTGATCAGTAGTTTTCCGGATTGGTCATGAGCCGCATCAACACGAATTATCGGGTTACTAGGGTCTGACATTTATCACCCCTAGACTCGGTATGTGATACTCTCAGAAGAAGATATCTGAATGTACAGAGATTGTCACAGATAGGCTCAGCAGGGATCCGAATGAGTTTGCTTGTCGGCCTTCCTGTTTCCCCCCAAAAAGAGACCAAAGCTCTGTTCAAAATTTGAACTGAGACAGCGCATCACGTGCAAAGCACGACAGTGCTAAGCACTAAGAGTCAAAGACTCTGAGGCAGCGCCTCACGTGCAAAGCACGAGAGTGCCAAATGCCAAGATTCAAAGACTCTGAGGCAGCGCCTCACGTGCAAAGCACGAGAGCGCTAAGCGCCAGAACTAAAAGTTCTCCACCATTATATCAAAGATCCAACGAAGATGATAAAATCATCAAGTTACAGAATCAAATTCTGTTGAGCAAATATTCTTCGAATCTTCCTGTAACACCCTAGTTCATTTATACCAATTCCAGTTCCCGTATTTCCTTATTTATGGTATTTTCTTGATTTATCTTGTTTGGGTGCGAATGGTATTTTACATTTTATATTGCATTTGACCTGACCCGCTTGCTTGAAACTTGTTTGATTCATATTTATGAATTATTCTGACTTGTTACATAGACACGTGCGTTTTCATGAATACTGCATGCTGGCATTTTATCTGGTATTGCATCTTTTACCATATAACATTTTAAGTCATATAAAATAATTTAAAATTTCATAACATGGCCTGCATGATACCCCTAAACCCGTGGTAGCATCCGCACATGTTGTTCTAGTCCCGTTCAGTAAACGGACGTGTTTGGATGGCTACACGCACGTATATGCATCCGTTCTTGGGGGTATACATTTTCGTTACCTGAGCATTCATTTTGAAATTTGGACGTCGCATATATTTTTTATATTTTAAATTTGAAATTTTAGACCCGACCCGGGCGTGTTTTGGAATATTTTTGTATTCCGCCAAAATTCAAATTATTTAATATTTAAATTTTGTTAACAGTTAAAATTCCTTAACTGAAAATATTTTTTTAAAATAAAAAATCAAAACAATTATAACAGACACACACACACACTCTCTTTCTTTCTCTGTTTGTGGCCCCACCACCACAGCCTCTCCTCTCTTTCTCTCTCCCAGCGCAGATCCCTCACTCGCAGTCACTCTCCCCCCCACTAACTGCCAATTTTCTTTCTCCTCCTCCTCCTCTCTCTCCTCTCGCTAACTCTCTATCTCTCTCCTCTTGCGCTTCTTTCTCTCTCCTCTCACGGTTATCAGCAATCTCGTCACCTCCTGAGCGCTACGCTTACCTCCCTCAACTAATTCCCCCATATCTCGTCTTCATCCACCTTTATAACCCCGAGCACCTTCAATCATCATCACCACAACTCCCATCTCTCATACCCTAACTCTAGACTCCCTCTGCCTCACCAAGCTTCTCATCTCTTTCTCCTCCACCAACCTCCTTCATTCTCCCAAGCACCCTGCACATACCCCTGCACCCAAAGAAACCCCGAGAACCCTTTAATCCCAGCACCACCACCTCATCGCCACCGACCACCTCATCTCGTCACCATCTCCTTCTTCCACCTCTTCTCTCCCTCTCCTCTGTTCTCTTCTCTTTCACCAGACCCCTGCACACACTCTGCATCAAGAAACCCAGAACACAAAACCAACCCCAAACCCTAACCGAAACCCTAACAACCAACCCTCTTCACCGGAGCTCCGTTCACCGCCGTTGACACCTTCACCTCCTCTCTGCAACCACAGTCCAGTAAGCCTCTTCCCTCTCTTCTTCTTCTTCCTTCCTTCCTTCTTTCTTTCTTTTCTTTCTTTCTTTAACTCTTGAATTCTACGTTTTCGTAGTTCGCCGGAGCCGGGATTGACGCCGACGATCCAAACAACGTACCTTACCCGCGTGATCACCCTCGTGCGTTATTTGGACCCGTTCCGTATGCCGTGTGTGCGTCGCGACATTTCGCCGACGTGGGACGTACCATACATATCAATTTTTTGATCCGTCTAGGCAAGTTAACCTTTCTACATGCTATAATACTACATTTTATGCCTATTTAAATTATATTACCCCATATTGATTATTCATACAAACCACATTGTCACTTTTCATGTTTTATCATTTTCGATGTCCGTTTACATCCGTATAATACATTTTACATCTAGGGCGTGCAAGATTATCTTGCTACATACCACCTTACTTTATATACAACTATTTTAATAAATATAATACTAGTATTTCAAATTATGCAACCCATGTTTACTTTTACAGTTTTTCCGACATCCGTATACATCCGTACGTGTTATTTTACATCTAGCATATGCAAACCTATCTTGTCACATATTATACTATAGTATAATGCATCTAATTGAATATAACAGATCATATTGTTTAATTGTACATCATGTTTTAACCAGTTTATCATTTTACTGTTATATCACATCCGTATGTAACCCTAATTAATAATTGTGCATCCATATCATTGATTTTAGATCTATTTGCATATATTATTTCATTTTATTGTTCTATTAGTACTCCATACTTGATTTTATGCACACATGCTTACTACAATTGATTATGAGCACCCACTGGATACATGTGCACTACCTGACATGACCTGATGTACCACAGTTTAACTTGATACCTGACCTTATTACTAATCCGACAATCTTGACCTGTTGTCCCTACGGACATATCCTGTTGTCTATTTAGACAGACCTTTACCTGCTTGATCCTGTGTTGGCATTAACTCCAGATTTATCAATACCTGACTTGAACACATAACTTGGGGGTATGGGGAAATCAAGAATGTAGCCGAACGTAACTCAAAGGGCTATTATCTTTTTACCGTGGTCCCGTGGGGTATGAACGGGACATAGACTCACAGTCTATTACATCCTTTTACCGTGGTCCCGTGGGGCATGAACGGGGCATATACCGATGGGTTATACTGAGGATTACATTAATTGATTTCAAAGACTTTAGAGTATATAACCTTATAGCACAGTTTAGACTACTCACTGCACTTCACCTGTTTACATCCTGTTCACTGATCTTTATTCATGTTACTGTTTATTTCCTGATAACCGTTACTGTTTGTACTTCATACCTGCATACTTCATTACATCCTGCTTGCTTAGAATTATTGATATTATGACGCACTGACATCTGGGTTTTGCATGGCCCAGATCCATTATCCTTGTCACAGGCAGTCCAAGAGTATTTTGATCAACAGGCCGAATAGTGAAGACATGTTATTAGTTTAGTTCAGTTTTTCTTTCAGTATTTTATTCCTGATGTGAGCCCGTATTATGGGACGTACATTCCAGATTATTGTATTTGAATCTTTTGCTTCCGCATTATTTTATTTCATGACTCGTTTATTCTGGCTTATGGACATGTATTAGATAGTTTATTACTGTTCTTGATATCTCTACAGCTGTAATGTGACTGTGGAGGGATATTTGCTATCCACAGGTAGCATGGTTGGCTCTGTCACGTGCCAATCTTAGCGCACTCTGGGAAGCGGGGCGTGACACTTCCTAAACAGGAAAAATTGCTCTCTGTAAAACAGAGCACCGTTGGATCAAAGATCCAACGGTGATTAAAAAAATCACCAAGATACAGAATAAGCTCTGTATGGGAAAATATTTTCCCAATTTTATTAAAAACAAGAGAAAAATTCTCTGTAAAACAGAAGGTCTAGGATCAAAGATCCAACGATGGATAAAATCCCCAAATCAATTAGAAATCTTTCAATGAAAGATTTTCTCGACTAAATCAAAAAATCGGCCTTCCATATATAAAGGACCCAAGACTTCAAGTCTTGTACAGAAGAACCCCCCATAAACTTCAGAATTCAAGGCGAAAAACTACCTCTCTTCAAGATAAAGAAAAATAAAAGAGATCATAGCATATCCTCATAAAAGAAGAACTCGGTTCTTTTTCTAGATCTTAGATCTATGAGATAAAGTCTCTCACAAATGAGAATTTAATTCTCAGAAGAACTGAACTGATCACAACAAAAATTCAGTGCCTGACGCTCATCGCCGAGCGCTCGACGTGCCCCTCACGTGGGCGCTATTCAATAAGGAGCGCTTAGCACTTAAAATCTGATGCTCAGCACCAAGCGCTCCATGTGCTTCTCATGTGACGCTGCTTAATAAAAAGTGCTTAGCACTCAGCGCCTGGTGCTCAGCACCAAGCGCTCCACCTGCTACACACGTGAGCACTATCATCTATAAAAAAAAGAATAAAGGGTGTCAGAGCCCATATCAATGCTCAGCATTGATGATGCAGAAAGGGGATCAAGCCTAAATAAAAAATCAAGTGCGTCGGGCCCAAGATTGGCCAAACTCTTAATTAACCGAGCCTATATGCCCTTCTTTAGGCTTAGTCTCAAATGAGACCACCAAATTTCTTGATGAACTTTTACCGGTTCAAGGGTACATCTCTTCACACCTCGGATATATATCGTTGTAATTTTTCAACGTTTTCAGAGAGGTGGCAGGTCTTGACAACCAAAAACCCTACGGACTATGATGTCCTTAAACCAAACCTCATGGACTATGATGTTCTTAAACTCATAGACTATGATGTCTTTAAACCCCACGGACTATGATGTCCTTAAACCCTACGGATTATGATGTCCTTAAACCAAACCCTACGGACTATGATGTCCTTACACTTCGGACCGCAACGTCCTTAAATTAACAATGGACCGTAACGTTCTTAAACTAACTACGGACCATAACATCCTTAAACTAAAACAATAGAGTCCAAACGCTCTTTTGTTTGATCTAAATGACCCGAAAACCCCCGTTAAGTAGATCTTAGTCTAAAATTAGACTAACTTATCCTTAACAAATATTTAAGTTGATCTTAACCTAAAACAAGGTTAATGATCCTTAAATCAAACCAAAGCCCCAAATCTAAGATTATACGGATTTGGACTAATCCACGCCCTACGGACGACGACATAAATTAGTCTCCGTATACAATCCACGGGCAACCAAAAATAAAATAAACACACACGACACGAAGTGAACATCTGAAGCAGGAGAAAGTGGTTATCGCTACGCGGTAACGTAATTAACTGTAGAGGTTTGCACCTGCAGGGAAGAGCGTCCCCATAATCAAAAACCCCTCGTAAATGAGGGAGAATCTGACGAAATTTGCTACAACGGCCGTATCCATCCAAACTTCCGATACACGGTGCCATAAATCAACTTGGCATCTTTGGAGAGATGGATAGATAGACCCAATAACATCTGCCCCCAAATTTGACCTCGGGAGAATTCGGCGGTAAACAGATTTTGGCACGCCTGGTGGGACCTTTTCCTCTTTCCACTCCATACTTCGTGTGTCGTGTTCGCGAATAAATCACGGTTTAATATGGTTGCCCTTAGATTCGAACTACTAAGATTTGGCATTTTTTCTCCTGTCAAGAGAATAGAAGATCAATAGCTTCCAAATGCACCTGCAACAACAACTCCTGCTCCGCCCTATCTGGAAAAGTAACATACGGGCCCTAAGCGGCCTCCATTTTCGCAATGCCGGTGGAACAGTTGACACAGGCCACCATTGGGTTGTTCTTCGGGACTATGATCCTGCCAACAAGCTTCAGCATCCCGATGCCATCAAAAGAAGCTCCAAAGAAGCCGGTCTTTGATCGGCTTGCAACTACCGCGACCCCTCTCAACGGGTCGTCCAACTTCAATGCCTCAGTTTTCGACAGACTAGGACACTACTCAAGTGGGCCCACGAAGAGGCTCGCAACACTGGAGAAGGCCACCCCAACTCCTGCTGCAGGTGGAGTCGCTCAAACTGCTTCCTTTACCCGAAAGTCGGCCTTTGCAAGATTGTCCTTTCCTTCCCAGCGGACGTCAGTCTTCGAAAGACTAACGCCGAAAACAACCACTAATCAAAGCATGGGGCATGAAGAAGCTAATCCAATGACAGAGGTGGTCCCGGCCGCACGACATGCTCGACGTCGCCGCTGGCACCGAGTGAGGAAAGATAGGGGCAGTCCCCCCTATGGAGTTACCCCACCAGCTCCAACTGGGAACAGCTTTGAGCCGCTCAGGAGGGTGCGCAAGAACTCTCCAACAGCCGTGTTAAAAATATCTCCTCCACCTGTAGAGAACATTCCGAAGGCAAAATCGGATCAGCTCCCTCAGCGGCTGTTCTCCAAAATTCACAGGGTCTGGCGAAGAGTCTAAGACTCTGTAATCGACGAAGACTACTCCCGCCAACCAAAGAAGATGAAGGTTCGGCAAGAGGAGGACCATCCCACCACCATACCACGGAAGGTATCGTCTGTATGGGTGCCTAGTGCAACAGCCCCCTCAACGTCGACCGCCCATGAAAGGAGAAGGCCGGAGAAGATCTCCGTGCCTGCGACAAACCTTAAGGGCACTGAACCCAAACACCCCAAGTCTGGGGGCATGGTAGTACACACCATTTACATGGCTTTCAGAAAGAAGAGAGCCGTGCTTCTGGGGTTCATCAACCACTTACGCGATTAGTAACAAAGGCTCAGGAGCAACAACAGAAACTCCAGGAGATGCTAACAAAGATGGCCGCACTTACTGGGCAGAAGGAAAGCCTGGAGGCATCGTTGAATCAACGCCATGAACAGGAAACCTACACCGAGTTCCTCCGAAGAATGCTTAAAAAGAAATATAAAGAGACCGCGGAACAAGCGGCTAACATAAAACAAATGGCGCTCCTGTTCCAAGACATGGTGGGGATGATGATCCAGCCGGACCCTCCAGCCGAAGATCCCCCAATAATCATTGAAGATGACAGAGGGGAGACATCAAACCCTCTTACGGCTCTATCAGCCGCCAGGGAGGAGACGATCTTGAAAGCTGCGCTTGATGATTATATAGCTCAACAAATACGAGATGATCAAGCAAACGAAGCCGCTGACCAAGTCGTCAGAACTGGGCGACCCTATCCAAGCTGGTACGATCAGATTAAGTACCTGCCGGGATACACAATCCCTAAATTCCATGTGTATAAAGGGACATGCAACCCCCATTAGCATGTCGCTCAGTTCAGGGTTATCTGCGGCAATTCCGAAGGTGATGATAAATTGCTACTTCACCAGTTCGTCGGCAGCTTGGTAGAGACGGCCTTTGAATGGTACTCGGAGCTTTCGAATGACTCCGTCAAAACGTTTACGGAAATAAAGCTGTTATTCACCCAACGTTTCACAAGCGCTAGCGAACGCACCCCAATCACGGCGTTGATCAACGCCAGGGTAAAGCCGGGAGAGACATGGGTTCAGTATGCAATTCGGTGGCGGAACCTATGGTCGAAATGTGAACAACGCATAGAAGAAGCTCCTGCAGTGGGCATGTTTGTGGGAACCCTCGATTTGCAGACGACTATATCCCAATTCATGATGTTCTTCAAGCCGATCACCTTCCAGGCCTTGATAGATAAGCTAGCCTAAATGGACTAGATAGGCCATAGACCGTCCTCCTTGAAAACGGATCCCCGGAATGAAAAAGGCAAAGGGAAAGCGACCTTCATCGCCAACGCTCAGCAACAGTCGAGTGATCCAAAACCAGCTGCTCGCCAAAACGATAGACAGCGATCCGTCAATGAAAATCTAAGACGTCCTTACTCGTTCCCTCGGGATAAAACAAGAAAACTGTTCGAACTAGTGGTGCGCAACAGGCTTATCACTCTGCCGGATCCGAGATGCCCACTGTAGCCTGGCAACGTCAACAATCCCAATTAATGTCCCTACCACCGAATAGTAGTACCACCGAATAGTAGGCCATCCAATCGAAAATTGCTCCGTCTTTAAAAATTGGGTTGAAGAACAGTACCAACAAGGCAAGTTCGTGCTGTCTGAGAACTGGAAGGTTAGCCCGCCATAGCCGCACGCTCCTAAAAGGGTGGACACGCCGGGGGCATCATGCCCATTTATAGAAGAAGCTCCATGAGAAGTCGTTCTTTCAGCCAAAACGAAAAGAATGCTGAAGGATCTTCAAGCATGCCCGGCGATCAGGTGGAAAAACCCGCTAGAGCCTGAGATCATTGAGGGAACGCTGAAGCCGTGCCCGACACTGAAGGTTAGTAGCGATGAGCAAAATACCCAAGCCCAGTCATCAAAATCTTCAAAGAAAAAGAAGAAAACCAAAAATTCTGCATAGCCTGATGACAAGCGCACAGACCTGCAAAAACATATCGACGCACTGGAGAAATACAATCAGAAGGCGTGAACCTCAGTCACACTCCAAGAATTTCTCAACCATATCCTTGAGGGCGGAGGTAACGACGATGATGACAGGGACGACTCATCAGGAGAATACAAGCATTATGTGGTAAGTTGTCACATGATTTCTCATTCGTCAATAAACGACGAAGAAGCTCACATGGAGGAGCTGGGGGCAGAATCGATGCCAAAATCCTCCGAACCGTCAGACGAGCTGATTGGCATGCTACTGAACGAAGCTCGTCATAAGAGCAAAGCTGATCAAGAACGTGAAATGGTCATATACGAAAGAGCAAAGCATCGGCGTCAGGGCGAAGAGACTGCAGCGAAGATCAGTCACGAAGCACTCCGGCCGGATCGAAGCATTCCTGCGGGAGACAAAAGCAGGTTTAAGACAAGGAAACGGTTCGCTAAAGCCTTGTCAATGGGCATGAAGCTGCTATCTTTTAAAAGAAATAATCCTAGCAGTATCCACCTTGATGAAGCGTATGTAAATCCTAACTACTGCTTATACCATCAGAGGATTGCATATCCCACCGAAGAATGCATGGCCTTTAAAAATTGGTGGCAGGGATATGTCGCCTACCGACAACATTTCAAGCGGATGAAGCGCAAAACTCGTCGGGAGCAGAGAAGCATGACATACGAGCATAAAGGAACTTCCGGCAACTGTCACATGGTTGATACCAGGGTATCTCACGTTCTCACCTTCGGAAGCGATTCTGACGAAGAAATAGCTCTCGACCCTCTCTTCAAGGAATCCACCTCAGGAAAAGAAAAAGAGATAAAGAACTGTGAAAATATTCAGCTGCGTAACCGTACGTTGCCTGAAAATAATCTCGGACTCACAAATAAGGGATCAAACAAAAAAGATAAGGGGAAGGAAAAAGTCCATGAGGATATCGCCCTTGATGATCGAGTCGTCGAAGAGCTCGCAGCCAAAGACCCGCCTAAGAAAAGCAAAGTGGATTACAACGTCCTGGCACACTTGAGAAAGATACCCTCACAGTTAAGCATTTTGGATGCCCTTTGTTCCCACCAAAAATTTCTGCGCAAAAGAGCCCAAGGTATCAAATGGCAGTGATACACTTATGAAAATGCGAACCGGTATCTTCCGGCCTATTTTTTGATAAACTCCTGAAGGAGAAACAGTTAAATTCTGATGGTATCGAAAGCAGCTCGAAAAACCCTTCGATTTGATATATTATGGGCCTCGTAATTCATCCGGGATCAAAAGTTATGAGGAATTACGTGTCCACACATGATGGACTTTTAAGAACCCGTTGGAGGAGTTAAAAAATATAATAAAAACTCAAAAAAGACCCCAACAGGGCATCACGTGCTCACACGTGACCATGGGTCACATGCAGACACGTGATGGGCTCTTAAGGTCTCTAAAATAATGAATAAAATTAAATTCTAAAATCTGTTCCCTTATTAAAATTCAGAAGTTACCTCAATAAGGTGTCACGTGCTCACACGTGACCAATGGTCACGTGTTGACACGTGATGGTTAAAACAACAATATGAACAAGCGGCTGTTAAAGGAACCAATTTGGGGGTCACGCGCTCACACGTGACCAAGGGTCACGTGCCAGCACGTGACAGGCTTTGAAAGCCTTACAGTTTAATAGAATTAAAATTCTAAATTTCTCTAAAATCTTTCGAAATAGAATTAAAATTCTAAATTTCTCTAAATCTTTCCAAATGGAAAATGATTATGGGAACCGTTGGATTAAAGATCTAAGGGTGATTAAATATCACCAATTTATGAAAAAATCCTAGACAAGGAAAGATTTCCCAAAATCTCACTGAAATAACAAACAGAATATCTTTTGGATTTAAAATCCAACGGTGAATAAAATTCACTGAATGATCTAAACGATCATATTAATTATAAAATCAAATCAAATCTTTCAATGAGATATTTGCTAAACAAATTGATTCTCTTCCTTCTCCTATAAATAGGAGCCAAGGAGAGAAGAGGAGGGATAAACCTTTCTGGAGATAAAAACAGAGAGAGGAGAATTTAATTCTCAAGAGGGAAGAAAAGAAAGGAAAATTTAATTCTCAACAAAGAAAACCCTGGGTGAGAAAAGAGAGGCTTAAAAAGATAATTTAATTCTTAAAAAAGAGTTTAACTCTTAGATAAAGAGAAGAACTTAGTTCTTTCTCTGGTGGAGGATCTGCAAAGTGCACATCTCCCCATGAATTGAGAATTTAATTCTCATTGGGTTGAGATCCTGCCATGCAGATCCAAAACATAGGGAAGGAATTAAGTTTTGAGAATTCAATTCTCACAAAATTATAGAAATTTAATTCTTTTGGGATAAAATTAGGGTTTAACCCTATGTTATAGGAATTTAATTCCTTCAAACATGGACAGAACTAGGGTTTAACCCTCTATGGGAATTTAATTCTCCCAAACTAATTGGAATTTAATTCCTACAGAATCATAATTAGGGTTTTACCCTAAATAAGAATTTAATTCTTTCACAATAGGAATTTAATTCCTCCAAAACAAAAATTAGGGTTTTACCCTAAATAAGAATTTAATTCTTAAAGATAAGGAGACTTAAAAGATCTCTGTGCATGAAAAGACTAAGGTCACGTGACCCACGTGACCCCTGAACAGATCCCCAAAAATGAGAAGAGGAAAGCTTTGAGGCAATGCCTCACGTGTTCCCACGTGACCCTCATTATATATGGAACAAAAGCAAAGGCAGAAACAATTCTGGGCGCTCTCACGTGTTACCCCGTGACCCCTAATAAATGTTCTAATAAATCAGGGCACGATTATACATCACGTGCCCACACGTGATGGCTATGAAGATTAAAAGTGTTTAACACTTGTTTGCAGAACAAAATAAAGGGGATCCGACCCCACTTTTTGATGCCATCACATGCTCCCACGTGACTCCCAAAACACAGAAAGAAAGATCAAAGGAAATGAAAGCTTTGGGCGCTCTCACGTGATTCCATGTGACCCCTTAGCAAACGCTTTATCAGTCAGCGCATAAATCACCGTCATGTGTCAACACGTGATGCTCAAAAGATGAAGAAGTGTTTATCACTTAATTGCAAAACGAAGAAAAGGGATCTGGTCCCACCTTTGGGCGCTCTCACGTGTCCACACGTGACCCCTCTTTCTTTAGTGTTTAACACTAATTTGGGGATTATATTTCCAGTGTTTAACACTGATTGTTTCTAGTGTTTAACACTAAATTGAAGATTATATTTCCAGTGTTTAACACTGAGTGTCTTTTAGTGTTTAACACTAATTTGAGAGTTCTACCTCCAGTGTTTAACACTGTTGTTCTTTAGTGTTTAACATTACTTTTAGCTAAATTGGCTAATTTTCCAGAGGCAAAAGTCCCTCCTCCAAATGAATCTCAAAATTGAGGAAATCAAAGACAAAATGTTGTCAGAGCCCCCAAACCTCTATTTAACACTGCTGAATGACGAGGGGCTGAACCCAGACAAATGTCTAATGGCCCAAACGGACAATTTTTCAAACATAATTGGACTTAGCCCAAACTAGCCATAAGTCCTCAAATCATCTTGAACTGAGCACATCTGCTCTTTCAACCAACTCATTGGTTCAAGGGTACATCTCCGAACTCCTCTGACATCTGTCGTTGTAATCCTTCAACGTCGTCAGAGAGGTGATGGGTCCGGACAACCATACATTAATACAGACTGTGGGGTCCTTAAACTCATGGACTAATGCGTCCTTAAACTAACATTTGTCCCCAAACGGGAACCATGTCCCTAAACTGGCAATGGACCACCATTTCCCTAAACTGGAGATGGACCACTATGTCCCTAAACTGGAACAATAGAGCCCCTAAATGCTCTTTTGTCGGATCTAAACGATCCCGTTTAATTTGATCTTAGCCTCAAATATGGCTAACGTATCCTTAAACCTTCAAACAGGCTTTAGTCCCAAATTGGACTATAAATCCCCCAATCAACCTTGGTTCAAGAGTACATCTCTGAACTCCTCTGACACCTGTTGTTGTAATCCTTCAACGTCGTCAGAGAGGTGACGGGTCCCGACGACCATACATGCAATGGACCACTATATCCCTAAACTGGAATAATAGAGCCAATTGCTCTTTTGTTGGATCTAAACGATCCCGTTAAGTCGATCTTAGTCCCAAACTGGACTAACGTATTCTTAACAAACGTTTGAGTTGATCTTACCCTCAAATATGGCTAACATATTCTTAAACCTTCAAACAGACTTTAGTCCCAAATCGGACTATAAATCTTCTAATCAACTTTGGTTCAAGGGTACATCTCTGAACTCCTCTGACATCTGTCGTTGTAATCCTTCAACGTTGTCAGGGAGGTGACGGGTCCTGATGGCCACACATTAAATGGACCACTATGTCCCTAAACTGGAACAATAGAGCCCCAAATACTCTTTTGTCGGATCTAAACGATCCTGTTAAGTTGATCTTAGTCTCAAATTAGACTAACGTATTCTTAACAAACGTTTGAGTTGATCTTAGCCTCAAATATGGCTAACGTATCCTCAAACCAAAACCTTAAACCCAAATCTAAGAAAACACGGATTTGGACTAATCCACGTCCTACGGGCGACGACATAAATTGGTCTCCGTATACAATCCACGGGCAATCACAAACAAAACATACACCCATGACACGAAGTGAAATTCTGGAGAAGGAGAAAGTTGTTACCGCGAAGGAGTAGCGTAATTAACTGCAGGGGCTTGCGCCTGCAAGGAAGAGCATCCCCACAATCAAAAACCTCTCAAGCGAGGGGGAATCTGACGAAGTCTGCTACATCGGTCGCATCCGTCTAAACCTCCGATACACAGTGCCATAAATCAACTTGGCATTTTCGGAGAGGTGGACGGATAGCACTAATTAGCATCTGCCCCGAACCTCAGGCGAGACAGTCCATGTCTTGGCCGCCGTTCGGAGGGGAACAGATTTTGGCACGCCCGGTGGGACCTCATCCTCTTTCCACTCCACACTTCGTGTGTCGTGTTCGCGAACCAATCGCGGTTTGCTAATGGTTTCCCTTGGGTTTCGAGGTACTAAGATTTGGTGTTTTGCTTGGTACAGAAAGCAAAGGATCAATGGCTTTCACCTGCTCAAAGTGTTCCGCATGCCACTGCAACTCACGTCCTGCCTCAACTGGGGGCATAGCCTACGGGCCCCAAGCTGCTTCCCTGTTCACGATGCCCGTGGAACAGGTTACTCAAACCACCACAGGGTTGTTTTTCGGGACCATGCTCCCATCGGCGAACTTCACCGTTCCTATGCCAGCACCGGAAGCTCCCAAGAAGTCGGTCTTCGATCGGCTTGCTACTACCACGGCCCCTCTCAATGGGCCGTCCAGTTCCAGCTCCTCGGTCTTCGCCGGATTGGGCAAAAGTCCATGTGGGCCCGTGATGAAGCCTGCAATCTCGGAGAAGGTTGTTCCGAAGAAGATAGCTATCCCTACCCCTGAAGTCGTCAAGGCAGTTTCCTCTACCAAAGGGTCAGTTTTTACAAGATTGGCTGTTCCAGCTCCCACTATGGTTCCTATCCCTGCTCAGAATTCTGTTTTTGACCGGTTGGGTACCGCTTCTCAATGGACATCAGTCTTCAAGAGGCTGACACCAGCAACAACCCTTCACTTGGATAGGGGGCAAGACAAAACCATTCCCATCGCTGAGCCAACACCAACAACCTGACACGCCCGATGTCGCCACTGGCGCCGGATAAGGAAGGCTGGGGGCAACTCCCCCTCTGGGCTATCTCCGCCAGCTGCGATGGTGGAAATTAATGCTGCTATTCCAACCGGGAACAGCTTTGAATTGCTGAACACGGTGCGCAGAAACTCTCCTACTGCAGTGCTGAAGAGAACTCCTTTACCCGTGGAAAATACTCCAGAGAAGAAGCTAGAGCAGCCTCCTCAATGGCTGTCCTCTAAAATTTACAAAGCCTGGCGACAGGTTCAAGAGTCGGTGATTGATGAAAACTATCTCCGCCGACAGAAAAAAATGAAGGTTCGGCAGGAGAAGAATTACTCTATCAAGCCACAAAAAGCAACAACTACTTGGGTGCCCACTGCAACGGCCCCCTCAACTCCAATCACTCAAAGGAAAAGGAGGCCGCAAAAAGCCCCTGTGAATATGGAGAACCATGAAAGCGCTGAGCACAAACGTCCCAAGTCTGGGGGCATAGTGGTGCATACCGTTTATATGGCTTCCGGAAAGGAGGAAAGCCGTGCTTTGATGGGTCACCGACAGCTCACCCGATCCGTGACAAAAGCCCAGGAGCACCAACAGAAGCTTCAGGAAATGATGACTACAACGGCTGCACTTACCGGGCCAAAAGAAAGCTCGGAGGCGCCAACAGAACAGCGTCACGAACAAAAGACTGATGTTGATTTCTTACGCAGAGTCCTCGAAAAGAAGGATAAATAAGCCGCAGAACAAGCGGCTAACATAAAACAAATGGCGCTCCTCTTTCAAGATATGGTAGGGATGATGTTACAGCCGGTCCCTCCAGCTGATGACCCTCCAATCATTGTTGAAGACGATAGAAGGGAGACATCTAATTCTCCTCCGGCTCTTTCAGCAGCCAAGGAAGAAACCCTTTCCAAGGCCGCACTGGATGACTATATAGCTCAGAAAATATGGGCTCATCAGGCGAATGAAGCGGCTGTGCAAATTGTTAGAACCGGACGACCCTACCCAAGCTGGTATAACCAAATCAGTTACCCGCCGGGATATACGATCCCTAAATTCCATGTGTACAAGGGGACAGGGAATCCACATCAGCATGTCGCTCAATTCAAGGCCTTATGCGGCAATACTGGAGGCGATAACAAATTGTTGCTTCGCCAATTCGTCGGCAGCTTAGCAGAAATGGCCTTCGAGTGGTATTCGGAGCTACCTAACGACTCTGTCAAAACATTTGCAGAAATGGAGATATTATTTACACGAAGATTCGCGAGTACTAGTGAATGCACTCCGATCACCGCATTGATCAACGCCATGGTAAGGCCAGGCGAAACATGGGTCCAATATGCAATACGGTGGCGAAACTTATGATCGAAATGTGAACAGCAGATCGAAGAAGCGCTGGCGGTGGGCATGTTCGTGGGCACTCTTGACCCTCAAGCGGCCATCTCCCAGTTCATGACGTTCTTCAAGCCAACTACTTTCCAGGCCTTGATTGACAAGTTGGCCCAAATGGATCAGATGGGACATAAACCGTCTCCTCTAAAGCCAGGATCTCGAACTGAGAAAGGGAAAGCGATCGTCGTTGCTAATACTCAACAACAGCCGAGCAACTTAAAGCCGGTTGTTCGCCAGAATAATATGCGTCTACGCCCGTCCCTTGAGGAAAGACTAGGACGTCCTGACTCGTTTCCTCAGAATAAAACGAGGAGATTGTTCGAGCTGGCAGTGCTCAACAGACTCATCAATCTGCCGAATCCAAAACGTCCGTTGCAGCCAGGACATGTCAGCGATCCCAATTATTGCCCTTACCACCAAACGGTAAGTCACCCGATCGAGGATTGCTTCGTCTTTAAGGGATGGATCGAGGATCAGTACTTACAAGGCAAGTTTGCGCTGTCTGAAAAGTGGAAGGTAAACCCACCACAACCGCACATTCCAAAGAAGGCGGACACACTGGGGGCAAGTTGTTACGTGATCTCTCACTCATTGATAGATGATGAAGAGGCTCCTTGCACCGAGAAACCGAGGGCGGGTCCTGAACCAGAACTTCTGTGGCCGTCAGATGAGATGATTGATGCATTCCTGAATGAAGCCCGTCTTAAAAGCAAAGCTGATCGAGAGCGCGAGATAGCCATATTCGAAAAGCCAAACGCCGGCGACTGGACAAAAGGGTCAAAACACTCCCACCAGATCAAAGTACATCCGCCGCAAATGAAAACAGGATCAAGACAAGGAAAAGATTCGCCAAAGCCATATCGATGGGGATGAGGCTGCCCTCTTTCAGATAAAATTCTCCTGGTGGTATACATCTTGATAAAGCGGACGTACATTCTAACTTCTGCTTATATCATCAGAAGATCGCACATCCTACTGAGGACTGCAACTCCTTTAGGTGTTGGTGGCAAGGGTATGTCGCTCACAGGCAACGCTTCAATAAGACAAAGTGTGAAGCTTGTAGACAGCGGAAGAATGCGACAGATGAGCATAAAAGAATTGCTGGCGATTGTCATAAGGTTGATCCCGAAGGACCGCAAGTTCTCACCTTCAAGTGCGACTCCGACAAAAAAGTAGCCTTCGGCTCTCTCTTCAAGGAATCCATCTCTAAAACAAAAGAATTGAGGAGTTGCGAGAACATTCAGCCATGCAATCGCAAACTACCCGGAAAAAATCTTGGACCCGCAAACAACGGATCGGACAAAAAGGATAAAGGAAAGAAAAAGACGGCCTTCGTCGCCAACACTCAACAACAATCGAGTGGCCCAAGACCGGTTGTTCACCAAAACAACAAGTGGCAACCCCTCTATGAGAAGTTGAAACATCCTTACTCATTTCCCCGGGATGAAACAAGGAGGCTGTTCGAAGTGGCAGTGCGCAACAGGTTTATCACTCTACCAGAGCCGAAACACCAGCCACAACTGAATGATGTCAATACTTCTAATTATTGCCCTTACCACCAAGTATTGGGCCATCCGATCGAAAACTGCTACGTCTTCAAAAACTGGGTTGAAGACTAACACCAACAGGGAAAGTTCGCGCTGTCCGAAAACTGGAAGGTGAATCCGCCACAACCACACGCTCCGAGAAAGATAGATATGCCGCGGGCAACATGCTCATTCATAGGGAAAGCCCCATAGACCGAAAAGTCAGTAAACTAGAGATTCGCCTCAAATACGGCGACGTTGGACCACTATGTCCTAAAACTGGCTATGGACCGAAAGGTCCGTAAATAAGAAATTTGTCTCAAATACGGTAACGGCGGACCGCAATGTCCTAAAACTTGTAAATGACCGAAACGTCGTTAAACTACTCCCAACCCGCGGCCTTTTCAGGCTGAGGTAAAAAAAATAAATAAAAAAAAAACAAAACAAAACGGTATGTCCATAAGCAAAACGGGCACGGATGAGAACCCGAAAGGGCTCCGTGAGTAAAAATAGCAGGGCTACTGGCGAGTCTTCGTGAAAACCCGAAAGGGCGCAACCTCGTTAGAAAAAAAATAAAAAAAATAATAATAAAAACGGTATGTCCATAAGCGAAATGGGCACGGATGAAAACCCGAAAGGGCTCCGTGAGTAAAAACAGCAGGGCTACCGGCGAGTGTTTGTGAAAATCCGAAAGGGCGCAACTTCGTTAAAGGACACTTGCAGGGTTCTCTCAACCTTGTAAGGAGAAAACACCCGCGTGAGATCCTTACGACTCACAAGGGAGCAACACACTTAGGGATCCTCACGATTCCTAAGGAGAAATTACACTTGCGAGATCCTCACGACTCGTAAGGAGAACACTCTTATGGGACTCTCACGGCTCATAAGATTTGAAAGTCTTAAGTTACAGACCCCTAAACCTGTGCTTAAGCAACTTCCACAGTCTTCGATATTGCCCTATAAGAGGCTCATACTGACCCTTGTATACAATCCACGGGCGCGAATAAACATTTCCCTAACCAAGTCCCATCCGTGACTAGGGATATGTTCATATAGTGAACAACCCTTGTAAGTCCTCTCGACTTATAAGGAGAAAACCCTTTTGTAAGATCCTTACGACTTACAGAGGTACATGCACTTAGGAATCCTCATGATTCCCAAGGAGAAAACACACCTATGAGATCCTCACAACTCGCAGGGAGAAATACCTTTGTGAGACCCTTACGGCTCATGAAGTTAAAAGCCTTAGTCGACAGAATCCTAACCCTGTCTACTAAGCCACTTTTGTTCGACATCGATAGAGAAAAATGATGATTCGCTCCTGGCAATATCCCAGTTGTAGCGATGCTCATAACTAAATCAGTATCAAATTCCAAGTCCTTTTACGGCAAATGATGATTCGCTCCTGGCAATATCCCAGTTGTAGCGATGCTGATGTCTAAATCAGTATCAAATTCCAAGTCCCTTTTACGGCAAATGATGATTCGCTCCTGGCAATATTCCAGTTGTAGCGATGCCGATGCTGAGATTGGCATCAGATTCCAAGTTCCACACTCGCGATAAAAAGTCTACGAGCCAAAAATGCATACGAAATAGCCGAAATGATGGGGCAGCTTGCAACAAAATCAACAAGTAAAAATGTATGCATGCAAAATAGCCGAAATGATTGGACAACTCGCTATAAAAAGCAGTGAGTAAAAACAAAATAAATAGCCGAAATGATTGGGCACCGCGAAAAATAGCTGAAATGATTGGGCAATCGTGACCTTCGCGATATAAAAACTGAAATGATAGAGCATCGCGAAAAAAAAAAATAAGAATGAAACTTTTTGCCCTACAGGTGATATCACATCGATCCCTGTATACAATCCAGGGGCACAAACAAAGAGGGAACCATACTTCCCCACCAAGCTCTATCAGAAAGCGGAGCCTAATCTCGACGGTTCATGGACAACCTAGAGGCAACCTCGACATTTGTCGCAATATTGTAGACATAATGTCAACAGACGAAGAAAAAGGAAGATCCCGAGCTTCAGGGTCTCGACGTCAACATCAACAACTTAGAGATCACCAACGACGTTTCTCCTCACTCCAACCAAATGCAGACGTGACGTCAACAACCGACCTCAGAGTCGCAACGAAACGGAACCATGGCAAAGTCCCTAGTTCCAAATCTCAATGGTCACATCTACAGCCTGGAGACCAACAACGGTGTGCCTCCTCATTCCAGCAGGACATAGATGTTACACCATCAAACGGAGTGACGGCGAAATCCCAGCCCCACCTCAGCATTCGTCTCATTACAGTAGATAAGATGTCAACGACAACGTTCCTCAGCAGTCCCATAGGATACGAACGCAACGTCAACAAAAGACCTCACGGTCGAAACAAAGCGGAGTGATGGTAAAATCCCACTATGACCTCGACGCTCGTCTCGATACAACAGACGAGATATCAGCACAGCGTCCTTCCTCCAACAGGATCCGGACACGCCAAAGCAAATGAAGTGAAGGCTAAATTCCTAGCTTCAAGGTTTTAACGGCAAGTCATATAAAGCCTGAAAGAGAATCAGAGATCATCTCATACCAATATGGAGTGATCACCACCGCGACATTCGTCTTGATACAGCAGACGCAATGCCAGCAAACGAACCGAAGGACAAATTCCTGGCTTCAGGGTCTTGACGGTAAGTCATATAAAACCGGAAAGACAATCAGAGATCATCTCACACCAACATGGAGTGATCACCACCACGACATTCGTCTCGATACAGCAGACGCGATGCCAGCAAACGAAGTGAAGGCCAAATTCCTAGCTTCAGAGTCTTAACGGCAAGTCATATAAAGCCTGAAGGACAATCGGAGATCATCTCGCACAAGCGCGGAGTGGTCACCACCTCTACGTTCGTCTCGATACAGCAGACGCAACATCACCAAAAGGAACAGCGGCAACTCCCAGTTCTATGGCTCGGTGATATACAGATCACCGAGAGTCAAATCTCCACTCCATGAAATGCGGATATACTCAGCAAAATTCCTGGTCAAGTGGAACGCGGATAACGTCACTCTTTGATCCCGTGGAAAACGTCCAGAGCGGATCCTGGTCCTCGCAGAGCACGGCAGTGAACCCGTGTGAAGCATCCAGAGCGGAGCCTAGTCCTCGCCTAACGCGGCAGTGAACCCGTGTGAAGCATCTAGAGCAAAATTCCTGGTTACGTGGAACGCGGATAATGTCACTCTTTGACCGCGTGGAAAACGTCCAGAGTGGATCCTGGTCCTCGCAGAGCACGACAGTGAACCCGCACGAAGCATCCAGAGCGGAGCCTAGTCCTCGCCTAACGCGGCAGTGAACCCGTGTGAAGCATCTAGAGCAAAATTCCTGGTTACGTGGAACGCGGATAACGTCATTCTTTGACCCCGTAGAAAACGTCCAGAGCGGATCCTGGTCCTCGTAGAGTACGGCAGTGAACCCGCGCGAAGCATCCAGATCAGAGCCTAGTCCTCGCCTAACGCGGCAGTGAACCCGTGTGAAGCATCTAGAGCAAAATTCCTGGTTACGTGGAACGCGGATAACGTCACTCTTTGACCCCGTGGAAAACGTCCAGAGCGGATCCTGGTCGTCGCAGAGTACGGCAATGAACCCGTGTGAAGCATCCAGAGCGGAGCCTAGTCCTCGCCTAACGCGGCAGTAAACCCGTGTGAAGCATCTAGAGCAAAATTCCTGGTTACGTGGAACGCGGATAACGTCACTCTTTGACCCCGTGGAAAACGTCCAGAGCGGATCCTGGTCCTTGCAGAGCACGGCAGTGAACCCGTGTGAAGCATCCAGAGCAGAACCTAGTCCTTGCCAAGCACGGCAGTGAACCCGTGTGAAGCATCTAGTGCAAAATTCCTGATTACGTGGAACGCGGATAGCGTCACTCTTTGACCCCGTGGAAAACGTCCAGAGCGGATCCTGGTCCTTGCAGAGCACGGCAGTGAACCCGTGTGAAGCATCCAGAGCGGAGCCTAGTCCTCGCCAAGTACGGCAGTGAACCCGTGTGAAGTATTTAGTGCAAATTTCTTAGTTACGTGGAACGCGGATAACGTCATTCTTCGACCCCGTAGGAAACGTCCAGAACGGATCCTGGTCCTCGCATCAACATGGAGTGATCACCACCGCGACATTCGTCTCGATACAGAGGACGCAATGCCAGAAAACGAAGCGAAGGCCAAATTCCTAGCTTCAACGTCTTAACGGCAAGTCATATAAAGCCTGAAAGACAATTGGAGATCATCTCGCACCAAGGCAGAGTGGTCACCACCTCGACGTTCGTCTCGATACAGCAGACACAACATCACCAAAAGAAGCCACGGCAAAATCCCGGGTTCCAAACCTCGACGGTTCACCAGCAACTTAGAGACAACCACGGCATTCGTCTCGATACAGAGGACGCAATGCCAGCAAACGAAGCGAAGGCTAAATTCCTAGCTTCAGGGTCTTAACGGCAAGTCATATAAAACCGGAAAGACAATCGGAGATCATCTCGCACCAGTGTGGAGTGGTCACCACCTCGACGTTCGTCTCGATACAGCAGATGCAACATCACCAAATGGATCCACGGCAAAATCCCTAGTTCCAAAACCTCGACGGTTCACAGCAACCTAGAGACTACCACGACATTCGTCTCGATACAGAGGACGCAATGCCAGCAAACGAAGCAAAGGCCAAATTCCTAGCTTTAGGGTCTTAACGGCAAGTCATATAAAGCCTGAAAGACTATCGGAGATCATCCCACACCAGCGCGGAGTGGTTATGACTCATCGGGGCTCTCCAAAATGAGCCTAACCTCAAGTAAAAAGTGGCATGGCAAATTCCTAGCGCTTGCTCTTCCGACGGTCAAACTGCCAAGGAGGATTGCTTGAAGACGTCTTGTCCAGCCCCCGAAAGGATCAGAGACACGGCAGTCGCAGGGCTACTCGAACAGCACGATTGCCTATCGAGGAATATATCAGCTCATGCGACGGTACGGCGGCCAAAACCCTAACAGACTTCTGTCGTAAAGAGCAGAGGTTAACTGTGACGTTAGGATATTCTTGCGAGATCTGCTCGATCCGTTTCGACTCGTGAGGAAATTGATGTCTTTGCGAGATTTTCTCGATTCGTTTTGACTCGTGGGATAAAGCCTTAGGCAGTAGGGATTAAAAAACCTATTTCCTAAGCACTGGGACCCTGCAAGTTGGCCCAAAACGGTCTCTTGCATACTATCCACGGATCACACTTTCCAAAGTCGAATCTCGACAAGGAGGGAAACAACCGCTTACGGGTCCTCTCGACTCGTAAGAGGGAAAACTTTCTTATAGGATCCTTACGACTTATAAGAGAAAATACACTTAGGAATCCTCATGATTCCCTAGGAGAAAATGCACCTACGAGATCCTCACAACTCGTAGGGAGAAAAGTCTTTATGAGACCCTCATGGCTCGTAAAGTTAAAAAACCTTAGGTGGCAGATCCTACCCCTGTCTCCTAAGCCATCACTTCCCTGCAAAGAAGTCAAGATAGACCGACCATCTATGAGCCACACTTGCCAAAGCTACATGCCACCGAAAGGGAGAAGCTACTCATGAGCATATAAACTATTTCACGCCAGAGTAAGACATAAAGAAATTGAAGGGTGCGGCTCATGGGGATGAGGGTTTGGAACTATATCCCTTAAGAGTTGAGATTTGAGTCAATGATAAATGACGACGCTTGTGTCCGCTCGTTATCTTCTCAGATCAAGATTCTGAAAGTGATACACCAACCCGAAACTGGTTATACGTCATGCATAACTATGCATAACTCTGCACTACTTCACCCACGTACAAACTTACGTGGGCAAAGTAGTGGGGGGCATTTGTTCCCACCAAAAATTTCTGCGCAAAAGAGCCCAAGGTATCAAATGGCAGTGATACACTTATGAAAATGCCAACCAGTATCTTCCGGCCTGTTTTTTGATAAACTTCTGAAAGAGAAACAGATAAATTCTGATGGTATCGAAAGCAGCTCGAAAAACCCTTCGATTTGATATATTATGGGCCTCGTAATTCATCCGGGATCAAAAGTTATGAGGAATTGCGTGTCCACACGTGATGGACTTTTCAGAACCCGCTGGAGGAGTTAAAAAATATAATAAAAAATCAAAAAAGACCCCAATGGGGAAACACGTGCTCAAACGTGACCATGGGTCACATGCAGACACGTGATGGGCTCTTAAGGCCTCTAAAATAATGAATAAAATTAAATTCTAAAATCTGTTCCCTTATTAAAATTCAGAAGTTACCTCAATGAGGTGTCACGTGCTCACACGTGACCAATGGTCACGTGTTGACACGTGATGCTTAAAACAACAATATGAATAAGCGGCTGTTAAAGGAACTAATTTGGGGGTCACGTGCCAGCACGTGACAGGCTTTGAAAGCCTTACAGTTTAATAGAATTAAAATTCTAAATTTCTCTAAAATCTTTCGAAATAGAATTAAAATTCTAAACTTCTCTAAATCTTTCCTAATGGAAATTGATTATGAGAACCGTTGGATTAAAGATCCAAGGGTGATTAAATATCACCAATTTATGAAAAAATCCTAGACAAGGAAAGATTTCCCAAAATCTTACCGAAATAACAAACAGAATATCTTTTGGATTTAAAATCCAACGGTGAATAAAATTCACTGAATGATCTAAAAGATCATATTAATTATAAAATCAAATCAAATCTTTCAATGAGAGATTTACTAAACAAATTGATTCTCTTCCTTCTCCTATAAATAGGAGCCAAGGAGAGAAGAGGAGGGATAGACCTTTCTGGAGAGAAAAACAGAGAGAGGAGAATTTAATTCTCAAGAGGGAAGAAAAGAAAGGAGAATTTAATTCTCAATAAAGAAAACCCTGGGTGAGAAAAGAGAGGCTTAAAAAGAGAATTTAATTCTCAAAAAAGAGTTTAATTCTTAGATAAAGAGAAGAACTTAGTTCTTTCTCTGGTGGAGGATCTGCAAAGTGCACATCTCCCCATGAATTGAGAATTTAATTCTCATTGGGTTGAGATCTTGCCATGCAGATCCAAAACATAGAGGAGGATTTAAGTTTTGAGAATTCAATTCTCACAAAATTATAGGAATTTAATTCTTTTGGGATAAAATTAGTGTTTCACCTTATGTTATAGGAATTTAATTCCTTCAAACATGGACAGAACTAGGGTTTAACCCTCTATGGGAATTTAATTCTCCCAAACTAATTGGAATTTAATTCCTACAGAATCATAATTAGGGTTTTACCCTAAATAAGAATTTAATTCTTTCATAATAGGAATTTAATTCCTCCAAAACAAAAATTAGGATTTTACCGTAAATAAGAATTTAATTATTAAAGATAAGGAGACTTAAAAGATCTCTGTGCATGAAAAGACTAAGGTCACGTGCCCCACGTGACCCCTGAACAGATCCCCAAAAATGAGAAGAGGAAAGCTTTAAGGCAATGCCTCACGTATTCCCACGTGACCCTCATTATATATGGAACAAAAGCAAAGGCAGAAACAATTCTGGGCGCTCTCACGTGTTACCACGTGACCCCTAATAAATTTTCTAATAAATCAGGGCACGATTATACATCACGTGCCCACACGTGATGGCTATGAAGATTAAAAGTGTTTAACACTTGTTTGCAGAACAAAATAAAGGGGATCCGACCCCACTTTTTGATGCCATCACATGCTCCCACGTGACTCCCAAAACGCAGAAAGAAAGATCAAAAGAAATGAAAGCTTTGGGCGCTTTCACGTGATTCCATGTGACCCCTTAGCAAACGCTTTATAAGTCAGCGCATAAATCACCATCAGGTGTCAACACGTGATGCTCAAAAGATGAAGAAGTGTTTATCACTTAATTGCAGAACGAAGAAAAGGGATCTGGTCCCACCTTTGGGCGTTCTCACGTGTCCACACGTGACCCCTCTTTCTTTAGTGTTTAACACTAATTTGGAGATTATATTTCCAGTGTTTAACACTGATTGTTTCTAGTGTTTAACACTAAATTGAAGATTATATTTCCAGTGTTTAACACTGAGTGTCTTTTAATGTTTAACACTAATTTGAGAGTTCTACCTCCAGTGTTTAACACTGTTGTTCTTTAGTGTTTAACACTACTTTTAGCCAAATTGGCTAATTTTCCAGAGGCAAAAGTCCCTCCTCCAAATGAATCTCAAAATTGAGGAAATCAAAGACAAAATGTTGTCAGAGCCCCCAAACCTCTGTTTAACACTGCTGAATGACGAGGGGCTGAACCCAGACAAATGTCTAATGGCCCAAACGGCCAATTTTTCCAAACATAATTGGACTTAGCCCAAACTAGCCATAAGTCCTCAAATCATCTTGAACTGAGCACATCTGCTCTTTCAACCAACTCATTGGTTCAAGGGTACATCTCCGAACTACTCTGACATCTGTCGTTGTAATCCTTCAACGTCGTCAGAGAGGTGACGGGTCCCGACAACCATACATTAATACGGACTGTGGGGTCCTTAAACTCATGGACTAATGCGTCCTTAAACTAACATTTGTCCCCAAACTGGAATGATGGACCACCATGTCCCTAAACTGGCAATGGACCTCCATGTCCCTAAACTGGAGATGGACCACTATATCCCTAAACTGGAACAATAGAGTCCCTAAATGCTCTTTTTTCGGATCTAAACGATCCTGTTTAAGTTGATCTTAGCCTCAAATATGGCTAACGTATCCTTAAACCTTCAAACAGGCTTTAGTCCCAAATTGGACTATAAATCCCCCAATCAAGCTTGGTTCAAGGGTACATCTCTGAACTCCTCTAACACCTGTTGTTGTAATGCTTCAACGTCGTCAGAAAGGTGACGGGTCCCGACGACCATACATGCAATGGACCACTATGTCCCTAAACTGGAATAATAGAGCCAATTGCTCTTTTGTTGGATCTAAACGATCCCATTAAGTTGATCTTAGTCCCAAACTGGACTAACGTATCCTTAACAAACGTTTGAGTTGATCTTAGCCTCAAATATGGCTAACGTATCCTTAAACCTTCAAACTTACTTTAGTCCCAAATCGGACTATAAATCTCCTAATCAACTTTGGTTCAAGGGTACATCTCTGAACTTCTCTGACATCTGTCGTTGTAATCCTTCAACGTCGTCAGGGAGGTGACAGGTCCTGATGGCCACACATTAAATGGACCACTATGTTCCTAAACTGGAACAATAGAGCCCCAAATGCTCTTTTGTCGGATCTAAATGATCCTGTTAAGTTGATCTTAGTCTCAAATTAGACTAACATATTCTTAACAAACGTTTGAGTTGATCTTAGCCTCAAATATGGCTAACGTATCCTCAAACCAAAACCCTAAACCCAAATCTAAGAAAACACGGATTTGGACTAATCCACGTCCTACGGGCGACGACATAAATTGGTCTCCGTATACAATCCACGGGCAATCACAAACAAAACAAACACCCACAACACGAAGTGAAATTCTGGAGAAGGAGAAAGTTGTTACCGCGGAGCGGTAACGTAATTAACTGCAGGGGCTTGCGCCTGCAGGGAAGAGCGTCCCCACAATCAAAAACCTCTCAAGCGAGCGGGAATCTGACGAAGTCTGCTACATCGGTCGCATCCGTCTAAACCTCCGATACACAGTGCCATAAATCAACTTGGCATTTTCGGAGAGGTGGACGGATAGCACCAATTAGCATCTTCCCCGAATCTCAGGCGAGACAGTCCATGTCTTGGCCACCGTTCGGAGGGGAACACCCTTCTCTTACCTAAAGAGGAACGAGATTCTCTGATCAAGGCATTACAAAAGCCCGAGCAGTTTCAAGCTTTTCTTGCCGAAGAAAAGATGAAGGACGAGCTGGAAGAAGTTCACACAACTAACATTACCTTCAGCGATGAAGACCTCCTCCTCGGAACGTGCGAGCATAACCGTCCCCTGTACGTCACCGGGTACTGCCATGATATCAAGATAGGGAAGATCCTAGTTGACAGTGGGTCCTCTGTTAACCTTCTCAACGTGAGGGTGCTAAAAGAAATTTGCATGAGCGCGCAACACCTAGCTTGGGATAAAATTACAATCTCCGGTTTTGATTCCCAGTCGTTACGGACGCTCGGGTCTGTGATACTAACATTACGCTTCGGGTCGCTCGTCACAAATATCAAATTCCACGTCATCGATGCCAAGACTTACTATAACGCTCTGCTTGGCAGGCCTTGGTTACACGAGTACAATATCATCCCTTCTACACAACATCAGTGTATGAAATATTTCAAAGATGGTCTCGAGTATACCGTGACAGGAGAACTGAACCCATTCTCCGTGAACGAAGTCCGTAAATATGAAGACGCCAAATACTTCCTACCAGACTTCGAAGAGACGGAAAGATGTCGCAAATCGGAGAATAAACAAAAAGCCATCACCACTATCCCGGTCTTCGGGAGTGATACCAAGGAGGACGAGGAGATAGTCTATTCGGGGCCGTCCCAATGCAACAAGCCAGGACCATCTACCCCTATTCTGGTCTTTGGCAGTGACTCTGAAGACGAAGTCAATGCAGTGTTCTCGGTCCATCCATCAATGCAGGCCCTCACTGGAGTTGACCAGAGTTTGCAAATCACTATGGTTCCACGACAGCATTACAAGGAACTAGATGCGCTCAATACATATAGCGTGCAAGAGCTACAGACATTCTACGTCCTTCTTAGATGAATAGGTGAAAAGGTGATTCTCTTCTACCGATCCATGGAGACTAAAATCGAAAGAGAAGTCTGGCATGGTGCCGAACCTGCGCTTGATAGGCTCCAACCAATCCGTCTGCCCAAGGCGTACCCTTCAAGCAAACTGCTCGATAAGCTCAGTTCTACAACAGGATCTGGAATGTCCTCGGAACACAGCGAAAATTGCCAACGGGAGAATGGAAACGATTGGGCTTGGATAAGTCCAATCCAAGAAATGGAAGCAATTCCATGGCTACCATGTCATAAATGACCTCGATGAAGAAAGGGATGCTCTTTTAGAAGACGCTGACGTCGAACCAGAACGTGGTCCTGCCATAAAAATGCCAAGTCTGTCGTTTGAAGAACAGATGGACAAGCTAAAAAGAGAAGCTGGCCAAAAGGTCTGGGATGACTACAGCCGCGAAATGGCCATTTACGAGAAAGCCAGGACGCAACGCATCCTTCAGCAGGCTACAGAGGATGACGATCCCCTTCACTGTCAGCCCGTCATGCATTCCCTAGACAAGAAAAAGGCCCGACACGGAGGCAAAAACAAGTTAAAGAACGGACAAAACGTGCAACAGAGGCAAAGCGGATCCAAGAAGCCACGCGATTAAGAAAAGGTCAGCTGGAATCCATCGCTGATGAAAAAGATGGGTCGAGCATATTGTTTCCCCTAAGATAAGACAAGGAAGATATTTGACCTTGTTATGAAACATCAAATGATGACACTCCTGAAGTCTCGGCACCCCGAACAAGCAAATGAGATCCATCACCCGGATTATTTCTCCTATCACCGAGCGATAGGACATCCTCTTGAAGACTGCTTCCCCTTCAAAAACTAGGTCAAAGACCAATACCAGTAAGGCAAGTTTGCTCTATCCAACAGTTGGAGGGTATCCCCACCACAAAAGCATGCACCAAAAGCAACAGCGAAAGTAGAACCAGATCAGCATCGGTCTCGGAAACGATCTCGTACCTGTCACGTGATAACACTGTCGGAAGAAGGAGGGCCCGAGAATATGGATGACCTTTCCTAGTGCTTTGAAAATGAGGATGAAGATGAGTTGATCTCAGGATTTCCACCGGTGCCAAAAGAGTTGGAGGATGGGATACACACTACTGCGGACAACCTGAGAAAAATCGATTTGGGGACGACAAACGACCCGCGACCAACATTCGTCAGTGAGCTGCTGTCAAAAGAGCAGGTAGCTATTCTAAAAGACGTGCTCATGCAATATAAAGACTACTTCGCATGGAAATATTCCGAGATGCCGGGACTACATCCAGAAATAGCTGTGCAGAAATTGGCGATATCTCCGGACGTCAAGCCAGTCAAACAAGCACCAAGGAGAATGTGGTTCGAACTTGAGATGAGCATCAATGCCGAAGTCAAGAAGGTAAATGATTCCGGATTCATCCAAGAAATTCAATACCCTGACTGGATCGCCAACATTGTCCCAGTGATGAAGAAAAATGGGACGGTGCGCATCTGCGTGGACTTTTGGGACCTTAACAAAGCCTGCCCAAAGGGTGACTTCCCTGTATCGGTTACCGAGCTGATGATAGATAACACATCCACTCATGAAGTCTTCTCCTTCATGGATGGATCTTCAGGGTACAATCAAATAAAGATGCATCCCGAAAAACAAAAGTATATCGCTTTCCGGACTCCTCTGGGCATATTTTGCTATAAAGTAATGCTCTTTGGTCTAAAGAACGCTGGCACCACCTACCAGAGGTCCATGATAAAGATCTTCGATGATCTCATACATGAGATTGTCGAATGTTATATCGACGACCTCGTGGTGAAAAGCAAATCATACGAGGAACACTGGGAGCATTTGAAAATAGTGTTCCAACGTCTTCGTAAGTATAACCTGAAGATGAACCCTTTGAAATGCGCGTTTGGAGTTTCCTCGGGCAAATTTCTGGGATTCATCATACGACACAGAGGCATTGAAATAGACCCATCAAAGATCAAGGCGATCATGGAAATGCCTACCTAAGAACTCTAAAACAGTTGCGGTCACTCCAAGGAAAGCTCGCGTATATCCGACGGTTCATAGTCAATCTCTCCGGAAAATGTCATCCCTACAGTCACCTGATAAAGAAGGGGACCTCGTTCATTTGGGATCGTAAATGCCAGAGTGCACTGGATAAAATCAAGCAATACCTGCAAAATCCACCGGTACTGACTGCTCCGGTCAAGGGAAAACCCCTCATTCTATACGCGGCGGCCCTTGAAGGTTCCTTAGGCGCGCTATATGCACAGGAGAACGATCAAGGGAAGGAGAGGGCCCTCTAATATTTGAGTCGAGTTCTCCTGGGGGAAGAAAACAACTACTCCCCTATCGAAAAACACTGCCTGGCGTTAATCTTCGCAATAACGAAACTTTGGCATTATGCTTTGGCGCATGAGGTCCATCTTATATCAAAGATGGAACGTCTCAAATATTTGATGTCGAAAGCCATACTAACAGGACGGCTCGCTAAATGGCCCTACTCTTAATGGAGTTCTCGATAACATATCGACCTCTCAAGGCAGTGAAAGGCCAGGCCATTGCCGACTTCCTCGCTGAGCATCCGATACCTGGCGAATCACCCCTAAATTGCGAATTGCCAGACGAGCACGCGTTTAACACGATCGACGGGGAGAAAGGAAGGAGTGATACCCGATGCGACGGAGCATCTTCCGTGAAGAAGCGAAAGCACAGCACCCCCATAATCAAATCTGGGGTAGGCCTTATCTTCGTGACTCCACAAGAAAGAATAATGCGCTTTGCTCTTTTCTTGACGGAGCCAAGAACAAACAATGAAGCGGAATATGAAGCTATGATAGCGGGTCTTGAGATCGCTGTCAATATGGGGATCGAAAACCTCCTCATATATGGAGACTCCCAGCTGGTCGTTAGTCAAGTAAACGGTGACTATCAAACGTGCAAACCAGAGTTGGTAAAGTACAGCGAGAGAGTACAGCAACTGCTGACTCAAATCCCTTCCTACATTCTGGAAAGCATACCGCGTACAGAAAATAGCAATGCGGATGTATTAGCTAAACTCGCTAAAGAACTGGCCGACGAAAATTTGGATGACGTAAGGATCATTATACAAAACCGCTGGGTTCTCGCACCAGAAGAAATATCTCCGGGGTCGTCTGAAGAAGAGGAAGCGACCAAGCAAATAACCCTACAAATAGAGGACCAAGAAAAAGCTAAGGATTGGAGAGAAGTCTTCATAGACTACTTCAAATCCCGTCGAACACCTGAAGATGCATCCTCAACACATCAGCTTATGAAACGAGCTCTGTCTTTCGCCTTCGTTAATGATACTCTATATAAGAGATCATTCGACTCTCTATGGTTGAGATGCCTGGGACAGGAAGAAGGAAGGAGAGTCATCCAAGAAACTCACGACGGACTCTGCGGTTCTTATCAAGCCGGGCCAAAGACGAAACTAAAGATCAAAAGGATGGGCTACTATTGGCCCACGATGATCCAAGACTACCTCGAATACGAAAAGCAGTGCCACTCGTGACAAATTCATGGGGACTTCATCCAACAGTATCCAAATCCGCTACACTCAACAGTGGCTAGCTGGCCGTTCAAAATGTGGGGAACCGACATAATCGGACCCATCGAACCAGCATCATCCAAAGGGCATCGGTTCATACTGGCAACAACTGATTACTTCTTTAAGTGGGCAGAAGCAGTACCGCTAAGAGAGGTGAAGACGGAGAACATCCTCCATTTCTTCAAAACACACGTTATTTACCGGTTCGGCACTCCACGACGGATTATCTCTAATAACGGGCCGGCCTACAGAAGTCACAAAATCAGCCGCTTCGCACAGCAACATATTATAGACTGGAGATACACTTCGGTCTATAACCCTCGGGCCAATGGTCAAGCTGAGACTTTCAACAAGACCTTGACGAAGATCATAAAGAAGACGGTGTTCAGAAATAAAAAATACTAGCACGAGAGACTGCATGAAGCTCTCTGGGCATATCGAACCACGTTCAGAATGGCCACGAATACAACGCCATATAAATTGGTATTCGGTACAGAAGCGGTACTCCCTTTTGAGATAGTGCTACCTTTTCTACGAGTGGCGGTTCATTACGAGCTAACAGAAGAAGAGAATACTCATCTTTGGCTTGAAGAGCTCGATGCCTCGATGAAACTCAACCCATGTCGCAACAAAACCTGGAAGCTTACAAAAGTAAGGATGACACGCTCATACGAAAAATTGAATATGCCGAGATCATTCCGCCAAGGCGAACTCGTGCTAGTCGTTAAAAGACCTATGATTCCCAATCGTACAAAACGGGGGAAATTCGAGCCAAACTATGAGGGCCCGTACATCATAGACAAAGTCTACGAAGATGGGGCTTACTTTCTCATGGACATGGCGAAAGACCCTTCCGTCTAATAAACAGCCGATTTCTGAAAAAATACTACGCCTAACAAGTTACGACCCTGGTCAATGATGGATGACGACGCTTGTGTCCGCTCACTGTCTTCCTGGATACCAAACTCTGTATGTAGTATCCGGCAAAACTTCGTCGCAGAAAACTAACTGTGGACCGAAACATCCATAAACTAACAGTGGACCGAAACGTCCCTAAACTAACAGTGGACCGAAACGTCCCTAAACTAACAACGGACCGAAATGTCATTAAAACTAACGATGGACCAAAATATCCTTAAACTAGTTACGGACCGTAATGTCTTTACACTACTACGAACCGCAGTATCCTTGGGCCGACGCGATAATAAAAAACGGTATGTCCACAAGCGAAATGGGTACAGATGAAAACCCGAAAGAGCACCGTGAGTAAAAATAGCAGGGCTACCGGCGAGTTTATGAAAACCCGAAAGGGCACATACTCGTACAAAAATCCTGTATACTTGCAAGATCCTCTCAACCTTGTAAGGAGAAAAAACCCGCGTGAGATCCTTACGACTCACAAGGGAGCAGAGCACTTACGAATCCTTACGATTCCTAAGGAGAAATTACACTTACGAGATCCTCACGACTTATAAGGAGAATTTTCCCCCTATAAGACCCCCACGGCTCACAGAATTCAAAAGTCTTAAGATACAGAGATCTAAATCAATTCTTAAGCCATCAAATCCCCTAAATCCATGCCCTACAGGCGATCAATATCGGCCCTTGTATACAATCCATGGGCATAAATAAACGTTCCCTCACCCAGTTCTACCAATGGTGTGAAATTCCCCTCTTCGGTGAACAACACTTGTAGGTCCTCTCGTCTTGTAAGGAGAAAATGCTCTTGGGAGATCCTTACGACTTGCAAGAGAAGATATCACTTAGGAATCCTCACGATTCTTAAGGAGAAAATACACCTATGAGATCCTCACGATTCGTAGGAAGAAATACCCCCATGAAACCCTTACGGCTCATGAAGTCAAAAGCCTTAGTCGGCAGGATCCTAACCCTGTTTACTAAGCTTCCCTTTGTTTAAATCGGAAAAGGAAAACGACGATTTGCTCTTAGCAACGTTCCAGTAGTAGCGATGTTGATGCTTAAATGAATATCAAACTCCAAGTCCTCGCATGGCAAATATTGATTCGCTCCCGGCACCATATTCTGGTACAACAATGCTGAAGTCGAATCCAAACAATGACCTCCCCGTCGTAAGCAACGCTTCAACTCGGAAATACGTCAACCCATGACCTCCCCGTCATAAGCAACGTTTCGACTCGGAAACACGTCAACCCATGACCTTCCTGTCGGAAGCAACTCTTCGACTCGGAAATACGTCAACCCATGACCTCCCCGTCGGAAGCAACGCTTCGACTCGGAAACACGTCAACCCATGACCTCCCCATCGGAAGCAACGCTTCGACTCGGAAACATGTCAACCCATGACCTCCCCGTCGTAAACAACGATTCGACTCGGAAATACGTCAACCCATGACCTCCCCGTCGTAAGCAACGCTTCGACTCAGAAACAGGTCAACCCATGACCTCCCCGCCAGAGCAATGCTCCATCTCAGAAATAAGTCAACCCCTGAACCTCTCAAACTGTAAAAGAATGTTCTCTTGTGAGATCCTTACGACTCTCAAGAGAAAACGCACTTAGGAGTCCTCACGACCCCTAAGGAGAAATTACACTTACGAGATCGTTTCGACTCATAGGGAGAAAAGTCTTTATGAGACCCTCACGGCTCATAAAGTCGAAAAGTCTTAGGCAACAGACCTGAACCTGTTTGCTAAGCCATCACCACCCCACAAAGAGATCCAGACAGACTAGCTACGGATCACACTTGCCAAAGTTGCATACCACTGAAATAGAGGTGCTACTCAAAAGTACATAAACTACTTTACGCCAACCACATACCACGCAAGACAGTAAAGAAAACATACGATTTACATCCAAGTAAGCGTTCGAAGTGTACCCACTCATGTATACAAGAAAAAGATTAATGCATAGAATAAAGGCATAGAAAGGAAAATCTGTCATTCATACTTCAGAAAATTCTTACATTGATGAAAACAGTAAAACAAAAATATCATTAAAATGTTTACATTGGAAAAACGCTGGATTCCGGGCATGGATTTAGGAACTCGGAAGCAAGTTCAAGTAAATCGCGTCTGGCCTCTGTGACCATTCTCCTATGCACTCTCTCACGAATGAGAGCGTTAGGATCCCCGCTGATATCTTTAACCCTGTAGTAGGCAGATATTATCGCTGTCTGTTGGAAGACGCGATGCAAAATATTGACAAGATTATCTTGCTGTCTTTTTGAGATCAAGTACATCAGATATACCGAGTGCGCCTTATCTTCTGCATTATCAAGGGCCTCGAGCGGCATAGTCTCATCAAATCCAGGAAGCACACTCCAAATCTCCCCCACGATAATTTTCAAAAGAGCAGAGCGGCGGGGGAGTATCTGGCTGTTGTAATCGTCAAAACGACACATCACCTCGGCGCACTGGGCATCCATAAACTCCTGGCCCTGACCGCGGCCTTGGATTCGCATGTCTTCATAAGAGATAATCTCCTCAAGTTCATACAGATGGGAATCCATAGTACCTGCGCGAAAAGGAACGAGGGTTTAGCTGTCAATGTTACAGTCCAAATTCTGACACTTGGTATATTAAATTTGTACCACACTGCAATGCAGTGGAAAGGGACAAAAGGGGACCCACAAAGTCAAGGTGACGGCTCATCATTGATGAGACAGTCACTCATTATTGAGGAAATCTTAAAAGGATTCTCATTTAATGAGAGACTCTTCGGGCCAAGGAGTTAAACTCCCTCGAGTGCAATACATCTATCAGATGTAATTATGAGGGGAATAAAAATTTTCCAAAAATTCTAAAGAGCTATGTTCTGTGAGAACGATGAAGTAATCCATCAAAACCCTAAAAAGCAAAACTTTTTACAAGAGTAAAAACTCCGAGATCGTTAAGTTCTACAAAACGAACTCTAAGAGTTCTTTATTAATGGGTTAAGAAACCTTAAAAGAAGATTCTTTGATATATGATCTAAGAAGAGCAAAGCTCTATTTTCATTTAACGGGTTAACCCTAAAAAGCATCTTTAAGATCTGTGATCTAAAAAGGGTAAAGCTCTATTTAATGGATTCGAGCATAATTCTTACCAAATGTCTGAACAAAGTTCTAACTCTAAAAGAGTTTCCTGGAGCAGAGATCTGAGCTCTGATGAGAGAACTAAATTCTCAGAAATAATGAAAGAAGAATATGAATAGAAATCATCTCAAAGATCAAAGGCCCTATTTATAGGCAGTGGAAGACGATCCAACTTCCAAGTTGATCCAACAGTGGAAAGGCTGCCACCGCTGCACTCACGTGTGAGCCACATGAGTGCAACGGTGGGGGGGCATTTGTTTCCCCCCAAAAAGAGAGCAAAGCTCTATTCAAAATTTGAACTGAGGTAGCGCGAGAACTAAAAATTCTCCACCATTAGATCAAAAATCCAACGAGATGATAAAATCATCAAGTTAAAGAATCAAATTTTGTTGAGGAAATATTCCTCGAATCTTCCTAAACAGAAAAGATTGCTCTCTGTAAAACAGAGCACCGTTGGATCAAAGATCCAATGGTGATTAAAAAAATCATCAAGATACAGAATAAGCTCTATATGGGAAAATATTTTCCCAATCTTATTAAAAACAATAGAAAAATCTTCTGTAAAACAGAAGGCCTAGGATCAAATATCCAACGGTGGATAAAATCTCCAAATCAATTAGAAATCTTTCAATGAAAGATTTTCTCAACTAAATCAACAAATCAGCCTTCTCTATATAAAAGACCAAAGACTTCAAGTCTTGTACAGAAACCTCCCCATAAACTTCAGAATTCAAGACGAAAAACTGCCTCTCTTCAACGTAAAGAAAAATAAAAGAGATCATTAACGTGAAAACACCGGATCCCATTCCGACCTCGATATGTGGAATCGTTTCGCGCCATATGTACTGAAATTCTTTGGGAGACATGGTCAAAGCCATAAAAGAAGAACTTAGTTTTTTTTGTAGATCTTAGATCTATGAGACAAAATTTCTCACAAACAAGAATTTAATTCTCAGAAGAACTGAACTGACCACAACAAAAATTCAGTGCCCGACGCTCAGCGCCGAGCGCTCCACGTGCCCCTCACGCGGGCACTATTCAATAAAGAGCGCTTAGCACTCAAAATTTGGCACTCAGCGCCAAGCACTCCACGTGCCCCTCATGTGAGCGCTACTTAATAAAAAGCGCCTGGCGCTCAGCGTCAAGCACTCTACGTGCTACCCACGTGAGCGCTATCAATTATAAAACAAAAAGAATAAAGGGTGTCAGAGCCCATATCAATGCTCAACATTGCTGATGCAGAAAGGGGATCAAACACAAATAAAAAATCAAGTGGGCCGGGCCCAAGATTGGCCAAACTCTTAATTAACCGAGCCTATATGCCCTTCTTTGGGCTTAGTCTCAAATGAGACCACCAAATTTCCTGATGAACTTTCACTGGTTCAAGGGTACATCTCTTCACACCTCTGATACATGTTGTTGTAATTCTTCAACGTTTTCAGAGAGGTGGCGGGTCCCGACAACCAAAAACCTTACGGACTATGATGTCCTTAAACCAAACCTTATGGACTATGATGTCCTTAAACTCATAGACTATGATGTCTTTAAACCCCACGGACTATGATATCCTTAAACTTCGGACCGCAACGTCCTTAAACTAACTACGGATCGTAACATTCTTAAACTAAAATAATAGAGTCCAAACGCTATTTTGTTAGATCTAAATGATCCGAAAACCCCCGTTAAGTAGATATTAGTCTAAAGTTAGACTAACGTATCCTTAACAAACATTTAAATTGATCTTAATCTAAAATAAGGTTAACGATCCTTAAATCAAACCAAAACCCCAAATCTAAGATTATATGGCTTTGGACTAATCCATGCCCTACGGGCGACGACATAAATTAGTCTCCGTATACAATCCACGGGCAACCAAAAATAAAATAAACACACACGATACGAAATGAATATCTAGAGCAGAAGAAAGTGGTTATTGCTAGGCGGTAACTTAATTAATTGCAGGGGCTTGCGCCTACAGTGAAGAGTGTCCCCATAATCAAAAACCCCTCGTAAACGAGGGGGAATCTGATGAAGTCTGCTACAACGGCTGTATCCATCCAAACCTCTAATACACGGTGCCATAAATCAACTTGGTATTTTCGGAGAGGTGGATGGATAGACCCAAATTCGACCTCGGGAGAATTCGGCGGTAAACACTTCCTTTTTGACAGGTCCTGGGTAGCCGTTACGTACAGCTTGTACTGCTAATGTACTTATGGTTATAGATTTATCCAGTAACTCACTACCGGCATACTGTCAAGTCTTTAGAGTCTCACACAGAGGGTTTCTCTGGTTCGGACGAAATGATGTAGTCGCCGTATTGGATACGTGTAGGGTTCCGATCGATTGATGTACTGTGTATCCGGACTTTCGATCGGACAGTCAGTAATACTAGCCGGTTCAGGTTTGAGCCAGATTATTAAATCAGGTATTGATTTAATAATATATATATTTCGATATGTATATTCTATTATTACGTTCTTCGTGTTATTCTATCTCTTTGGGCATTCGTGTTTTTATGCGAATACAGATATGTATATACAGTAGACTTTAATCCGTATTTTATTATGGATAATATTCTAGAAGGTAGACATCTCATTAGATTTTTTCCATTTATCTATTAAATGGAAATGCAGTGTAAATTGAAGGAGAGGGGAGTATGGTGAGAATCATGGCTTCAATAGTTGACAAATGAATTATTAATTCATTTGTGGCGACTATTGAAGTATGGCCGATATTTTTTATTCTTGGATATTGATATACAAAACCATTGTGAGGTTTTTTCTCTCTCATGGTTGCCTCATTTCTCTTGCTCTCACCATTTTTCTTCACCCTCATTTCCTTCACTTGAGCTTCACCACCACCATCATCTACCTCCTCTCTACACTCTCATGTGTTGAGAAACAAGAGAAGAGGTGAGTTAGAAATAGAAAAACACTTAGAACCTCACACTACATCCTAAAGTTCTTGGATTAGCATCCCAAGTTCTCTAATTGCTCCTTTTAATATTTAGTTAGGAGCTAGAGCCATGGACCACATCTCTCGGATGGATCATCTACGATGAAAGAGGACTGTCATGACCCAAATAAGGCACGTGACAGCCACTTGAATCATGTGAAGTCTATAGGACTCCACATAATTCAAGTAAACCAAAAGCCCAGAAATCTAAACCTTTTAGGGAAAATAGTGGAGGTGGAGTTTTGAAAGAATGATATCATGAAATCAAGTTCTTTCTTTAAAATATATAAGTAATAATATATGAAAAACATAATCTTTGTGTCTAACTTGAAAACATTTTCATCAATTAAAATTTGGGCAATACCTCCCTTCTAATTTTTAACCCAAAAATGAATACAAGCAATAATATATAAGGCATCCCCAAACGGGAGCTAGCTTTTCGCCAATTGGCGGAAACAATCACACAATAATATAAATATACAATGCCGAAGGTGAGGATCAAAACTCAGAAAGAAAATAAAGAAAACATGCATCATCAAGTAAACCAGGAATAAAGATTAATACATAACCACAACTCTAAGGCCGAAAGAATATACAAACTGTGGTTTCTAAGTCTACTAAATATACATAGTCTGGTCGATGGAGCTTTTAACTAGATACAACTAGATAAATAACAAATACAACTGGTGGTCACGATGCAAGTGAAACCACCTACCAAGCAATCACCTGGAAGGAAGAAGTGTGCCAGCAAACCGCAACGGAACCTGTGCGGTCAACCTGTAAGAAAACTGTGGCCCAACAGGGGTGAGTTGTCAACTCGTGAGTAGAAAACATCACCGAGTAGAAATCGTATGAAAGACGCTTTCCTAGGTCATACAATAATATAATACTGAAACATCTAGTGGTGGCAAGGGCAATAATATAAGCATAAGTATAATACCAAGTACCCGTGTCCGTGTTACAAAGTAACTATTTGTCAGGAATATTATGTATGAATGCATCATCAAATGGGTGTGCCCAGCATCGACATACAAAATCATCAGAAAATCTGAATGCCCAGCATCGACACTCGAAAATATCATGAAAACCGTGTCCATCAGCGACACATCATCCTCGTATCTCGGGCTCCGTCAGTCCAGATTGGCCCAAATCATCAAATCTCATGACTACGGTCGGTATCCTTCGGATATCCGCTGTGCCAAATATCACCGGTCTGTAGTACACCCCTGTTGGGCTCTTCCCCAGCTGGGCTCAACATCTCTCTATACGGCTTTCTTACCTCGGGTACCGCACCGAGTCCACCATGTACCCGTAGAAAGTTTCTCCTCTCTCCTCGAATTGGGTAATCATATATCATATATGCTCTAGAACCGAGAAAACTCATGTTGGACGCCACACATCATATCAAGAAAAACAACATCTTTCTCTTTTAAAAGGAGCATAAATTTTCAAATTCACATGCGGTTTCCCAAAATCCAGAAATCTCATGGAAAACTGAAATCTCATAATCATGAATCAATGAACATGGAATATCGGTATAAAGCCCCACAACAATGCATAACAAAATGAATATATGAATGCATGCGGTATCTAAGTAAGAAATGAATATCTAAACTAGTATGTGAAATCATGTATACTAAACAATGCAATTAGATACAAGCTATCAGATTATACAAGTGAAGTAACATTTTCTAATATGTATATGACATGGTAATTACCGATGATAATGTGTGTGAGCCGGCAAGTAAGTGTATGTGCAACATGCGCATCATGGGTAATGGTGAAGGTGTTCTAGCAGTCGATATCATAACAACTAATGAAAACACATGAATATATCTACAATGTAATGAGAACAGTATGAGTGCAACAAAAAGTAAATATTTAAAGTAACAACATAATATACTATATATCTATATACGGTTCATATTGTTATAGTATTTAAAATAGCACGAATCGTTATTTTTAGAAAAATAGGGGCTATGGTGTTTTTGAGAAAAGATATGTCTTTTGAAAATCCGTAGCGTCCCTCGGATTATCTTTTGAAAATTCATACGATTCGTTAGTTTTGAAAATAGGTATGACTCTAATTATATTCTAACACCTACTTAAGTAATTAAAAGACTAAAAGCTAAACTAAGAGTTTAAACTAAGAACCTAGTCGAAGTGATAAGAAAATGTATAATATTTCCGAGTCGATATACCTAATAGTCGGCAATCCAGCCTTATATCATCACGTACGGTATAGTCCATCGTATGACATCTTCAAAATCGAGGATACGGATCAAATATCATATATATCATATAGTTCGTACTGTATCAATCGTCGTACAATATCATAATCAGGGGTATGGGTCTAAGGTCTCGTACAATCTATTATTTCATCAAGTCACATGTTATCGCATATTTTGTATTCATCATCCAACGATCCTTTAATATATCACATCATATACGGTGTTTCGATTCAGTCACATATCATAACCTCACGGCATCATGCCTGATCATATCGATTCATATCCATTCAACATCACATATCCTTATCTTATATATATATATATATATATATATATATATATCCATTGTTTCCCCCAATCAGAGCAAAGCTCTGTTTTGAATTTCAAAATTCAAAAATTGAAGCAACGCTTCAGATCCCTTACGCTGCGCGCTGCGCGCCACGTGTTAAAAGCAGACACGCCAGTGCCAGGAGCGCTGCGCCCTAGGCAGCGCACCCCAATCAGATCTTTGCTCTGTTTCAAATTTCAAATTTTAAAAGTTGAAGCAATGCTTCAGATCCCGTGCGCTACACGCCACGTGTCAAAAGCAGACACGCCAGCGCCAAAAGCGCTGCGCCCTGGGCAGCGCACCCCAATCAGAACAAAGCTCTGTTTCAAAATTCAAATTTTAAAAATTGAAGCAATGCTTCAGATCCAGGGCTCTGCGTTGCGCCACGTGGCAAACACAGGCGCGCTAGCGCAGTGGCGCTACGCTCTGCGCTTAGCGCCACGTATCAAACACAGACGCGCTGCGCTCTGCGCTGCGTGCCACGTATCAAACGTAGGTGCGCTAGCACCAAGTGCGCCAGCGCTGGAATTAAAAGAATTCTCCACCGTTAGATCAAAAGATCTAATAATAATAAATTAGTACTTAATCAGAATTAAAATTCTGTTATGGGAAGATTTTTCAACCTTATTAAAACAAAAAGATTAGCTTCTGTAAAACAGAAACCTTAGGATAAAAGATCCAACGGTGGGAAATATTCCCAAATCAATCAGAGAAAGATCTCTTCAACTGATGTAACAAATCAATTGGCCCTATATAAAGACCCCAAGACTTCAAGTCCCATAAAAAAACCCTTTGCAAATTTTGAGAAAAACTCAAAGAGAAAGAAAGGCAAACCTTTAGAAGAAAGAAGATCATTTCTTCATCTTTAAAGGTAAAAAATTAATTCTTGAACAACAGAGATGAAATCTTCTCGTAAAAAGAAAAAACGTCTTCTAAAGAGATCTTAGATCTATAAAAAAGACCAAGGTCTTTGATTAAAAAGAAAAGATTATAAGACCTAATCATAAAAATATAAAAAAAAGAATTATTTTTACTTCACAAATCTTCTGATCTATAAAGGCAGAGCCTTTTAATAAAAACAAGAACTGTTGTCCTTGGATCTTGAGGCAAGGCCTCCTTTGAAGAACATAAACTTGTTCTTTGATCTTAAAATTGATCAAATGCGTTTTGCGCTATTAGACAGTGCCTTACACTCATGAACGACGCCTTTGTGCTCCTTGGACTGGCGCTCAGTGCCAAAATATGCCCCATGTCAAGCATAGACACGATCTGTGCATTGCACTCCAGAAAACAGCGCACGGCGCTCTTGGGTTAGCGCTCAGCGCCAAGCGCATCACGTGTCACTCACTGGCGCACTCATAAATTGGCGCAGCGCGCTCATAAATTAAAAGCGCAGTGCGCTAACAAACTAGCGCTTAGCGCTAAGCGCGACACGTGTTCTCCTCGTGTGCGCTAACCGACAGAAGCGCAATGCGCTCTTTGACTGGCGCAAAGCGCCTAGTGCGTCACGTGGCGCGCTGTCAGAACATACTTTGTTCTAATAAATGCTATGCATTCAATATAAGACAAAAAATGTCAAAACCCAATACTTAACATTATTAAAAGGGCTGAGCCCAAACAAAGGGCCCAACAGGAAGAACAAAAATAAAATGTTAAACATTTTTAACTGGATTTAGCCCAATTCTAGCCATAAGTTCTCAATTTAAATTGAACTGGGCTCATCTGCTCGTCCAATCAATTTACACCCAGTTCGAGGGTACATCTCTTTACTCCTCTAATATCTGTCGTTGTAATCTTTCAATGTCGTCAAAGATGTGACGGGTCCCGACAACCATACATTACTACGGACTGTGGGGTCCTTAAACTCATAGACTATGATGTCCTTAACCTCGACCGTGATGTCTTAAAACTAACATTGGACTGTGGAGTTCTTAAATCCACGGACTATGATGTCCTTAACCTCGACCGTAATGTCTTAAAACTAACGTCAGACTGTGGAGTCCTTAAATCCACGGACTATGATGTCCTTAACCTCGACCGTGATGTCTTAAAACTAACACCGGACTGTGAGGTCCTTAAACTCACGGACTATGATGTCCTTAACCGTGACCGCGATGTCTTAAAACTAACAATGGACCGTAATGTCTTTAAACTAATTATCGACCGCAATATCATTAAACTAAACAATAGAGCCCAGTTGCTCTCTTATCGGATCTAAACGATCCCGTTAAGTTGATCTTAGTCTAGAATTAGACTAACATGTCCTTAACAAACGTTTAAATTGATTTTAGCCTCAAATAAGGCTAACGTATCCTTAAACACAAACCCCCTAAACCCAAATCTAAGAAAGATACGGATTTGGACTAGTCCACGCCCTACGGGCGACAACATAACTTAGTCTCCGTATACAATCCACGGGCAACTAAATACAAAACTAACACCCACGACACGAAGTGACCATATGGAGAAGGAGAAAATGGTTACCGCGACGCAGTAGCGTAATTAACTGCAGGAGCTTGCGCCTGCAGGGAAGAGCGTCTCCACAATCAAAAACCCCTCAAACGAGGGGGAATCTGACAAATCTTCTATATCGGCCGCATCCGTCTAAATCTTCGATACATGGTGCCATAAATCAACTTGGCATCTTCGGAGAGATGGACGGATAGCACCAATTAGCATCTGCCCCCAGATTCAGGCAAGACGTCCAGTCTTCCCGGCTTCCGGCGGTGAACATCCATATACATACATACATACATACGTACGTACACACCCATATCATAACACGTGTGTGTGTGAGTGTGTATGTGTGCGAAAATATAAACTAACGGGTCTCGACTATAGAAAAAAGACTAAGGATAAGCACTTCCTATAAGTATGTCTATTCTAACATAAAGACTTCTAGAGCCCTACTTGCTAAGTATCTGTATCTCATATTAACAAATATATAATAATATACGCATCATAATTTACGAATTGCGGGGATTCTATATGCCATTCACCCGACTTCCCCCGTAGATATCTACTCACCTTCGATCCTCGCTTGTCGAAGTCGATGACGTCTTGCTCTTCCTTGTCGTCACGAAGTCCACGCGAAAGTACCTATAATTCAAACACGACATATCGTAAATAACAATCAACACGAGAAAACCAAAACGGCATACGAAGTGCACATAGGTAAGAATCTATAGCCTATGCATGCAAAAACAACCAAATAACCCTCGTCGTTGACGTACAAACGCCCAACGACCAAAAACAAGTTCATATACCAAAAACCAAGTTTTAGAAATCGGAAAAACATTACCAAAATCAACTCAAAATGCTCCCAGATTTTTGCTCAATTATACCGGGACAAATCTAACAATACAGAGGCTAGGTTATAAGGTAAGTGAGCTACAGGCCAAAGCTCTACACCAATGCTCAAAATTGGCCCGGTGAGATTACAATTTTGACCGGTGTCGCCGGCCCAAGTAAAGAATTTTAGTCTCGAACTTCAGTGGTGGTCTTCTAGGGGTCTATCTAAGTCAGATAAGTTTTTTTTTTCTTAGAAATATCCCAAGTTGCTCCAGATTCCCTGTAGTCCTAAAAAATCTACAAAACCGACACGGGAAAATTCTAAGATCGGGTATTGGTTTCTATTCTCTGGTCTAGGCCAGTAAATATCACTAAGATCATGTAAAACACTCACCAAAGCTCAAATACACCTTTACAATTCATAAAATCCACTAACCCTCATCTAGGAAAATTCTAATATCACCAAATCATATCGATTTAAGTCTAAACTACTAAAGTACATTAGAAACACTAAAATTTTAACCAAAAGTGTAGGAATATATCTCATTTGAAAACTCAAGAATTTTCTTGAGTTGCCCAAAGTTTTCAAAATCTTAACTTGAAGCATCCAAAGGTTTTGTAGTAATCTTAAGATCAAATTTTGTGAAGGAAGTTGAGGTTTTTGGTTTAGATTTGGAGTGGTTTGTGGTGGGATAGGAGGTGGAGGGAGGTGATGAAGGAAGAAGAAGAGAAATGAAGAAGGAAGAGGTAATGAGAAATGGAGCCATGGTGGTGAGAAGACTCTCCTCTCTCCCCCTCTCTCTCTCACCTAGCCTATACCTCCTTGTCCCTCTCATACAAATATCTTCCCCTTTTCTTTTTCTTTTATTTTTTTTAAAACAAAGTCCAAAACCACAAAATCACAAATGAAACCATGGTTTAAATAAAATGTAACAAGCATTTGCAACATGCTTTGTTGCATGCCATGCATATAAACATAATTAACGTATAATTAGTAAATACTAATCAAGTTTAGTATTAACATTGTATACAAATAATTATTTAATAATCTATAAATGCTCAATTCACATAATTCCTTTCAAAATCAATAATTCATATAAATTTTCCAATTATTCATCAAACTATAAGTATATAATCATACTATTTCGTTAAAACCAATTTCCATACTTTATATAATATCCAAAAATTTATTATTTTAATTATTTAAATTTCGAAAATAATATTTATTTTTCTTGAAATGCTACAATCTTCACTCCTTAAATAAATTCAGTCCCCGAATTTAAATTTAAACCCCCAATACAAAAACATTTCAGCAAAACTATCAAGTCGTTGGGGCTCCGAAATCATGAGTACATAAAACATATCATAGTGTAATGCATACGTATGAAAAAAGAGTGTAAAACTCAAAATCAAAACACTGTCAAACGTCATGCCATCCTGGAAGTTAATGTGGAAACACTATTGTCAAAAATCATTACGAAAATCACATATGATATAATTAGGATTATAACGTATGTATAATACGCATCTCATGAAATCATGGAAACAACTGAATAATAGTGCATACTAAATCCTTTTCAAATCGCCGTGCGATGCGCAATTCACGGCACAAGGAGCGGACATGCATTGATAAGGAAAATAGCTATATATATATATATATCCTCTGTTTTAAAGGTATGTCCCGCATTTTGAAAATACTTTAGAAGGGTTTTCTTAATAAAGTTTTCATTTCACTCACGGCAACGTAGAAAATTATGGAGACTATAGCTTCTTTTTGTAAATCCCTTAAATATCGATACATGCAAAAATACTTAGGTACTGTCCTTAGACCAGTCATGTTCGGTTACTAAGCCGTATAGTATATGTTGTAAAGACATGATGCCCGAAATGAAATTGATCTCAAATAAGGTATATAAAAAGCACGTGCGTCTGGTGCGCACAGAAATCGAAATCAAATACAGCTTCCATGAATAGACACAGAAACAAAACTAAGTGCAATAGGTGTGCACGATAGCATATATCAAGTGCAACGGGTGTGCCTGAAAATAATACTGGGTGTATCTAATGTGCATGAAGAATCTCGATCAAGGGCATCTGGTGTCTACAAAATCATATCTAGTACGCCAAGTGTGCTCAAGAATCCTAATAAAAAACATAAATCTAGTGCACTAGGGTGCATGAAAATGAATATCGAGTATCAAAATCAAAATCAATAGTATACGACATATACCAAATCAAAATCAAGCATACCATGGTATATGAACTCGTAAACGTGTGCAGCTGCGTGCACAAAACATAAATCAAAATTATATACATACTATATGTGCGAAATCAAATCAAGTGCAGACGGGAATGCACAAAACGAAAATCAGTACAACTGATATATAAAAATGCGAATCAAGTGCAACTGTAATGCACATAGGAAATATCAATCATAAAACAAATCGTCAAAATGCTGAAATCAAAACGACGAAAACGTGATATCCGAATCACCCAGTCGCATATCATAAAAACTGACATCGAGGTGCCCTTCTTTCAATGTCGAAAGGTGCTGGTGCATCCAAGGCTGGCGGAGCAAGCATATCCACTTGCTTCTTGCCCATGGTCTGACGTTCTCTATTCTTAGATCCTTATTTCTCTCTGCTGACAACCAATTACATAACTTCTCGGCTCGACAGCCCTATTCGGAGTAATAACGGAAACAGTTCCGTTCTGGCACTTCTCTGAAGATCTCCTGACTAATTAACATCGCGTCAATGATGGCAACCACTGGCCTACTGAGTATGCGCGATACATCTGATCCTGGGTCCAAGTTTTATCGTGTAGTATTTCAGAAAGATCGTGTCAGGGTCTTGTAATACCCTAGTTCATTTATACCAGCTTTAGTTCATGTATTTCTTTATTTATGGTAGTTTCTTGGTTTACTGAATTTTAGACCCGATCCAGGCATGTTTTGGACTATATTTGTATTTACCAGAATGTCAAATTCTATTTATATAATATTAATTTTATAAATTGATATTAACATTTAGTTAACTAATAAAAGATTTTTTAAATTTAAATCTAAACTAATTTCCTAACAAACTGACAACCCCTTTTCCTCTCTCTCCTCTGCATATATATTTATATATATTTTATTTATTTAATTTTTTTCTTTCCTTATTTAATACACAGCCTCTTCTTCTTACTTCTTCTTCTTCTTTCTTCTTTCTTCTTTATTTTTCTTGATCTTGTTTCTTGATTCCGGTGATCACCGCCGGAGCCGTGCTTGTCACTGACGATCCGAGTGATTCAGTAAACGTACCTGACTTGCGTGATCACCCTAGTGCGTTATTTGGAACCGTTCCGTGTACCGTGCGCGCGTCACGACATTTCACCGACGTAGGACGTTCCGTACATATCCGTTCTTGTTCCGTCTAGGCAAGTTAATCTTGCTACATGCTATATAACTCATTATATACCTATTTAAACAAATATCACACCTGTATTTTGAATCAAGCATCCCATGTTTCATATTACAGCCTTTCGACGTTCCGTTTACATTTGTATAGTGCATTTCAGATCTAGGGCATGCAAACCAATCTTAATTACATGCTTCATTACTTTAGACGCATCTATTTTAACCAATGGAATACCTGTATCTAAAATCATGCACGCCATGTTTAGTTTTATAACTTTTCGATGTTCCATTTGCATCCATTCATATCATTTCAGATCTAGATCATGAAAACTTATCTTGTTACATACTATAATATCATATACTGCATCAAATTGAATAGTTACATTTCATATTGCTTAGTTATATGTTCCGCACTTGTTAGTTGGTCATTTTACGATTATGTGATACCCGTTTGCATCCATATCATTTAAAATACATATCGTCGTAATATTTCTTATTATTATCTTTAATTAGTTTATAATATGCATTTTATAATGTTATACATTTGAAAATATTATAGTTTACACATGAAACGTCGTTGAAAAGCGGATACGACAAATCTGAAATTTACTGTACACCTTAACTTATAAAATTCATTATAAATTATAGAAAAATCATTAGTATACGTTCTTTAGTTTGTTACGAAGCTAACTTAGAATAATATAACTCTATGAAATATTTATTTGCAAAATAAATTGTTTAAAAAATGTAAATGCAAATGAAAATATTTCTAAACTGCTGTCCAGGGAAATTCCAGCAGCAAACATTCAATTTAGAATGTTCATAGCTTTTTGCAGGAACAACCTGAGATGCTTATACTTATAAAAATGAAAACCTTATTGAATTATATTTGTTTTGGTATAAGACACGTCCCTTTTGGAGAATGTTTGTTATTTTTAAGATATTTTACAAATCCGGGTGACGCTGAAATTCTGAACGGAACTTTCTTATGCATGGTTAATCAATACCACTTTTATAGTTATTAATCGGTTTGAATATGTTATCCATGTTAATATTATTATATCAATATCTATTTAATAAATAATAGTGCTTGTGTTTTAATATTCAGCAAATTTTACCGATTTACAGTTTTATAGTATCCGTCTGCATCCGTACGGTTTATTACATATCTAGTTGCACGCCGAGACCATATTATTTCATGTTGCTGTTGTATTAGTGCACCATGCTCGATAATTGTGCATCCTACATAGTCATGATATAACCCCTAACAAAATATTTGTGCATCCATACTTTACCATGCATCCGTACTTGCTACAGTTTTAGTATGAGCATCCGCTTGACACATGTGCACTACTTGTCATGACCTGATATACCACTGCTTGACTTGATACCTGATACACCACTACTTGACATGACTTGATACATGTACACTACCTGACATGACCTGATATATCACTACTTGATATGTTACCTGATCTTGTTACTAATGCCGAAAATCTTGACCTGTTGTCCCTACGGACATTTCCTGTTGTCTATACAGACAAACCTGTTCCTGCTTGATCCTGTGTTGGCATTAGTCTCAGATTTATAAATTCCTGACTTACACACATGACTTAGGGTATGGGGAAATCAAGAATGTAGCTGGACGTAACTCAAAGGGCTATTATATCATTTTACCGTGGTCCCGTAGGGAATGAACGGGACATAAACTCACAGTCTATTACATCATTTTACCATGGTCCCATGGGGAATGAACAGGGCTAGACCGATGGGTTACGATGAAAATTGCATTAATTGATTTCAAATGACTTTAGAGTAGTTAACCCTATAGTACAGTTTAGACTACTCACTACACTTCACCTGTTTATATCTGATTCACTGATATATATTCATATTACTGTTTACCTGTTACTGATGACTTGTTACTGTTCATTTTTCATGCCTGCATATCTCATTATATCCTGCTTGCTTAACATTATTGATATTATGACGCACTGATGTCTGGATTTCGCATGGCCCATATCCATTATCATTATCGCAGGCAATCCAGGAGTATTTTGATCCACAGGCCGAGCAGTAAGGACCTGTTATTAATTTAGTTTAGTTTTCTTTCAGTATTTTCATTCCTGATGTGAGCCCACATTATGGGATGTACATTTCAGTTTATTATTGTATTGGATCTTTTAGCTTCTGCATTATTTTATTTCATGATTCGTTTATTCTGGCTTATGGACATGTACTAGATAGTTTATTTTTTTCTACTGTTCTTAATATCTTATAGACAGCCGTAATGTGACTGTGGAGGGATGTTTCCTAGCCACAGGTAGCATGGTTGGCTCTGTCACGTACCGATCTTAGCGCACTCTGGGAAGCGGGGCGTGACAGGGTTTGTTTGGCATCAGAGCCATATGATTTAGGTTAATCGAGTTTGATTCTTTTGTAGTTGGGTATTGGACCCAATTCACGAATCAGAAAATTCATGATTAGGAACATATCCTGCCACATTGTTATTGTAATTCTTGAATCATATCTTTCTCTTGACCTCTGTCCTGACAATATGCACACAACTTTGCATCTCGAGTTGAAATTCTTTTAGTTCCCTATTGTTTCTTCTGTCCTATTCCTTTGATTATGATACTAGGATTTGGGCGACTTGAACGGAGTTATGTAATTGTAACTATGAACTGCAGCATGGTTACTATGCGGTACTCTATTTAAATAACTTGGAGTCCTTGTCTTGATTCACTTCCTTATTTCATGATCGTTATATTGCCTTGCTTCACTTTCTTTCCGGTTCATGTTTATCGTAAGCTTAAATCCTGTTTACCGTGCTTATCTTCTTCAGTATCTTGGCTTGAGATGAAGTTGTTTCAGGTATCCTACTTGTTCATATTTTTCCTGCATTAGAATTATTCGATTCTGGTGTATCCCGTTGTTGTTTGATGTTGTCTTGAGAATGGATTTTCTCTACACTTTCCACGCTCATATTGATTGTAGGGCAAAGAAAGTGATTTTCCAGATTTCCGAACATCCAGAGTTTGTTGTTGCTGGAGGTAGCAGTTCTGTCGGGCCAGTCGAGTTTAGGGCTAGGCCGACAAACAATGTTTTTTCGTCGATGGAAGTTGACAAGAAGGAAGCGCCAGCTGTAGTTCGAGAGTTCATGGACGTGTTCGAGGATATCTCGAGTTTACCTCCAAAACGAGATGTGGAGTTCACGATCGATCTTGTTCCTGGTGCAACGTCAATCTCAAAGGCGTACTATCCGATGGCATCAGTGAATTTGGAAGAAGGCAGCATACCGAATTTCTAGAGAAGGGTTGGATTCGCAGCAGCAATTCACCATGGGAAGCTCCAGTTTTTCTAGTAAAGAAGAAGGATGGAATAAGGAGGATGCGCATCGATTATCGAGAATTAAACCGGGTGACTATTAAGAACAAGTACCCGATCCCTCGCATTGGAGAATTGTTCGAGCAGCTTAGTGGTGCGAGGGTATTCTCAAAACTGGATTTGCGGTCCGAATATCATCAAGTCCGAGTTAAATCAGAGGATATTTGCAAAACTGCGTTCCGAACTCGATATGGACATTACGAGTATTTAGTGATGTTATTCAGACTCACGAATGCACTGGCGATATTTATGAACTTGATGAACCGAATCTTTTCACCATTCTTGGACCAGTTTATAGTGGTGTTCATCAATGATATTCTGGTCTACTCGAGGAGCATTGAAGAGCATGCGGAACACTTGAAGATCGCACTGCAGACATTGAGGCAAGAAAGAGTATATACAAAGATGAGTAAGTGCGAGTTTTGGGTTGAAGAAGTGAAGTTTTTGGGGCATGTCGTATCCGAAGATGGAATCGCCGTTGATCCTGAGAAGATTGCAGCAGTTCAAGATTGGCCGATTGCGAAGAATGTAGCAGAGATCAGAAGTTTTCTTGGACTTGCCGGGTATTACAGAAGATTCGTGGAGAATTTTGCCCGTTTGGCTGAGTCTTTGACCAAGCTTACGCATAAGAAAGTATCGTTCGTATGGACGGATAAGTGTGCGTCAGCTTTTGAGGCGTTGAAGCAGAGATTGATAACCGCTCCTATTTTGACCGTACCAGACAATTCCGGAGGATTGGTGATTCACAGCGTTGCATCTGGGAAAGGTTTGGGATGTATTTTGATGCGGCATGGGAAAGTTATAGCCTATGCATCGAGACAGTTGAAGACCCATGAGAAGAATTACCCAACTAGTGATTTGGAACCCGCAGCAGTGATTTTCGCTTTGAAGATTTGGAGACACTAGTTACTGAGCGAAAGGGTCGAACTATTCACCGATCACAGAAGCCTAAAATATGTGTTCAAGCAGAAAGAGCTTAACATGAGGCAGCGTAGATGGTTGGAGCTGATGTCTGACTATGATCTTGATCTTTTATGAATACCAAACACCCCGAGCATGTGCATTTCCATCCACGAAGTAAAGTGGTGCATCGGGAAATTGGTAGCTTGCACCCCCGGTTCAGTTGTGTCCGCCGCCATGCTAAGACCATAGTACAGGTGGGCCAGCCTGGCAATCCCGATGGCCAATTGTATGCCGACCACAATTCGATGTGCTGGGTAAAAGACTGACGACCTCATATAGCGAGGGTGCATGGGGAGCACGAACCAGCACACCATAGCCCCAAAAACCCGAGAAAGAAAGTCTCATCGTCGATGCCTGGAGCAGCGATTTCTGACAGAGGAATGATCGCGGCATCGGGGAGATAAAAGCCTTTTTGATCATCTTCCAATACTGGTCGACAATCTAAGCCAAAGCCGAAGGGATCGTCGAGCTTGGCAAATTTTTCGCCCCGTTGCGATAGAATTTCCGGTCGAAGAAAACGGGCAATGAAGTCTGCGAAACTAACTCCCCGGCCTCTGGATTCCAAGAAAAGACTCTCGTACATATTCAGCACCTTTATCAGACTCGGAAACTGGTGCTGAATAGCGTTCTCTGGCGTTAGGTCCATCACCAACGGCTTGGTGGCAAAAACGTATTCATCCGGAGGAAGCAGCTCCCATAGTGCTCCCCCCTCACCGGCAAACCGGAAATCTCAGCAAATTCTTCTAGAGAGATGGAAACTTCTCTGTCCATTAGAAGAAAGGTATGGGTGGGGATGTTCCATTGCTCCATGAACGCCTTAATCCACCATGTCGGAGGAGCATAATACTGGAACAGCGAGGCGTAAACCGCAGGGTATAAACCGATCTTCAGTAGGTGCACCTTCTTCGCTGACAAAATATACCTGGCCCGCTGCAAATACCCGGCCGAATGTCGAGGGGTCAACCCGATGTTGTAGGGTTGTCTCCAAAGGCGCGACTCGCCCTGGCATATGCGCCGCCCTAAAATATCCAAAGCTGCCGGCAGCTGCATGGGTATGGCGGCAATCGATGGTTGAAGAAGACCCTCCAAAGTCCAATTAACGACCTCCAAGGCATAGTTCACCGGGGGTGCATCTGCATACGACATCGACGAGATCGAATCCGACGGCGTCGCACAAGAAAAGCTTCAGCGACCTGTGATAATTTGGTCGTACCACCTACCCCATAGGTGAAGGTTTTTTATACCGGGTCATAGTCCCTAATAAGCACAAGAACCTCCCGGTCTACCGGTGTTTCAGGGAATCCCCCCTCTGAGCGGAAAAATGGGAAAGAAAAATCAGAAGACATGTCGCCTGCGAGAAAGAACGAAATTCAATTATCAGTGTCATAATTTAATTTTAAAATAAAAAATCCCGACGCTTGGTAATTTAAAATTTGTACCACACTGCAATGTAGTGGAGAAGGGACCAAAGAGGGACCCATAAAATCCAGATAACAATGCATCAATTAATAAGACAGTCTCATCATTGGATAAGACTGCCAATTAATGAGGAAATCCTCAAAGAATATTCTCATTGAATGAGAAATCCCTCGGAAGAAGGAGAAAATCTCCCTTTCAGAGCAAAGCTATATAACAGAGTGACACTTGTCAAACTCTGGTCACGAGGGAATAAAATTCCTTAAAGAGTCTAGCTCGGTAATGATGATGGAAAATTCATCAAAGATTAATGAAAATTAATTCTTGAGAATTAAAATTCTGGGATCTTAAAGATCCATGAAAAAACTCTTAAGAGTTCTTCATCAAAAGATCAAAAGATCTATATATTGTCAAAAGAGCAGAACTCTGACTCATGGGCTAAGAAACCCTAAGAAAAGATCTGTTTAGATCTATGAGTTCATGAGAGTAAGGCTCTGTTTATGAAACCCTAAAGGGGTTTTCTTTAGATCAAAAGATCTATGAAGAGCAAGGCTCTGTTAATGGGTAAAAACCCTAATTTATTAGAATTAATTTAATTTAATTTTACCTAAATTTAGTAGAGTTTTAACTCTTGAAAGTTCTTGAACAAAAGAGCAAGGCTCTGAATAAAATTCTTAAAAAGAAGATGAAATTAATCTGAGGACCAAAATGTCCTATTTATAGGTACTGAACCGCCTTCTCAACTTCTGAGTTGATCCAAAAGCTCAGATGTTGCCACCGCGACACTCACGTATGCGCCACGTGAGCGCAACGGTGGGGGGGGGGGCATTTGTTTCCCTAATTAGAGCAAACCTCTGTTTTGAATTTCAAAATTCAAAAATTGAAGCAACGCTTCAGATCCCGTGCGCTGCGCGCCACGTGTCAAAAGCAGACACGTCAGCGCCAGGAGCGCTGCGTCCTAAACAGCGCACCCCAATCAGAGCAAATCTCTGTTTCAAAATTCAAATTTTAAAAGTTGAAGCAACGCTTCAAATCCCGTGCGCTGCGCGCCACGCTTCAAAAGCAGAAACGCCAGCGCCAGGAGCGCTGCGCCCTAGGCAGCACACCCCAATCAGAGCAAAGCTCTGTTTCAAAATTCAAATTTTAAAAGTTGAAGTAACGCTTTAGATCTAGCGCTCTGCGCTGCGCGCCACGTGTCAAACACAGACGCGCTAGCGCAATTGCACTGCGCTCTGCGCTACGCGCCACGTGTCAAACGTAGGTGCGCTAGCACCAAATGCGCCAGCGCTGGAATTAAAGAAGTTCCCCACCGTTAGATCAAAAGATCTAATAATAAATTATTAATTAATCAGAATTAAAATTCTGTTATGGAAAGATTTTTCAACCTTATTAAAACAAAAAAATTATCTTCTGTAAAACAGAACACTTGGGATCAAAGATCCAACGGTGGGAAATATTCCCAAATAAATTAGAGAAAGATCTCTTCAACCAATTTAACAAATCAATTGGCCTTATATAAACGGCCCAAGACTTCAAGTCTCATAAAAAAAACCTCTGCAAAGTTTGAGAAAAACTCAAAGAAAAAGAAAGGCAAGCCTTTAGAAAAAAGAAGATCATTTCTTCATCTTTAAAGGTAAAAAATTAATTCTTAAACAACAGAGATGAAATCATCTCGTAAAAAGAAAAAACGTCTTCTAAAGAGATCTTAGATCTATAAAAAAGACCAAAGTATTTGATTAAAAAGAAAAGATCAAAAGACCTAATCATAAAAATATAAAAAAAAGAAGTATTTTTATTTCACAGATCTTCTGATCTATAAAGGCAGAGCCTTTTAATAAAAACAAGAACTGTTGTTCTTGGATCTTGAGGTAAGGCCTCCTTTGAAGAACATAAACTTATTCTTTGATCTTAAAATTGATCAAATGCGCTTTGCGCTATTATACAGTGCCTTGCACTCATGAACTGCGCCTTTGCGCTCCTTGGACTGCCGCTCAGCGCCAAAACATGCCCCGTGTCAAGCATAGACACGATCTGCGCTTTGCGCTCCTGAAAACAGCGCCCGGCGCTCTTGGGTTGGCGCTCAGCGCCAAGCGCGCCATATGTCACTCACTGACACACCCATAAATTGGCGCAGCGCGCTCATAAATTAAAAGCGCAGTGCTAACAAACTAGCGCTTAGTGTGACACGTGTCCTCCTCGTGTGCGCTAACCGCCAGAAGCGCAATGTGCTCTTTGACTGACGCAAAGCGCCTAGTGCGCCACGTGGCGCGCTGTCAGAACATACTTTGTTCTGATAAATGCTATGCATTCAATATAAGATAAAAAATGTCAGAGCCCAATACTTAGCATTATTAAAACGGCTGAGCCCAAACAAAGGGCCTAACAGGCAGAACAAAAATAAAATGTTAAACATTTTTAACTGGACTTAACCCAATTTTGGCCATAAGTTCTCAATTTAAATTGAACTGAGCTCATGTGCTCTTTCAATCAATTTACACCCGGTTCGAGGGTACATCTCTTTACTCCTCTGATATCTGTCGTTATAATCCTTCAACGTCGTCAGAGAGGTGACGGTTCCCGACAACCACACATTACTACAGACTGTGGGGTCCTTAAACTCATGGACTATGATGTTCTGAATCTCGACCGTGATATCTTAAAACTAACATTGGACTGTGGAGTTCTTAAATTCACGGACTATGATGTCCCTAATCTCGACCGTGATGTCTTAAAACTAACGTCTAACTGTGGAGTCCTTAAATCCATGGACTATGATGTCCTTAACCTCGACCGTGATGTCTTAAAACTAACACCGGACTGTGAGGTCCTTAAACTCACGGACTATGATATCCTTAACCTTGACCGCGATGTCTTAAAACTAATAACGGACCGTAATGTCCTTAAACTGATTATCGACCGCAATGTCATTAAACTAAACAATAGAGCCCAATTGCTCTCTTGTCGGATCTAAACGATCCCGTTAAGTTGATCTTAGTCTAGAATTAGACTGACGTGTCCTTAGCAAACGTTTAAATTTATCTTAGCCTCAAATAAGGCTAACGTATCCGTAAACACAAACCCCCCAAACCCAAATCTAAGAAAGATACGGATTTGGACTAGTCCACGCCCTACGGGCAACAACATAACTTAGTCTCCGTATACAATCCACGGGCAACCAAAATACAAAACAAACACCCACGAGACGAAGTGACCATATGGAGAAGGAGAAAGTGGTTACCGCGATGCGGTAGCGTAATTAACTGTAGGGGCTTGCGCTTTCAGGGAAGAGCGTCCCCACAATCAAAAATCTCTCAAACGAGGGGGAATCTGACGAAGTCTGCTACATCGGTCGCATCCGTCTAAATCTTCGATACACGGTGCCATAAATCAACTTGGTATCTTCGGAGAGGTGGACGGATAGCACCAATTAGCATCTGCCCCCAGATTCAGACAAGACGTCCAATCTACCCGGCTTCCGGCAGTGAACATCTATATACATACATATATACATATATATACACCCATATCATAACACGTATGAGTGTGAGTGTGTATGTGTGCGAAAATATAAACTAACGGGTCTCGACTATAGAAAAAAGACTAAGGATAAGCACTTCCTATAAGTATGTCTATTCTAACCTAGAGACTTCTACAGCCCTACTTGCTAAGTATCTGTATCTCATATTAACAAATATATAATAATATACGCATCATAATTTACGAATTGCGGGGGTTCTATATGCCATTCACCCGACTTCCCCTAGATTTATACATCTACTCACCTTCAATCCTCGCTTGCCGAAGTCGATGACGTCTTGCTCTTCCTTATCGTCACGAAGTCCACGCGAAGGTACCTACAATTCAAACACATCATATCGTAAACAAGAATCAACACGAGAAAACCGAAACGGAATACGAAGTGCACATAGGTTAGAACCTATAGCCTATGTATGCAAAAACAACCAAATAATCCTCGTCGTTGACGTACAAACGCCCAACGACCAAATCCAAGTACAAATACCAAAAACCAAGTTTTAGAAATCGGAAAAACATTACCAAAATCAACTCAAAATGCTCCAAGATTTTTGCTCAAGTGTACTGGGACAAATCTAACAATACAGAAGCTAGGCTATAAGGTAAGTGAGCTACAGGCCAAACCCCTACACCAATGCTCAAAATTGTCCCGGTGAGATTACAATTTTGACCGGTGTCGCCGGCCTAAGTAAGAATTTTAGTCTCGAACTTCAGTGGTGGTCTTCTAGGGGTCTATCTAAGTTAGATAAGTTATTTGTTTTTCTTAGAAATATCCCAAGTTACTCCAGATTCCCTGTAGTCCTAAAAAATCTATAAAACCGACACGGAAAAATTCTAAGATCGAGTATTGGTTTCTATTCTCTGGTCTAGGCCAATAAATATCACTAAGGTCATGTAAAACACTCACTATACCTCAAATACACATTTATAATTCATAAAATCCACTAACCCTCATCTAGGAAAATTCTAATATCACCAAACCATATTGATTTAACTCTAAACAACTAAAGTACATTAGAAACACTAAAATTTTAACCAAAAGTGTAGGAATATATCTCATTTGAAAACTCAAGAATTTTCTTGAGTTGCCCAAAGTTTTCAAAATCTTCACTTGAAGCATCCAAAGGTTTTGTAGTGATCTTAAGATCAAATTTTGTGAAGGAAGTTGAGGTTTTTGGTTTAGATTTGGAGTGGTTTGTGGTGGGATAGGAGGTGGAGGGAGGTGATGAAGGAAGAAGAAGAGAAATGAAGAAGGAAGAGGTAATGAGAAATGGAGCTATGGTGGTGAGAAGACCCCCCCCCTCTCTCCCTCTCTCTCTCACCTAGCCTATACCTCCTTGTCCCCCTCATACAAATATCTTTCCCTTTACGTTTTCTTTTATTTTTTTTAAAACAAAGTCCAAAACAACAAAATCAAAAATGAAACCATGGTTCAAATAAAATGTAACAAGCATTTGCAACATGCTTTGTTGCATACCATGCATATAAACATAATTAATGTATATTAGTAAATATTAATCAAGTTTAGTATTAACATTGTATACAAATAATTATTTAATAATCTATAAATGTTCAATTCACATAATTCCTTTCAAAATCAATAATTCATGTAAATTTTCCAATTATTCATCAAACTATAAGTATATAATCATACTATTTCGTAAAAACCAATTTCCATACTTTATATAATATCCAAAAATTTATTATTTTAATTATTTAAATTCCGAAAATAATATTTATTTTTCCTGAAATCTTACAATCTTCACTCCTTAAATAAATTCGGTCACTGAATTTAAATTTAAACCCCAAATACAAAAATATTTCAGCAAAACTATCAAGTCGTTGGGGCTCCGAAATTATGAGTACATAAAACATATCATAGCGTAATGCATGTGTATGAAAAAAACTGTAAAACTCAAAATCAAAACTTTGTCAAACGTCATGCCATCCTGGAAGTTAATGTGGAAACACCATTGTCAAAAATCATTACGAAAATCACATATGATATAATTAGGATTATAACGTATGTATATTACGCATCTCATGAAATCGTGGAAACAATTGAATAATATTGCATGCTAAATCCTTTTCAAATCGCCGTGCGATGCGCAATTCACGGCACAAGTAGCGGACATGCATTCATAAGGTATATATATATATATATATAATCTGTTTTAAAGGTATGTCCCGCATTTTGAAAATAATTTAAATGGGTTTTCTTAGTAAAGTTTTCATTTCACTCACGGAAACGTAGAAAAATATGGAGACTATAGCTTCTTTTTATAAATCCCTTCCGTAAATATCGATGCATGCAAAAATACTCAGATACTGTTCTTAGACCAGTCATGTTTGGTTACTAAACCGTATAGTATATGTTGTAAAGACATGATGCTCGAAATGAAATCGATCTCAAATAAGGTATATAAAAAGCCATGTGCGTCTAGTGCGCACAGAAATCGAAATCAAATACAGCTTCTATGAATAGACACAGAAACAAAACTAAGTGCAAATGGTGTGCACGATAGCATCTATCAAGTGCAACGGGTGTGCCTGAAAATAATACCGGGTGTATCTAATGTGCACGAAGAATCTCGATCAAGTGCATCTGGTGTGTACAAAATCATATATAGTGCGCCAAGTATGCGCAAGAATCCTAATCAGAAAACATAAATCCAGTGCACTAGGGTGCATGAAAACGAATATCGAGTATCAAAATCGAAATCAATGGTATACGACATATACCAAATCAAAATCAAGCATACCATGGTATATGAACACATAAACGTGTGCGCTGTGTGCACAAAACATAAATCAAAATCATATTCATGCTATATGTGCGAAATCAAATCAAGTGCAGACGGGTATGCACAAAACGAAAATCAGTACAACTGATATATAAAAATGCGAATCAAGTGCAACTATGATGCACATAGAAAATATCAATCATAAAACAAATCGTCAAAATACCGAAATCAAAACGATGAAAACGTGATATCCGAATCACCCAGTCGCATATCATAAAAACTGACATCGAGGTGCCCCTCTTTCAATGTCGAAAGGTGCCGGTGCATCCAAGGGTGGCAGAGCAAGTATATCCACTTGCCTCTTACCCATGGTCTGACGTTCTCTATTCTTAGTTCCTTATTTCTCTCTGCGGACTACCAGTTATATAACTTCTCGGCTCGACAACCCTATTCGGAGTAATAACGGAAACAGTTCTATTCTAGCGCTTTTCTGAAGATCTCCTAACCAATTAACATGGTCACTCATGACGTATCGCGTCAATGATAGCAACCACTGGCCCACCGAGTGTGTGCGATACATCTAATCCTGGGTCCAAGTTTTATCGTGTAGTATTTCAGAAAGATCCTGTCAGGGTCTTGTAATACTCTAGTTCATTTATACCAATTTTAGTTCATGTATTTCTTTATTTATGGTAGTTTCTTGGTTTACTGAATTTTAGACCCGACCCGGGCATATTTTGGACTATATTTGTATTTACCAGAATGTCAAATTTTATTTATATAATATTAATTTTATAAATTGATACAAATTAAAATTTAGTTAACTAATAAAAGATTTTTTAAATTTAAATCTAAACTAATTTCCTAACAAACTGACAACCCTTTTCTCTCTCTCTCTCTCCTCTGCATATATATATTTATATATATTTTATTTATTTAATATTTTTCTTTCCTTATTTAATACACAGCCCCTTCTTCTTACTTCTTCTTCTTCTTCTTTCTTCTTTATTTTTCTTGATCTTGTTTCTTGATTCCGGTGATCACCACCGGAGCCGTGCTCGTCACTGATGATCCGAGTGATCCAGTAAGGGTACCTGACTTGCGTGATCACCCTCGTGCATTGTTTGGAACCGTTCTGTGTACCGTGCGAGCGTCGTGATATTTCTCCGACGAAGGGCGTTCCGTACATATCTATTCTTGTTCCGTCTAGGCAAGTTAATCTTGTTACATGCTATATAACTCATTATATACCTATTTAAATAAATATCACACATGTATTTTGAATCAAGCATACCATGTTTCATATTACAGCCTTTCGACGTTCCGTTTACATTTTTATAATGCATTTCAGATTTAGAGTATGCAAACCAATCTTAATTACATGCTACATTACTTTAGATGCATCTATTTTAACAAATGGAATACATGTATTTAAAATTATGCACCCCATGTTTAGTTTTATAACTTTTCGATATTCCGTTTGCATCCATTCATATCATTTCAGATCTAGGTCATGAAAACTTATCTTGTTACATACTATACTATCATATACTGCATCAAATTGAATAATTACATTTCATATTGCTTAGTTATATGTTCCGCACTTGTTAGTTGATCATTTTACGATTATGTGATACTCGTTTGCATCCATATCATTTAAAATATATATCGTCGTAATATTTCTTATTATTATCTTTAATTAGTTTATAGTCTGTATTTTATAATGTTATACATTTGAAAATATTATAGTTTACACATGAAACGTCGTTGAAAAGCGGATACGACAAATCTGAAATTTACTGTATACCTTACCTTATAAAATTCATTATAAATCATAGAAAAATCATTAGTATACGTCCTTTACTTCGTTACGAAGCTAACTCAGAATAAAATAACTCTATGAAATATTTACTTGCAAAATAAATTGTTTAAATAATGTAAATGCAAATGAAAATATCTCTAAACTGCTGTCCAGGAAAATTCCAGCAGCAAACTTTCAATTTAGAATGTTCATAACTTTTTGTAGGAACAACCTGAGATGCTTATACTTATAAAAATGCAAACCTTATTGAATTATATTTGTTTTGGTATAAGACATGTCCCTTTTGGAGAACGTTTGTTATTTTTAACCTATTTTACAAATCAGGGTGACGCTGAATTTTTGAACGGAACTTTCTTGTACATGGTTAATCAATACCACTTTTACAGTTATTAATCGGTTTGAATATTTTATCCATGTTAATATTGTTATATCAATATCTATTTAATAAATAATAGTGCTTGTGTTTTAATATTCAGCAAATTTTACCGATTTACAGTTTTATAGTATCCGTCTGCATCCGTATGGTTTATTACATATCTAGTTGCACGCCGAGACCATATTATTTCATGTTACCATTGTATTAGTGCACCATGCTCGATAATTGTGCATCCTACATAGTCATGATGTAATCCCTGACAAAATATTTGTGCATCCATGCTTTACCGTGCATCCATACTTGCTACAGTTTTAGCACGAACATCCGCTTGACACATGTGCACTACCTGCCATGACCTGATATACCACTGCTTGACTTGATACCTGATACATCACTACTTGACATGACTTGATACATGTACACTACCTGACATGACCTGATATATCACTACTTGATATGTTACCTGATCTTGTTACTAATACCGACAATCTTGACATGTTGTCCCTATGGACATTTCCTGTTGTCTATACAGACAAACTTGTTCCTTCTTGATCCTGTGTTGGTATTAGTCTCAGATTTATAAATTCCTGACTTACACACACGACTTGGGGGTATGGGGAAATCAAGAATGTAGCTGAACGTAACTCAAAGGGCTATTATATCAATTTACAGTGGTCCCATGGGGAATGAACGGGATATAGACTCACGGTCTATTACATCATTTTACTATGGTCCCGTGGGGAATGAACGGGGCATAGACCGATGGGTTACGATGAAGATTGCATTAATTGATTTCAAATGACTTTAGAGTAGTTAACCCTATAGTACAGTTTAGACTACTCACTGCACTTCACCTGTTTATATCCGGTTCACTGATATATATTCATGTTACTGTTAACCTATTACTGATGACTTGTTACTGTTCATACTTCATGCCTGCATATCTCGTTATATCCTGCTTGCGTAACATTATTGATATTATGACGCACTCACGTCTAGGTTTTGCATGGCCCAGATCCATTATCATTATCGCAGGAAATCCAGGAGTATATTGATTCACAGGCCGAGCAGTGAGGACCTGTTATTAGTTTAGTTTAGTTTTCTTTCAGTATTTTCATTCCTGATGTGAGCCCGCATTATGGGACGTACATTCCAGTTTATTATTGTATTGGATCTTTTAGCTTCCGCATTATTTTATTTCATGATTCGTTTATTCTGGCTTATGGACATGTACTAGATAGTTTATTTTATTTCTACTGTTCTTGATATCTTATAGACAGCCGTAATGTAACTGTGGAGGGATGTTTCCTAACCATAGGTAGCATGGTTGGCTCTGTCACGTGCCGATCTTAGCGCACTCTGGAAAGCGGGGCATGACAGGATTTGTTTGGTAGCAGAGCCATATGATTTAGGTTAATCGATTTTGATTCTTTTGTAATTGGGTATTGGCTAATACATGAATCAGAAAATCCGTGATTAGGAACATGTCCTGCCATATTGTTATCGTAATTCTTGAATCATATCTTTCTCTTAACCCCTGTCCTGACGATATGCAAACAACTTTGCATCTCGAGTTGAAATTCTTTTGGTTCCCTATTATTTCTTCTATCCTATTCCTTTGATTCTGATACTAGGATTTGGGCGACTTGAACGGAGTTATGTAATTGTAACTATGAACTGCAGTATGGTTACAATGCGGTACTCTATTTAAGTAATTTGGAGTCCTAGTCTTGATTCAATTCCTTATTTCATGGTCGTTATATTGCCTTGCTTCTCTTGCTTTCCAGTTCATGTTTATCGCAAGCTTGAATCCTGTTTACCGTGCTTATCTTCTTCAGTATCTTGACTTGAGATGAAGTTGTTTCAGGTATCCTACTTGTTCATATTTTTCCTGCATTAGAATTATTCAATTCTGGTGTATCCCGTTGTTGTTTGATGTTGTCTTGCGAATGAATTTTCTCTGTACTTTCCACGCTCACATTGATTGTAGGGCAAAGAAAGTGATTTTCCAGATTCCCGGACATCCAGAGTTTGTTGTTGCTGGAGGTAGTAGTTCTGTCGGGCCAGTCGAGTTTAGGGCTAAGCCGACAAATAATGTTTTTTCGTCGATGGAAGTTGACAAGGAGGAAGTGCCAGCTGTAGTTCGAGAGTTCATGGACGTGTTCGAGAATATCTAGGGTTTACCTCCAAAACGAGATGTGGAGTTCGCGATCAATCTTGTTCCTGGTGCAGCGCCAATCTCAAAGGCGTACTATCCGATGGCACCAGTGGAGTTGGAAGAAGTCAAGAAGTAGCTTACCGAATTGCTAGAGAAGGGTTGGATTCGCAGCAGCAATTCACCTTGGGGAGCTCCTATTCTTCTAGTAAAGAAGAAGGATGGAATAAGGAGGATGTGCATCAATTATCGAGAATTAAACCGGGTGACTATTAAGAACAAGTACCCGATCCCTCACATTTGAGAATTGTTCGAGCGGCTTAGTGGTGCGAGGGTATTTTCAAAGGTGGATTTACGGTCCGAATATCATCAGGTCCGAGTTAAATCAGAGGATATTTGCAAAACTGGGTTCCGAACTCAATATGGACATTACGAGTATTTAGTGATGTCATTCGGAGTCATGAATGCACTGGAGATATTTATGGACTTGATGAACCGAATGTTTTCACCGTTCTTGGACCAGTTTATAGTGGTGTTCATCGATGATATTCTGGTCTACTCGAGGAGCATTGAAGAGCATGCAAAATACTTGAAGATCGCACTGCAGATATTGAGGCAAGAAAGAGTATATGCAAAGATGAGTAAGTGTGAGTTTTGGGTTGAAGAAGTGAAGTTTTTGGGGCATGTCGTATCCGGAGATGGAATCGCCGTTGATCCTGAAAAGATTGCAGCAGTTCAAGATTGGCCGATTCCGAAGAACGTAGCAGAGATCAAAAGTTTTCTTGGACTTGCTGGGTATTACAGAAGATTCGTGGAGAATTTTGCTCGTTTGGCTGAGCCTTCGATCAAGCTTACGCGTAAGGAAGTACCGTTCGTATAGACGGATAAGTGTGCATCAGCTTTTGAGGCGTTGAAGAAAAAATTGATAACCTCTCCTATTTTGACCGTACCAGACAGTTCCGGAGGATTGGTGATTCACAGCAACGCATCTGGAAAAGGTTTGGGATGTGTTTTGATGCAGCATGGGAAAGTTATAGCCTATGCATCGAGACAGTTGAAGACCCATGAGAAGAATTACCTAACTCATGATTTGGAGCTCGCAGCAGTGATTTTCGCTTTGAAGATTTGGAGACACTAGTTACTGGGTGAAAGGGTCGAAGTATTCACCGATCACAGAACCCTAAAGTATGTGTTCATGTAGAAAGAGCTTAACATGAGGAAGTGTAGATGGTTGGAGCTGATGGCTGACTACGATCTTGATCTTAAGTACCATCCGGGGAAAGTTAATATTGTGTCGGATGCGCTTAGTCGGTTGCCAGCAATTCGGATGTTGACTGCACAGAAGGAGCTTATCGAAGACTTTCGAAGATTCGAGTTGGAGATCGTGCTACCGCATTCTTCGAGACAGTTGATGCAGCTGCAAGTACAGTCATTGTTGATCGAGAATATTAAAGCAGTGTAGTCATAGGACCCAAGATTGCAGAAGTTTCAAGAACAGGTTGAAGCAGGACTTCGGACGGACTCGTTGATTCATGAAGATAGTTCGTTGCGATATGGTAGCCGTTTTTGTGTGCCAAAAAGAGACATTCGTGAAGAAGTTATGAAGGAGGCACACAGTTCCGCGTATTCCGTACATCCAGGAGGCACGAAGATGTACCGTGATCTACGACAGCATTTATGGTAGGAAGGCATGAAAATGGAGATTGCTCGCTTTGTAGCAAAGTGTTTGGTGTGTCAGCAAATTAAGGCTGAACATCAAAGGGTTGCTGGTTTATTGCAACCACTTCCGATTCATCAATGGAAATGGATACAAATAACCATGAATTTCGTGACAGCTTTATCGCGGAGTCCAAAGGGAAACAATGCAGTTTGGGTGATTGTTGATCGATTGACCAAGGCAGCTCACTTCATACCGTTTCGAGTTAGTTAATCAACGGAAACGTTAGCAGAACGGTATATACAGGAGATTGTGAGATTGCATGGAATACCTGTGAGCATCGTGTCCGACCGTGACACCCGATTCTTATCGCACTTCTGGAGGAGTTTACAGAAAAGTTTGGGGACGCGATTGAAGTTTAGCACAGTTTATCATCCTCAGACAGATGGCCAATCAGAGAGAACAATCCAAACTCTTGAAGATATGTTGAGAGCTTGCATGTTGGACTTCAAGGGTTCGTAGGAGAATCATCTACACTTGGTGGAGTTTTTTTTACAATAACAGCTTTCAGGCGACTATTCAGATGGCTCCATTCGAAGTATTGTATGGTCGCAAGTGTCGCTCACCCGTTTGTTGGGATGATGTTGGAGAACGAAGATTGTTGGGACCGGATTTGATCGTGCAAATAGTAGAGAAGGTTAATACCATCCGAAATCACATGAAGGCAGCACAAGATTGGCAGAAGTGTTGGGCCGATAGATCGAGAAGACCTCTAGAGTTTGCTGTTAGTGATCTGGTATTCTTGAAGATATCACCTACTAGAGGATTGATTCGTTTTGGGAGTCGAGGCAAGCTTAGTCCTCGATTCGTGGGGCCTTTCAAGATTTTAGAGCATATTGGAGAAGTGACTTATCGATTGGTGTTACCACAATCTTTGGTGAATGTTCATGACGTGTTTCATGTATCTCAACTCCGTAAGTATGTTCGAGATGAAGCACACGTGCTAGATCATTCGGAGCTGACTGTAAGAGAGGATTTAACTTTTGAGGAACGACCGATGTCGATTGTTGATCGAAGAGAAAATGTTCTTAAGAACAAGGTTATCCCTCTCGTACTTATTTCTTGGGGAAATCGCTCGCATGGAGAATCGACTTGGGAAAGAGAAGAAGAAATTCGACAGAACTTTCGACACCTATTCCTTTAGATTCGTGTTGTTTACCTTTTCTTGTCTTGGGAATTTCAAGGACGAAATTCTTTTTGTAGTTGGGTATAATGTAATACCCTATTTTATTTATACCAGTTCTAGTTCATGTATTTCTTTATTTATGGTAATTTCTTGGTTTACTGAATTTTAGACCCGACCCGGGCATATTTTGGACTATATTTGTATTTACCAGAATGTCAAACTTTATTTATATAATATTAATTTTATAAATTGATACAAATTAAAATTTAGTTAACTAATAAAAGATTTTTTAAATTTAAATCTAAACTAATTTCCTAACAAACTAACAAACCCTTTCTCTCTCTCTCTCTCCTCTGCATATATATATTTATATATATTTTATTTATTTAATTTTTTCTTTTCTTATTTAATCACAGCCTCTTCTTCTTACTTCTTCTTCTTTCTTCTTTCTTCTTTCTTTTTCTTGATCTTGTTTCTTACTTCCGGTGATCACCGCTAGAGCCGTGCTCGTCACTGACGATCCGAGTGATCCAGTAAACGTACCTGACTTGCGTTATCACCCTCATGCGTTGTTTGGAACCGTTCCATGTACCGTACGTGCGTCGCGACATTTCGCCGATGAAGTACGTTCCGTACACATCCGTTCTTGTTCCGTCTAGGCAAGTTAATCTTTATACATGCTATATAACTCATTATATACCTATATAAATAAATATCACACCTGTATTTTGAATCAAGCATCCCATATTTCATATTACAGCCTTTCGACGTTCCGTTTACATTTGTATAGTGCATGTCAGATCTAGAGCAAGCAAACCAATCTTAATTACATGCTACATTAGTTTAGACGCATCTATTTTAACAAATGGAATACCTGTATTTAAATCATGCACCCCATGTTTAGTTTTATAACTTTTTGATGATCCGTTTGCATCCATTCATATCATTTCAGATTTAGGTCATGAAAACTTACCTTGTTACATAGTATACTATCATATACTGCATCAAATTGAATGTTACATTTCATATTGCTTAGTTATATGTTCCGCACTTGTTAGTTTATCATTTTACGATTATGTGATACCCGTTTGCATCCATATCATTTAAAATATATATCGTCGTAATATTTCTTATTATTATCTTTAATTAGTTTATAATCTGCATTTTATAATGTTATACATTTGAAAATATTATAGTTTACACATGAAACGTCGTTGAAAAGCGGATACGACAAATCTGAAATGCACTGTAAACCTTATCTTATAAAATTCATTATAAATCATAGAAAAATCATTAGTATACGTTCTTTAGTTCCTTACGAATCTAACTCAGAATAATATAACTCTATGAAATATTTACTTGCAAAATAAATTGTTTAAATAATGTAAAGTGCAAATGAAAATATCTCTAAACTGCTGTTCAGGAAAATTCCAGCAGCAAACTTTCAATTTCGAATGTTCATAACTTTTTGTACGAACAAACTGAGATGCTTATACTTATAAAAATGAAAATCTTATTAAATTATCTTTGTTTTTGTATAAGACACGTCCTTTTTAGAGAACGTTTGTTATTTTTAAGTTATTTTACAAATCAGGATGACGCTGAATTTCTGAACGGAACTTTCTTGTGCATGGTTAATCAATACCACTTTTATAGTTATTAATCGGTTTGAATATGTTATCCATGTTAATATTATTTTATTAATATCTATTTAATAAATAATAGTGTTTGTGTTTTAATATTTAGCAAATTTTACCGATTTACAGTTTTATAGTATCAGTCTGCATCCGTACGGTTTATTACATATCTAGTTGTATGCCGAGACCATATTATTTCATGTTACTGTTGTACTAGTGCACCATGCTCGATAATTGTGCATCCTACATAGTCATGATGTAACCCCTGACAAAATATTTGTGCATCCATGCTTTACCGTGCATCCGTACTTGCTACAGTTTTAGTATGAGCATCCGCTTGACACATGTGCACTACCTGTCATGACTTGATATACCACTGCTTGACTTGATACCTGATACACCACTACTTGACATGACTTGATACATGTACACTACCTGACATGATCTGATATATCACTACTTGACATATTACCTGATCTTGTTACTAATGCCAACAATCTTGACCTGTTGTCCCTACGGACATTTCCTGTTGTCTATACAGACAAACATGTTCCTGCTTGATCCTGTGTTGGAATTAGTCTCAGATTTATAAATACCTGACTTACGCAAATGAGTTGGGGGTATGGGGAAATCAAGAATGTAGCTGAACGTAACTCAAAGGGCTATTATATCATTTTACCGTGGTCCCGTGGGGAATGAACATGACATAGACTCACAGTCTATTATATCATTTTACCGTGGTCCCGTGGGGAATGAACGGGGTATAGACCGATGGGTTACGATGAAAATTGCATTAATTGATTTCAAATGACTTTAGAATAGTTAACCCTATAGTACAGTTTAAACTACTCACTGCACTTCACCTGTTTATATTTGGTTCACTGATATATATATATATATATATATATATATATATATATATATTCATGTTACTGTTTACCTGTTTCTGATGACTTGTTCCTGTTCATACTTCACGCCTGCATATCTCATTATATCCTGCTTGCTTAACATTATTGATATTATGACGCACTGACGTCTTGGTTTTGCATGGCCTAGATCCATTATCATTATCGCAGCCAAGCCAGGAGTATTTTGATCCACAGGCAGAGCAGTGAGGACCTGTTATTAGTTTAGTTTAGTTTCCTTTCAGTATTTTCATTCCTGATGTGAGCCCGCATTATGGGACGTACCTTCCAGTTTATTATTGTATTGGATCTTTTAGCTTCCGCATTATTTTATTTCATGATTCGTTTATTCTGGCTTATGGAAATGTACTAGATAGTTTATTTTATTTCTACCGTTCTTGATATCTTATAGACAGCCGTAATGTGACCGTGGAGGGATGTTTCCTAGCCACAGGTAGCATGGTTGGCTCTGTCACGTGCCGATCTTAGCGCACTCTGGGAAGCGGGGCGTGACAGGTCTCTTTCCCAATCTCGTCTCTGCCGGACTGCCCGGAAGTTGACATTCTTTACTTAATCTATTTCTTATTTCGGGACTGCTGCATTCTCATCACAATGTTCTTCTAGAAAGGTGGCCATATCCAACGTCTCTACGTACGTAGTAAATCTCTTACATTAACGGAGTGGAACGACAACTCTCGAAAAGCTTGCACAAACTTCTTACTTCGCTTCCTTTCAATATGGACCAATTCGGAATCATCTCTTCGTAGCATGTGGTCTAAGCTCCAATTGGTTGTACTCATATCTAGAGAAGCTATGAACTCGGCATCTCTAATTTTCTGTAGAAGGCATCAGGCCAAATACGTTCTCGGGAACTCGTCCAAATCATCGGAGAAATACGCTTCATTCGTCCGTTCTCGATCAACTCACAACACGTCTGTGTGAGATTCCTTCTACCTGCAGCTGGTCAAATTATTGGTTTTACACCGAAGCATCCAACAAAGAATGTCCTTTCTTGATAGATTCACAGCACGTCTGTGGGAGGGCCTCTTCTAGGTGATGTTAATCAATTGATGACCTCGCATTGAAACATCTAAACGAACAAAAGGTCCTAGTCTTATCTAAAGGCGAATAGCGATCTTCTTTCGCATCCCTGAGTATAACCTCATGTTGCATCCGCTTCAATGGTCTGGGGGCGATGTCTTATCGAACTTAGTTATAGCCGGCTCATCTGTTCGCACGGTAGACAACGCCTCAATCATCTGGAGTAGACAGTGCATCAACAGTCTTCACATTTTGGCTGGCCTCTAGCAGTGGCCCGATCATCTGGTGCCGATCTTATCATTCGTGTCAACGAGAAATCTCAGTAAAAACAATACATCAAAACGCTTGTGTCAACGGAAAACATTCTGATCAGTCCTCGTCCATGACGAGCTCGCTCTAACCACATCTCTAGCTGCAGCTCTCTCTGCTCGTGTGGCTATGGTAACGAAAACCACAATCAAATATCGATGAGGATAGATTATAGGAACGAATAGAATACGGTGCATAAGAAATGTACATCCTAAGGCTTCTTAAGAAGAGTAGCGTTTCGTAAGTATGCCGCGGAAGATACACACGGTACGTCACTCTACTTAAGTCACCTACTCTATCAACCAAGGTCAAGCTACGAGATGAAAGTTCAGGTCTAATACCCCTTCGGCCAAGTCTAAGTTCCATAAGGTCAAGCCTAGGTTCCGAATATATATATATATATATATATATATATATATATATACACGCCCTAGACTCTGCATAGTCAAATCTAGACTCGAACCAAGATTAAACCTAACACTCTGATACCAATTTCGTCACGATCCGAATAAGGCACGTGACAGGCACTTGAATCATGTAAAGTCTATAGGACTTCGCCTAATTCAAGTGAACCAAAAGCCTAGAAATCTAAACCTTTTAAGGAAAATAGTGGAGGTGGAGTTTTGAAAGAATGATATAATGAAATCAAGTTCTTTCTTTAAAATATATAAGTAATAATATATGAAAAACACAATCTTTGTATCTAACTTGAAAATATTTTCGTCATTTAAAATTTAGGCAGCACCTCCCTTATAATTTTTAACCCAAAAATGAATACAAACAATAATATATAAGTCATCCCCAAGCGGGAGCTAACTCTTCGCTAATTGGCGGAAATAACCACACAATAATATAAATATACAACGCCGAAGGCGAGGATCAAAACTCAGAAAATAAAGAAAACATGCATCATCAAGTAAACCAGGAATAAAGAATAATACACAACTGCAACTCTAAGGCGGAAAGAATATACAAACTATGGTTTCTAAGTCTACTAAATATACATAGTCTGGTTGACAGATATTTTAACTAGATACAACTGAATAAATAACAAATACAATTGGTGGTCACGATACAAGTGAAACCACCTACCAAGCAATCACCCGAAAAGAAGCAGTGTGTCAGCAAGCCGCAACGGGACATGTACGGTCAACCTGCAAGAAAACTGTGGCACAACGGGGGTGAGTTATCAACTTGTGAGTAGAAAACATCACCGAATAGTTATCGTATGAAAGACGCTCTTCTAGGTCATATAATAATATAATAATATAACACCGAAACATCTAGTGGTGGCAAAGGCAATAATATAAACATAAGTATAACACCAAGTACTCGTGTCCGTGTCACAAAGTAACTATTTATCATGAATATTATGTATGAATGCTTCATCAGATAGGCGTGCCCAGCATCGATCCACAAAATCATCAGAAAATCTGAGTACCCAGTATCGACACTCAAAAATATCATGAAAACTGTGTCTATCAGCGACACATCATTCTCGTATCTCGGGCTCTGTCAATACGGATCGGCCCAAATCATCAAATCTCATGACTATGATTGGTATCCTTCGGATCCGCCACGCCAAATATCACCGGTCGGTAGTGCTCCCCTGCCGGGCTTAACATCTCTCTATACGGCCTTCTTACCCGTGGTACCGCACTGGGTCCACTATGTACCCATAAACGATTCATCCTCTCTTCTCGAATCGGGTAATCATATATCATATATGCTTCAGAACCGAGAAAACTCAAGGTGGACGCCACACATCATATCAAGAAAAACCACATCTTTCTCTTTTAAAAGGAGCGTAAGTTTTCAAATTCACATGCGGTTTCCCAAAATCCAGAAATCTCATGGAAAACTGAAATCTCATAATCATGAGTCAATGATCAGGGAATATCAGCATAAAGCCCCACAACAGTGCATAACAAAATGAATATATGAATGCATGCGGAAATTAAGTAAAAAATGCAATATCTAAACTAGCATGTGAAATCATGTATACTAAACAATGCAATTAGCTACAAGCTATCAGGTTGTACAAGTGAAATAACATTTTCTAATGTGTACGTGACATGGCAATTACTGATGATGATGTGTATGAGCCGGCAAGTAAGTGTACGTGTAACATGCGCATCATAGGTAATGGTGCAGGTGTCCTAGCAGTCAATATCATAACAACTAATGAAAACACATGAATATATCTACAATGCAATGAGAACAGTATGAGTACAACAGAAAATAAATATTTAAAGCAACAACATAATATACTATACATGTATATATGATCCATATTGTTATAGTATTTAAAATAGCATGAATCGTTATTTTTAGAAAAGTAGGGGCTACGGTGTTTTTGAGAAAAGATATGTCTTTTGAACATCCGTCGCGTCCCTCGGATTATCTTTTGAAAATTTATATGATTCGTTGGTTTTGAAAAAGGTATGACTCTAATCATATTCTAACACCTACTTAAATAATTAAAAGACTAAAAACTAAACTAAGAGATTAAATTAAGAACCTAGTCGAAGTGATAAGAAAATTTATAATATTTCTGAGTCGATATACCTAATAGTCGGCAATCAGCCCCATATCATCACGTGCAGTATATTCTATCGTACGGTATCCTCGAGTTAAGAATGTGGATAAATCATCATATATACCTCATACGGTCAAATCCATCGTATGGCATCCTCAAAATCGAGGGTACGGATCAAATATCATATATATCATATAGTTCGTATGGTATCAATCGTCGTAAAATATCATAATCAGGGGTACGGATCTAAGGTCTCGTACAATCTATTATTTCATCAAGTCACATGTTATCGCATGTTTTGTATTCATCGCCCAACGATCTTTTAATATATCACATCATATACCGTGTTTCGACTCAATCACATATTATAACCTCACGGTATCATGCCCGATCATATCGACTCATATCCATTCAATATCACATATCCTTCTCTTATACGTATATGTATACTACACACACACACACACATTCACCCATATCATAACATACATGTGTGTGCGCGCGTGAAAATATAAACTAACGGGTCTCGACTATAGAAAAAAGACTAAGGATAAGCACTTCCTACAAGTATGCATATTCTAACCTAGAGTCTTCTAGAGCCCTACTTTCTAAGTATCCGTATCTCACATTAACACATATATAATAATATAAACATCCTAATCTACGAATTGCTGGGGTGCTATATGCCATCCACCTGACTTCCCCCATAAATATACATCTACTCATCTTCGATCCTCGCTTGCTGAAGTCGAGAACGCCTTGCTCTTCCTTGTCATCCTGAAGTCCACGCGAAGGTACCTACAATTCAAACACATCGTATCGTAAAGAAGAATCAACACGAGAAAACCGAAACGGCACACGAAGTGCACATAAGTTAGAACCTATAGCCTATTCATGCAAAAACAACCAAATAACTCTCGTCGTTGACATACAAACGCCTAACGACCATATCCAAGTTCAAATACCAAAAACCAAGTTTTAGAAATCTGAAAAACATTGCCAAAATCGACTCAAAATGCTCCCAGATTTTTACTCAGGTATACTGGGACAAATATAACAATACAGAGGCTAGGTTATAAGGTAAGTGAGCTACAGGCCAAACCCCTACACCAATGCTCAAAATTGGCCCGGCGAGATTACAATTTTGACCGGTGTCGCCGGCCCAAGTAAAGAATTTTAGTGTCAAACTTCAGTGGTGGTCTTCTAGGGGTCTATCTAGGTCAGATAAGTTGTTTATTTTTCTCAGAAATATCCCAAAATTTCTCTAGATTCCTTATAGTCCTAAAAAATCTACAAAACCATTACAGGAAAATTCTAAGACCGGGTATTGGTTTCTATTCTCTGGTCTAGACCAGTAAAAATCACTAAGGTCGTGTAAAACATTCACCATACCTCAAATACACCTTGACAATTCATAGAACCCCTTAACTCTCATCTAGGAAAATTCTAATATCACCAAACCATATCGGTTTAACTCTAAACTACTAAAGGACATTAAAAACACTAAAATCTTAACCAAAAGTGTAGGAATATATCTCATTTGGCTACTCAATAATTTTCTTGAGTTGTCCAAAGTCTTCAAAATCTTCACTTGAAGCATCCAAAGGTATTGTAGTGAGCTTAAGATCAAATTTTATGAAGGAAGTTGAGGTTTTTAGTTTGGATTTAGGGTGGTTTGCGGTGGGAGAGGAGGTGGAGGGAGGCGATGAAGGAAGAAGACGAGAAATGAAGAAGGAAGAGGTAATGAGAAATAGAGATATGGAGGTGAGAAGACCCCTCTCCCTCTCTCTCTCACCCTCACCTAGCCCATTCCTCCTTGTACCCCTCATACAAATATCTTCCCTTTTTATTTTTATTTTATTTTTTTAAAAACAAATTCCAAAACCACAAAATCACAAATGAAACCATGGTTTAAATAAAATGTAACAAGTATTTGCAACATACTTTGTTGCATGCCATGCACATAAACATAATTAATGCATAATTAGTAAATATTAATCAAGTTTAGTATTAATATTGTATACAAATAATTATTTAATAATCTATAAATACTCAATTCACATAATTCCTTTCAAAATCAATAATTCATATAAATTTTCCAATTATTCATCAAACTATAAGTATATAATCATACTATTTCGTTAAAACCAATTTCCATACTTTATATAATATCCAAAAATTTATTATTTTAATTATTTAAATTCCGAAAATAATATTTTATTTTTTCTGAAATGTTACAAGGACCAACGAACAAGATCGATCCCGGAGAACCGAAAGAGTAAGCAAAAAAGATCAAGCTCGATCAAGGTGGCCACAAGGAGCATACGATAAGGAAAGAAGACTGAAAGACACGGATCTTTTGGTGTTGTTCTCTGATCATAGTAGATAGCTCTTTTAGTTTAGATAGATAGGTTTATGATAGATTCAGTTTAATGGGTTATTCTAGCGCCGTTTTTAAAACCCTGGAAAATTTTTGTTCCACAAACCGCCACGGTTGATGGTTAGAGCGTTAGTGTAACCTAATATTGTATTGATTACTGATCTAATACACTTGCTTTATTGTTACATGTACCGGTTATTTCATGCTCGCGTCATTGTTCTATACTTACTGCTTTATGTTTATCATCATTGCACATTATATATATATATATATATATATATATATATTGCTATTGTGTTGCTATGACGACCTGAGTATGCATGCTCAGAGTGAGAAGTGGACTTAGCTTGGATCAGGATCTATCGTACTTCGAGGATATTGCGATCATCCAGATCAGTGACGCCAGCGCTGTCTTTCCCTTGATTTCTATCTAGTTAGTTTTGTATCTGTTTTGATAGAATTAGTGACTGTATTTCTCATTACATGCGCTATGATTACTGATTACCACGTAATATTAGAAACCGAAGTGTGACCACGGCAGAATATTTTCTTGACCGTAAGAGCATGGCTGGTCTCGTCACCCCTCGTATTCCATATTTTGGGAAGCGGGGCGTGACTGGTCTCACCGTCCTTTTGGGTGATGTAGCCTAGATATCTAAACCAATTGCTTAGGGTATCTCGTATCTATCCAGTGTTATACTATTGTGATCTTGACTTCTTTGTTTACTAAATTTATATTACATATACATTGTCTTGGACCTTTTCAATCTAAACCCTAGAGATTCTAAAGTTTGCATGCATAACTCCAATGTGACATTAACTCCTTTTTTCTTATCATTTACTAGAATAATATCATCAGCGAATAATATACATCAAGATATCTCTTCTTAGATAGTTCTAGTAAGCTCATTTATCAATATGGCAAATATTAATTCTTGTTTGTTTTGCTAAAAAAAAAGTTGGAAAGAACCTGAGTTGATATTTATGTGGCCATAAATGTAAATTTGGGTTGTTTGATTGGAACGATGGAAAGTGAGAGTGAAAAAGAACTGTAAGAAAGTTGATTAAAATAACATTAAACATCCACTTTTTTCCAATTTCCATTTTCACTTTTTAAGGTTTATTTAGAAAATTGAAATGGGCAAAAAAGCTTAGAAATTAATTTCCTTTCACTTTGTTTTGCGTAAAAAAAAGTACACTAGAAAAGTGTCACTTTCCTATTTTAATTTATACTTTCTATCGGGCATATTTGGGAAATGGAAAGTAAAACAGTAACTGATAAAGTAGGTTTCACTATTTTACTTTACTTATTTGGGAGTTGAAATAGAAAAGTATAAAGTACTTTCTACTTTTTTGTCCTATATGTATTTTTGTCCAATCTACTTCTCACCAAAATTTAGGATAGTGAAGGAAAGTAAAAAGAAAGTGAATATTTAATCATTTTCTACTTTTTTGTCCTATATGTATTTTTGTCATATCATCACATGCAGTATAGTCCATCATACAACATTTTCGAGTCAAAAGTGCGGATCAATCATCATATACACCTTGTACGGTCAAATCCATTGTACGGCATCCTCAAAATCGAGGGTATGGCTCAAATATCATATATATCATATAGTTCGTACGGTATCAATTGTCGTACAATATCATAATCAGGGATATGGATCTAAGGTCTCGTACAATCTATTATTTCATCAAGTCACATGTTATCGCATGTTTTGTATTCATCGCCCAACGATCTTTTAATATATCACATCATATACGATGTTTCGACTCAATCACATATCATAAACTCACGGTATCATACCTGATCATATCGACTCATATACATTCAACATCACATATCCTTATATATATATATATATAAGGATATATATATATATATATATCAATGCATCCATACACACACACACGCACACACACACACATACGTACATATATACATATACACCCATATCATAACACGTGTGTGTATGAGTGCGTGTGTGTGCGACAATATAAACAAACGGGTCTCGACTATAGAAAAAAGGCTAAGGATAAGCACTTCCTACAAGTATGCCTATTCTAACCTAGAGTTTTCTAGAGCCCTACTTTCTAAGTATCCGTATCTCACATTAACACATATATAATAATATACGCATCATAATCTATGAATTGCGGGGGTGCTATACACCATCCACCCGACTTCCCCCTTAGATATATATCTACTCACCTTCGATTCTCGCTTGACGAAATCGATGATGCCTTACTCTTCCTTGTCATCCTGAAATCCTCGCGAAAGTACCTACAATTCAAACACGTTGTATCGTAAACAAGAATCAATACGAGAAAACCAAAACGGCACACGAAGTGCACATAAGTTAGAACCTATAGTCTACGCATGCAAAAACAATCAAATAACCCTCGTCATTGACGTAAAAACGCCCAAATCCAAGTTCAAATACCAAAAACCAAGCTTTAGAAATCGGAAAAACATTGCTAAAATCAACTCAAAATACTCCCAGATTTTTTCTTAGGTATACTGGGACAAATCTAATAATACATAGGCTAGGTTATAAAATAAGTGAGCTACAGGCCAAACCCCTACACCAATGCTCAAAATTGGCCCGGTGATCATTCGAAAATACTGCATTTTTAATATGGCAATTTCCCTATCATTTGCACTGATCTAGAAGTGTTCGGCATTCATATAGCACATATTAGCAAAACAGTCATAAAGTATCATATTGCATGTGTCAGACTTTAAAACCAGCACTATAAGGGAAATTGACTGTATTTCATAGCATCGCATCATTCCTATATTGCGCAACTTGTGTTTCGAAGTCTGTGCAGGTAAATCCAGAAGAATGGCCAAAATTGTCATAGTGCTGACCAAACATTAGGCCAACTCAAAGACTTGGAAGCTGGTAGCAATTCAGAGGGAATTACACAATTCAACATATCAGATAAATACCCCAAAAGTCTCCCAAAGCACCAGAAGAAAATTGGCATAGTGTGCCCCTCACGTGACCGCGGATCCGCGGCATAAGTAGGCACGTGCCGTGGATCCGCGACGCTTCTGCCACGTCATCAATCCAATTTTAGTGCAGAACTCCTATATAAATTCCTATAGCTCAGAAATCTATGGCAAATTCCAGATTACTCTAGAAGTTTCTGCCAGATCAGCAAAGGGTCATTAAATTAACCTAATTTTGATTAAGCTAATTAAGCTCCTAACAACCTAGTTCTAGAAGCTCCCTCTAACCAACTACTTCTAAAAGCCTCTCTAGCTAACAAACTTTTGGAGGGGAATTCAAATTTTGAATCCTAGATCTAGGGTTTTGGAAGTCTATAAAAAGGAGTCTAGATCTAAAGTTTAAGGGTTAATCAATTTCTTCATCTCTCCCTCTTCCACCCACAAGTTGAGTGACACAACTTGAGCCTCAAACTCTAACCCTAATTCCAATTCAAAATCAAGATCAAGATCCCGAGTACCATTCAAGCAAAGCAAGTCTTCAACCATCCTTTAGAGGCGAAGCCGGCATTCATCGGAGCACGAGATCTAAGCCGATCCGCGACTCAAGAAGCCAATGCAACGCTAGATTCGACAATCCCGTTCCTTCTCAAATTCTTATAGTCTTGAGCAATGTGTAACAATTTGTGGAATAAATAAAGGTGAAGATTCTTTAAACTTGCTTATATTTCAATTCAAGCATCATGATTCAATTGCGATTCTTGAATGTATTCTTTGTAATGATGTGTGAATAAACTCCGCTCGTGGAGGAATCGAGATGATTGTAGAATGATGATGTTGATGAATCTTTAAACATTTTCTTAAGTCTTATAACAATTGTAAATTCTTGAAAATTGAATGATCGATGATCTAGATCGATGCGAAATGCGTTCTTGATTCTTTTCGCACGATCTAGAGATCAACGATCAATCATTCGATTTTCAAGAAGCTATCTAGTGAATGTGATTCATCGAAAGGACAAAAGGATAGGATGAGGAACCCTATTTTTTCACAAGATCCTTAATTCTCAATTAATCAACATCGATTTAGTATCAACTTGTTAATGGATAAGAAACGGTAATTTTTAGTCTTCTTCACATCTACGATCTAATCGATTCCTACGGTTTTACTTCAAATCTTGAAACATAAATTGATTGGAATTCTATCGATACTTGATTCTTCATGTTTATCGTTTTCTTGATTCTTGATTAGAATAGTGATACTTGAAACTCATAGATAAAAATCTTGAATCATTTTGCTTTACTTTTCTATTAAATTTTCAATTCAAACAAAACAAAATACGAACGAATTGCACAATTCCTGTAGACGATCCGCACTTGCTAACGAAATCTATATACGACACCGTTATTGATTGCGGTCAAATATTTTTGGTTGTGATTTCTTTACAATTTTCTCAAACATACACAACAAGAATTTCATATCAATCAAATGGCGCTGTTGCCGGAGATCGTGCACTAATTCGTTCTATATTGAAATTTGAGTTGAAAGATTTATTCTATTAAAATTTTTAGATCAAAATTCACGCAAACACTAATACGTGTGTTGTGATTTGATTGCGAGGAATTCTGGAAGCTGTGGAGAAAGTTAAAAAAAAATTTCAGACATTTCCAGAGAGCTGAAGGATTTAACAGCAGCTTGCTGATGAATTTTGGTACAGAGAGCAGCACCGACGGCCGCATTTCCGCGGTATTAGCCTCCATTTGCGGCAGTTCCGTGCCTGGGTAAAGGGTCCTCTGTGCAAAATTTCCTCTGTAAGTTTCAAACTTTCTTATCTTCTTCTCTGTCTGCTCCAAATAACAAAATTCTGCAGGCTTCTTTGCAAAAAAAAAAAAATCGCAGCGCCGCAAAATAAAATTGTGCATGTTTTTTGTTTCTTGGTTGTTTGCATTCTAATACGGATATTAAGGGGCACGACCAAATCCAAATTAAGTTGGAAGTTCATTACCCTTCCTAGGCCCCAAAAATCATAAAACTTGCATCCACATTGACCCACATTAACTAAAAAATATCTAGAGATGACTCTGAGGGCCGTCGCGCTCACTTAGGACAGAAAAAGGCCGTGGGTAATTCATTGCTTATCCGCGTTTTCTTGTGGTGTCTAAGGCAAGTGTGTCGAAGGCTAGTGGTTATTAATTAGGCCCACTACTTACGTAGTGGAGTACCTTCCTACTTACCTGGCACTTACCTAGCCACAGGGGAACAAAGAAACAGTGGAGGATTGATCCTGCGACTTGTCTTTTGGCAGTTAGGAGTGGTCTAGAGCCTGACCTAGGTGACCCATAGATTTTAGGGTATTGCTTGTTGCATTTAGGTGATTGCATCATTTTTTTCAAAAATCTGTATCATTTTTCAAAACAAACACCACATTCATTGATTCCCCTAATTATAAACCACACTGCCACTTGTACTAACCCTTTTTAGTGCAAGATAGGCTGGACACGGGATTCTAGTGCCCGTTTAGTCTGCATCCCCCCTATCGATTCCGAAGTCGATATTTCTACATTTACCCATTCTTTACCCACCACTACACCCACACTGATGGATCCTACTCCATCAAATTTCTTTACCACTACCCTGCCGCCGTCCGTTGGTGCGCGGAATCCATCTGGCATCTCTCTCCAAGAGAGGTGTTATCCTAGGCGAGGTCCTCTTTCGACCTGCTTATTCATTCCACCAGCCAACGGGGAAAATTTTGAAATTAAACCCCAATACATCAACCTTCTACCCAAATACCACGGTCTCGAGAATGAGGACGCATACGTGTTTATCACGAAATTTGAAAATGTACACGCAATGATGGGTACTTCACAGCTTTCTGTGGATGCTATGCGTCTACGTCTTCTTCCATTTAGCTTGTGCGATATAGCCGAGAAGTGGCTGTATAACACTACCGCACATTCCATTACGAATTGGGAAGAATTCGTTGCAGCATTCCTTAAGAAATTCTACCCTAATCACAAAACAGCTCGAGTCCGCAGCGAAATAAATCAATTCACCCAGCTTCCAAATGAACCATTTTCAAAATATCTTGACCGCTTCAAGGATCTGTTGGTTCAATGTCCACATCACAGAATCCCGAGATGGGAACTGTGCCGAATCATATATGAGGGCAGTAACCCTAACACTAAACAGAGTCTTGAAAACATGTGTCAAGGAACCTTTATGACTAAGGATGATGGGGAAGCTTAGAAATACTTAGAAGATTTCGCTGAAAAATCTTTACAGTGGGAAAGTCCATCAATTAGGGGTGGCAATAACCAATCGGATGTTTCTATAGGAGTTAGAGCTGACATTTCAGCTATACACAAGAAACTCGAGACTATGGAAAACAAATTTTTAGCTGCCGCCCTAAATCAAATGTCACTTCCCAAAACTGTATGTGGATGTTGTTCTGATCCTTCTCATTTGACGGAAGAATGTCCACGGAATTCTCCGTTTCAAGTTCATGAACATATCAATTCTTCCTTTCAAAGACCTAGGAACGACCCATTTTCTTCCACATATAATCAAGGTTGGAGGAATCACCCGAATTTTGCCTGGAACCAATCACAAAATCAAAATACGGTTCCAAACCAACACAATTTTCAAAGGGTCCCTCCACCACAACAGCAACCACCACATCAATTGAGTCAGCACCCTTTCCAATCACAGAACTTTCAAAATCCGATCAACACAACTGCACTGTCTAGTCCTTTACAGTTGACCGGGACTGACGAATCTTCTTCATTCATAAACTTGCTTCTGACAAATCTCATGCAAGTATCGGCTGAAATAAAGACTTCCGTCGATGATATAAAGAAAAACTCGGCGTCCCAAGCTGAGAGTATCAAATCGATGGAAGCAGAAATTGCACGATTGAAAGACGAAATGAGTGCAAGAGAGAAAGGGAAACTCCCAGCTCAATCTTTACCCAATCCTGACTATTCACATCATGTGAATGCAATCGTCATGTTGAGATCTGGGAGAGTGCTTGACAATCACGTTGGGGAAGAGATTGATGACACTGAAAAATCTATTGATGATACCCCGGCTGAGACCTTTCCTTCCACTTTTACTTCTAATTCTGACCCCAGTTCTTCTACCCCACTACCTTCTAGCGAGCCTATTCTTCGTTTCCTACATGGCTCGCCACCTCAGCCCAGCTCTTCTAGTCCACCGAAAATGATCCCCACTCCTATTCTTAGATCGTTTCCACCCACACGATCTTCTCCAGTATTGGACCATGATCTTATTGCTCAAGCTCCTTACCCGAATCGGTTAAGGGGAAACACACGGAGTCCACAAATGGAGAAGATCACTGAAATGTTTAAACAGTTTAACTTCAACATCCCTCTTCTAGATGCTATCCAACAAGTCCCCGCATATGCGAAAGTTCTTAAAGACTTGTGCACTAAGAAGAGGAAGAAACAAATGCCCAAAAAGATATTCATAGCAAAGACTGTAGACACGGCTTTCCCCCAGCAATTACCGAGGAAACGTAAGGATCCTAGCTATCCTACGATTTCCATCTCTATTGGGGAGAAACACATCAACCATGCTCTACTAGACCTTGGGGCAAGTGTTAACCTGCTTCCTTTCTCAGTCTATGAGCAGTTAGGGATCGGAGAGTTGAAGCCAACCCATTGCACTCTCCAGATGGCTGACCGATCAATCACCAAAGGTAGGGGTGAACTGGAGGATGTGTTAATAAAAATCGGGGAATTCATATTCCCTGTGGACTTTATTGTAATTGATACACAGCCTATAGCGAACCCACGGAATCAAATTCCGGTGATTTTAGGTCGCCCCTTTTTGGCCACTTCCAACGCTATCATCAACTGTCGTAATGGTTCTATGACCCTATCCTTCGGGAATAGGTCAATAGAGCTGAACATTTACAAGTCGGGAAGTGTACCCTCCGAACCTACTGCTCAGGTCTGTTCTGTCGACTTAATGGATGTCGACAGCAGCGAATTTGATGATCCTCATGGTACTGATCTTGACTCTTTTCATACGTTATTGTTTGACCCAACTATGTATCATACACATACGGACTCTTCCACCGAGATGTCCGGGTCAACATCTAACACTGATTATGAACTGCTTTTAGAGTCTGAAGGTCACCCCACACTTTATGATGACATTATGCATCGGGGTATTGATGGAACTTTTGAGGAGATCTTCGCTGATGAACTCGCATATTTGAATGACACGGGTGTTGAGATAAATCCACATCCAATCACTGAAATTGAACCTCCACCCCTTCTTCTGAATTGTAAAAAGAATGTGAGTAATCCATCACATTCATTGCATCGTCTCTCCAAAATGAGATGCACACACGTTCTATTCCACCCCTTACCCTTTCCCCACTTCTTCTTCCACCAACCAAAGCACTGCATTGATAAAAATTTTAAATGGTTGGTTTTAACATTCGGCCTTTGCAAAGCTTGGCATCGACCACTGATTTTTGACCTCCTCATATGATTTTCAAAAGATTAACATTGCATAACTCAAGTTTGGGGGGGCATTTTTTCTGGCTCTTGGAAAGAAAATTTTTACATAAAATTTTGAGCCAAAAATAAGTTGGGGGAAGATCTTCACTTAAATATTTTGCCCCCACTAATAAATTCCTCCCAAGCTTACAGGTTTTTTCGAGATTCAGCAGATGACAACAGTGAGGACACTGTTGGAAACAAGTTTGGGGGAGGTTTGTGCTCATTTTTGCATCATTTGCATAAGCACAAAACATTTTTTTGAAAACCTATAAAAATTTAAAAAATTTCAAAAATATAAAAACATTTTTGTACATAAATAAGATAATAAAAGATTAGATAGTGAAAAATTACATCCATGAGATTAGAAAAATTTAAGAAAACCAAGAAAATTAGAAGTTTTCTTATACGAACTAGTAATAAGTAGTTATGAGCCGTTGTCCCAAGCGTTAGTAAGATAAAGAAAGTCACTAATCTGAGAATAAAAATAAGTCTGAAAAATAATTTCTATTCTGGAAGCCAAACATTTTGAACGTTGATACCCTGCTATTCGCACTTACGCACGTCTTGATGCCCGGGATAGTAGAGGATATCTTGAAATGCTCTTGTCTTAAAGCCGATGTATGAAGGAAATAAAAAAATGATGAAGAAAATATAAAGTGGTGAGAAAAATGGACACTGGTTTTGTTATCCCCAAGGGCAATAAAAAATATATAGCGAGGGTGCCTCTTCACCTAGTGCCCTAAGGCCAACTGGTCTGGGAGTCACTGCTATGTCTTAGGTGGTGCAAGACGAGAAAAATACACCAACTAAGTAAGCACATGAGTAATCGGTCAGTTAGTACCTCAAGAAGTATTAACGTTCGCATGAAAGTGTGTGAGCAATCTCATCTAATATTCATTAATTAAAAAAGTACTGAGGCTGATGGGCAAGTGTATGATAGCTTGAATTGAATTCTCCGGGTGTAAGGATGTCCTTTACACACACGTATGGTTATATGATCGATGTTTGGAAGAAAGATAGGAATAAAGAATAAGACGATGTTTTATTGAGGGAGGACGTGATTTCTGACATCTTTTCATGACCATTAAGATAGGGCTCATGACAACCGAAAAGCTAGCTTAGTTGGAAACCCTAATTTTCAAGGCTTTTCTTTTACAATTCTTTTCTTTAAATGTAATATTCATGATCTTCCTTTTATTATTGGATTTTATGGGTGTAATCCGCTGAAAACTCTCAGGAGACAACACTCCTCCTACTAGGGACACCTAGAGGTTTAAAGGCTTGTTGCACGTGCCCAGTGCAATCGTGTTGCCTACGAAAGTGTGCTAGTTAGTTTTTCTCTTTCTTTATTTTCTCCTTCTCTTTTTAATAAAAACATTCGCTCTAGACTATCGAAAATAAGTTTGGGGGAATTTGATCAGTCGAAAATACTGCATTTTTAACATGACAATTTCCCTATCATTTGCACTCATCTAGAACTGTTCGGCATTCATATAGCACATATTAGCAAAACAGTCGTAAAATATCAGATTACATGTGTTAGACTTTAAAACCAGCACTATAAGGGAAATTGACTGTATTTTATAGCATCGCATCATTCCTATATTGCGCAACTTGTGTTTCGAAATATGTGCAGCTAAATCCAGAAGAATGGCCAAAATTGTCATAGTGCTGACCAAACATTACGCCAACTCAAAGACTTGGAAGCTGGTAGCAATCCAGAGGGAATTACACAATTCAACATATCAGATAAATACCCCAAAAGTCTCCCAAAGCACCAGAAGAAAATTGGCACAGTGTGCCCCTTACGTGACCGCGGATCCGCAGCATAAGGAGGTACGTGCCGCGGATCCGCGGCGCTTCTGCCACGTCATCAATCCAATTTTAGTGCAGAACTCCTATATAAATTCCTATAGCTCAGAAATCTATGGCAAATTCCAGATTACCCTAGAAGCTTTTGCCAGATCAGCAAAGGGTTATTAAATTAACCTAATCTTGATTAAGCTAATTAAGCTCCTAACAACCTTGTTCTAGAAGCTCTCTCTAATTAACTACTTCTAGAAGCCTTTCTAGCTAACAAACTTTTGGAGGGAAATTCAAATTTTGAATCCTAGATCTAGGGTTTTGGAAGTCTATAAAAAGGAGCCTAGATCTAAGGGTTAAGGGTTAATCAATTTCTTCATCTCTCCCTCTTCCACCCACAAGTTGAGTGACACAACTTGTGCCTCAAACTCTAACCCTAATTCCAATTCAAAATCAAGATCAAGATCCCGAGTACCATTCAAGCAAAGCAAGTCTTCAACCATCCTTTAGAGGCGAAGCCGGCATTCATCGGAGCACGAGATCCAAGCCGATCCACGACTCAAGGAACCGATGCAACGCTAGATTCGACAATCTTGTTCCTTCTCAAATTCTTGTAGTCTTGAACAATGTGTAACAATTTGTGGAATAAATAAAGGTGAAAATTCTTTAAACTTTCTTATATTTCAATTCAAGCATCATGATTCAATTGCGATTCTTGAATGTAATCTTTGTAATGATGTGTGAATAAACTCCGCTCGTGGAGGAATCGAGATGATTGTAGAATGATGATGTTGATAAATGTTTAAACGTTTTCTTAAGTCTTATAACAATTGTAAATTCTTGAAAATTGAATAATCGATGATCTAGATCGATGCGAAATGCATTCTTGATTCTTTTCGCACGATCTAGAGATCAACGATCAATCATTCGATTTTCAAGAAGCTATCTAGTGAATGTGATTCATCGAAAGGACAAAAGGGTAGGATGAGGAACCCTAATTCTTCACAAGATCCTTAATTCTCGATTAATCAATATCGATTTAGCATCAACTTGTTAATGGATAAGAAACGATAATTTTTAGTCTTCTTCACATCTACGATCTAATCGATTCCTACGAGCTTTACTTCAAATCTTGAAACATAAATTGATTGGAATTCTATCGATACTTGATTCTTGATGTTTATCGTTTTCTTGATTCTTGATTAGAATAGTGATACTTGAAGCTCATCGATAAAAATCTTGAATCATTTTGCTTTTCTTTTCTATTAAATTTTCAATTCAAACAAAACAAAATACGAACGAATAGCACAATCCCTGTGGACGATCCGCACTTGCTAACGAAATCTATATACGACACCGTTATTGATTGCGGTCAAATATTTTTTGTTGTGATTTCTTTACAATTTTCTCAAACATACACAACAAGAATTTCATATCATTCACCCGGAGAGATTACAATTTTGACCAGTGTCGTCGGCCCAAGTAAAGAATTTTAGTCTCGAACTTCAGTGGTGGTCTTCTAGTGGTCTATCTATGTCAGATAAGTTGTTTGTTTTTCTCAGAAACATCCCAAGTTGCTCTAGATTCTCTGTAGTCCTAAAAAATCTACAAAATCGACACAGGAAAATTCTAAGATCGAGTATTGGTTTCTATTCTCTAGTCTAGGCCAGTAAACATCACTAAGGTCATGTAAAATACTCACTATACCTCAAATGCACCTTCACAATTCATATAATCCCCTAACCCTCATCTATGAAAATTCTAACATCACCAAACCATATCGGTTTAACTCTAAACTACTAAAGGACATTAGAAAAACTAAAATCTTAACCAAAAGTGTAGAAATATACCTCATTTAGCAAATCAAGAATTTTCTTGAGTTGTCCAAAGTCTTCAAAATCTTCATTTGAAGCATCCAAAGGCTTTATGGTGAGCTTAAGATCAAATTTTGTGAAGGAAGTTGATGCTTTTGGTTTAGTCTTGGGGTGGTTTGTGCGGGGAGAGGAGGTGGAGGGAGGTGATGAAGGAAGAAGAAGAGAAATGAAGAAGGAAGAGGTAATGAGAAATGGAACCATGGTGGTGAGAAGACCCCCTCCGTCTCTCTCTCACCCTCACCTAGTCCATACCTCCTTGTCCCCCTCATACAAATATCTTTCTCTTTCCTTTTCCTTTTTTTTTTAAAACAAAGTCCAAAACCACAAAATCACAAATAAAACCATGGTTTAAATAAAATGTAACAAGTATTTGCAACATGCTTTATTGCATGCCATACACATAAACATAATTAATGCATACTTAGTAAATATTAATCAAGTTTAGTATTAACATTGTATACAAATAATTATTTAATAATCTATAAATACTCAATTCACATAATTCCTCTCAAAATCAATAATTCATATAAATTTTCCAATTATTCATCAAACTATAAGTATATAATCATACTATTCCGTTAAAACCAATTTCCATACCTTATATAATATCCAAAATTTAATTATTTTAATTATTTTAATTCCGAAAATAATATTTTATTTTTCCTAAAATGTTACAAGGACCGATGAGCAAGATCGATCCCGGAGAACCGAAAGAGCAAGCAAAGAAGATCAAGCTCGATCAAGGTGGCCACAAGGAGCATACAATGAGGAAAGAAGACTGAAAAATACGGACCTTTTGGTGAGGCTTTCTCATCATAGTAGATAGCTCCTTTAGTTTAGCTAGAGGGGTTTATGGTAGACCCGGTTTAATGGGTTATTCTAGCGCCGTTTTTAAACCCTAGAAAATTTTTTTTCTGCAAACCACCATGGTTGATGGTTAGGGTGTTAGTGTAACCCAATATTGTATCGATTATTGATCTAATACACTTGCTTTATCGTTACATGTGCCGGTTATTTCATGCTCGCATCATTGTTCTATACTTACTGCTTTATGTTTATCATTATTACACATTATATATGTATATATTTCTATTGTGTCGCTCTGACGACCTGTGTATGCATGCTCAGAGTAAGAAGTGGATTTAGCTCGGATCAGGATGTATCGCACCTCTAGGATATTGCGGACATTTAGATCAGCGACACCAGCACTGTCTTTCCCTTAATTTCTATCTGGTTAGTTTTGTATCTGTTTTGATAGAATTAGTGACTGCATTTCTCATTAGTTGCGCTATGATTACTGATAACCACATAATGCTAGAAGCAGAAGTATGACTACGACAAAGTATTTTCTTGACCGTAGGAGCATGGCTGGTCTCGTCACCCCTCGTATTCCGTATTTTAGGAAGCGGGACCTGACAGATCTCACCATCGTTTTGGGCAATGTAGCCTAAATATTTAAACCAATCGCTTGGTGGTATCTCATATCTATCCAATGTTATACTATTGTAATCTTGACTTCTTTGTTTACTAAATTTATATTACATATATGCTGTCTTGGACTTTCTCAATCTAAACCCTAGAGATTCTAAAGTTTGCATGCATAACTCCAATTTGACATTAATTCCTTTTTTCTTATCATTTACCAGAATAATATAATTAGCGAATAATATACACCAAGATATCTCCTCCTAGATAGTTCTAGTAAGCTCATTTATCAATATGGCAAATATTAATTCTTATTTGTTTTGCTAAAAAGAAAGTTGGAAAGAAGCTGAGTTGATATTTATATGGCCATAAAATGTAACTTTAGGTTGTTTGATTGGAACGATTGAAAGTGAGAGTGAAAAAGAACAGTAAGAAAGTTGATTAAAATAACATTAAACATCCATTGTTTTCCAATTTCCATTTTCACTATTTAAGGTTTATTTAGAAAATTGAAATGGGCAAAAAAGCTTAGAAATTAATTTCCATTCACATTGTTTTGAGCACTACTAAAATAGGGGGTTGCCCCTACGGATAATGAAATCCATAAGGGCAGATTTCTTTTGGCCCTACGGATTAGTCCGTAGGGCCATACGGTTGCCCTATGGTCCTGATGTATTAATTTAAAAATATTAAATCATAAATTATTGTTTGCCCCTACGGAGCCGCAAACCAAAGACCTACGGACTAATCCGTAGGGGCATCTAAATAAAAATTTAATTAAAAAGGCACAGATCCCCTACGTTGATTATCTCTCTCGATAATCTCTCGCGCGCGAACCCAAAATCCCTAAATCTTTCGTTCCTGCCGATCGCCATTCTCGTCGTCGCCACCGCCCTGGTTCTTCCTCGTCGCCGTTTTCGTCGTCGCCTCCGTTTCATCGTCGCCACCGATCGATCGACTCCTCCACCACACAGGTTAGTAAATCTTCAATTAAACAAATTTTTGATTATTTTAGGGCTAGGGTTCATGGTTTGGGTACCGATGAGGGTTAAGGTTAGGCATCGGTTCGGGTTAGCGTTAGGGTTAGGGTTGGGGTTGCGGTTGGGCTGGGGCTGGGGTTCGGCAGGGGTTGCGGTTGCGGTTGGGGTTAGGGTTAGGGTTGGGGTTCGGCTGGAGCTGGGGCTGGGGTTAGGGTTAGGGCTGGGGCTGGGGCTGGGGTTAAGGTTAGGGCCGGGTTAGGGTTAGGGTTGCAGTTGGGTTGGGGTTGGGGAGGGAGTGTTTTGTGGAAGGTGTTCTTGAAAATTAATTGAACAAGAAACCAATAATTAGGATTTATATGAAACTACAATCGTGCATTTTTTAAACTATTTTTAAGCTATTGATTTCCTATAGTTTGACACTCAAATGCATACAACAACGATGACGAGAATGACAACAAAGTTTTTTTATACAAAAATTAGGGGTGAACTACATAGATTATTTTCTTCCATTCAGTTGTTAAAGAGGCATCTTGTTCAATTAATTGAACAACTATTACATAATTTCAACTATCCTTGTTTATGTTCAACTATCCTTGTCTATCATGCAAATGACTCGATAAAGTATACAAACACTCATCATCATTCTTATTGTAATAAAGCATTTTCCTTGAGAATGCATGTGGGCTACTGAACTATATAGCTGCCAATATCTATCAAATGGATCTAATAGCCAATTCAATAATATATCTAAAAGCATTTTCCATGGTAATGAATATGTATTTCTATATGTAAGCATTCATGGAGGCAAAGATTAATCATTCCATCTTTTTATTTTATTTTTTAAAGAAATGGCTAAATTACTCTGCCTTCAATATGGTTTTTTGAATATGCTCTACTGTTTGTGATAGTCTATCCAAAGTATGATTAAAAAGGTCTTAAGTCTCAAAAACTACTTAACTTAGGGGTTGCGGCAAGTAACTACTAAAATATGCATCTTAGTTCTTTAATACTCAATTCTTCATATATCTTATTCTCAAGTTGCAACTTGCAAGTAACTAAGCAAGTATTATTTCATAAGTTTAAAATCATGTTATATCAGTTACTTCATATAGTCTATATGACGAGAACATTCAATCATATGATAACCGATAGAAGCCTTACCCCCGACAGCCGAAACACACACATACAACAAGAATACACAACAAACGCATCATTAGAGAGTGATTCAAGATGTTCAAGTTAAAACCAATATATGATACTCGATGATAATATGAAACTTTCATATTCTCATCGATACTCATATATGAAACTAAAAGCGCCACTTAGTCCCCGTCTATCGGTTAACATACGTTCGATGTTCGTCGTGACATAGAACTATACGAAGGTTGTTAAATATCGTACGATACTAACAACCATCGTATAGTCTATGTGACGAGAATATTCAATCGTATAATAACCGATAGATTTGTCCCGTGTGGACAAGTTAGGAATGTATAAAGCAAACACCTTCATTCACTTGTGTTTTCATCCGTTTCGAGATATTTCGTCGGTACCTTTCCGCTGGTTCTCCGTGTATAAAGATAGATTGGATGTTCATTTCAACATTATTTCACAGCTTTGAAATGATTATCTATTCTATTACAGTGTACTCGGAGAACAGCGGGGAGGTGCTGCCGAAATTTACTCGAAACGGTTGAAAGCACAAGCGAATGGGTGTTCGCTCTATACATTCTTAATGGGATAGAAGCCTTACCCCCGACAGCCGAAACACACACATACAACAAGAATACACAACAAACGCATCATTAGAGAGTAATTCAAGATGTTCAAGTTAAAACCAATATATGATACTCGATAATAATATGAAACTTTCATATTCTCATCGATACTCATATATGAAACTAAAAGCGCCACTTAGTCCCCGTCTATCGGTTAACATACGTTCTATAATTTATTCTTTTCAACGACAAACGTACACACAAAGCATATACACGGATTTTCCCTTTTGTCGGTAATTATCCCGTCCTTAGATTTCTCGATATAGTCACCATAACCTACAATTTATATGTTATACAGTCTAACATGGCCTATGAGTACGTCAGAGTTAAGAACTGGATGTATGCGGATTGGCAACAACGTATGCAACCTAAGTTTTTCACAGGAGTTGCTGCTTTTATTGAATTTGCACACGCACATAATAAAATCGTGATAGAGAAGATTCTCTACCCGTGCGATAGATGTGGCAATAAGTACTGGTAGAAGGTAGAATTGGTAGAGCTTCATATCGTAAAATACAGTTTTACTAGACTTTATACAACTTGGAAATATCACGGGGAAGGAGAAGAACGCAGTAATGCGGCAGAAGAAGAAGGAGAACACGATAATGCGGCAGGAGAAAAGAAAAAGACGGTAATGCGGCAGAAGAAGAAGACGGTAATTTATTTCCATCGGAAGAAATGGAGGATATGGTAGACGTTGCCCTAAATGAATCTATTCGTACCAAAGATGACATTCCTTCCGGTCAAGGACCGCGTGCGGATAAATATGAAAATTTCATGAATGATGCTAGAAAACCAATTTATGAGAATGCAAAGTATTCCACCCTTTCATGGTTCATCCAACTTTTCCAGATTAAGTGCCTAAATGGATGGAGCAACAAGTCATTCACAATTCTTCTTTCGTTCTTGAAAGATTCTATGCCCCCGGGAAATAACATGCCCGACAGCTGGTACGGAGCCCAGAAGATGATGTTTGATTTGGGTCTGAAATACTAGAAGATTCAAGCATGTCCTAAAAATTGCTTGTTGTACCGGAAAGAGAATTCAGATTTGAAAGAGTGTCCAACATGCGGAGAGGCCAGGTATAACCCGAAAGATTCTGATAAGAAGCCTAATATACCTGTCAAGATAGCACGATACTTTCCCATAACATAGAGGCTACAGAGGCTATTCAGGTGCTAGAAAACAGCCGAGATAATGATTTGGCATCACCGTGCTCCTCCAAGTGAAGATGGAAAAATGAACCATCCAAGAGATTCACCGGCATGGAAGGATTTTGATAGGAGGCATGCAATATTCAGTAGCAATCCTCGCAATGTCCGGCTCGGACTAGCTAGTGATGGCTTCTGCCCATTCAACTATATGGCTGGAAGTCACAGCACATGGCCCGTTATAATGATAATTTATAATCTGTCGCCTTGGTTGGCTATGGACCAATCATACTTTATGATACCTCTTCTTATCGACGGACCAAACTCACCGGGAAACAATATCGACGTCTATCTCCGACCTCTGATCGAGGAGTTAAAATGTTTGTTCATTGATGGTGTAGAGACTTACGATGCAAACACAAATACAACCTTCATACTGCGTGTGGCTTTAATGTGGACAATTAATGACTTTCCTGCGTATGGAATGCTATCAGGTTGGTCCGTACATGGTCACAAAGCATGTCCTCATTGCCATCAACACACAATATTGAAATTCTTGAATTTTAGCAGGAAGGTTTGTTATTGCGGCCATCGACGTTTCCTACCTCTAGACCACCCCTACAGGTTAGACACTGTTCACTTTGATGGTCATCAGGAGCTTCTTAGACCTCCAGCCTCATTGTCAGGAGAGGACATGACTGCTCAGTAGGATGGTTACAATAATGTGCTTTCGGGATGGATCCGACAAAACAGGTCAAACCACCATTTTGGAACAAGTTAAGCATTTTCTTCGAGCTTCCGTACTGGTCAACAAATTTGGTGTGTCGTTGTCTGGACGTCATGCATATAGAGAATGGAGTATCAGAGCACATACTCAACTTGCTTCTTTGTAAAGATGGAAAATCGAAAGACAACCTGAATGCTCGGATGGATCTATAGGAGTGGGGAATAAGAAGTGAATTGCACCCTAGACCGGTAGTGGGTAAACCAGGCAAGTTTATATTTCCCAATACCGCTTATCATATGTCACAACCGGAGAAGAAAAGATTCTTGCAGGTGTTGCATGATTTGAAAGTTCCCACAGGTTTCTCAGGATCATTCAGCAAGAAAATAAAAATTGTGAAAGGCAAGATCGATGGGCTGAAAAGTCATGATCACCATGTTATTGTGGAGCACCTTCTTCCATTAGCCCTCAGGACTTCTCTCCCCGAATCGGTTGGTCTAGTAATCAACGACCTATGTTGTTTTTTTAGAGAGTTGTGTGCTAAAACACTGGAGGTTGTGACGCTGGATAAACTAGAAAATTCTATTGCGTTGATACTTTGCAAGTTTGAGCGTATTTTCCCACCGTCATTCTTCGATATCATAATACACATGACGGTTCATCTTATAACTGAGGCTAAATTAGCCGGACCGGTACAATATCGATGGATATATCCCATCGAGAGGTACGTGGAATTTTTCGTTGCGCGCAATTTTTAAAATTATTGTTGTCCTATATACCCGTATTTATTTATTCAACATATTTTCTTTAGGTACCTCTACACTCTTAAAAAGTATATACGCAATAGAAATCGACCAGAGGGTTCTATCATTCAAGGTTATCTTCTTGATGAAGCAACCACATTTTGTTCTCGCTATCTGGACGAGAATATTGAGACGAGACTTAACCGGCCTCGAAGAATTCAAGACGGGCCATATGGTAAAGCCGATTATAAGAGGGTAGACACTATGTTTATCAACAAGATATACCGGTTTATCTTGCTCAATTGTTCATGTCTTGAATAAATTAGAGAGTAAGTTTTTTTAGATTAATTGTTATATTCATGTTTGTGTGTGTATGAAATGATATGATATTAATGTCATCCCTATTTGTCGAAAACAAAATTCATTTTAACGAGGTACGTAAGGGGCATCCTAATTGGAACGATGAACGATTGGAAAAATATCATCAGGACAATTTTTACGATTGGGTCACAGATCATGTAAGTTATTTGAATAATATGTTATTGCTATCAGTTTTAATCTAAACTTATATCGTTATGTATTTGTAGTAAAATTTGTTTTGTTAGATCCACGATTCGAACTTGTCTGCATCATTTGAAAGTGATTCAAGATATTTAGCTCAATTTCCTAGTATGGAGGTTGCATATTATAAAGGATTCGGTGTCCTTGGATGCAAAATCGAAGTTAAGGATATAGAAACATCTAGAACCACTCAGAATAGTGGGATTGCGACTGTAGAATCGGATGGTGTGATTTATTATGGGTACTTAAATTGTATACTCGGCATCCACTATCCCGGACGATCAGAAACCTTTTATATATTCCAGTATACTTGGTACGATACACGAACCGATACAAATAAGTGGAGAAGCAATCTTGGGACTTGGAAAGATGAATATGGATTGACCAGTGTGAACACACTTCGATTTTACGGTCAAGAAGATCCGTTTATCTTTCCGAACCAAGCGTATACTACTCACAGTGTTTGAAGCATCCAGGATAGAGTGTCGTATGTCGTTGGAAACCCAGGTGTTCACCGCCGAAAAGACGCGACCGGGACGTTGGGACGTCCGTGGCCTGAATTCCGAGGGTTGATGCTAATTGGTGCTATCCGTCCACCTCTCCAAAAATGCCAAGTTGATTTATGGCACCATGTATCGAAGGTTTAAACGGATGCGGCCGATGTAGCAGACTTCGTCAGATTTCCCTTCACTTGAAGGGTTTTTGATTGTGGGGACGCTCTTCCTTGCAGTCGCAAGCCCCTGCAGTTAATTACGCTACCGCATCGCGGTAAAAACTTTCTCCTTCTCCAGATGGTCACTTGGTGTCGTGGGTGTTTATTTTTTTTTGTGGTTTCCCGTGGATTGTATACGGAGACTAATTTATGTTGTCGCCCATAGGGCGTGGATCAGTCCAAATCCGTATTTTCTTAGATTTGGGTTTGGGGGTTGAGTTGGAGGATACGTTAATCTCTTTTAAGATTAAGATCAATTTAAACGTTAGTTACGGATACGTTAGTCTAATTTTAGACTAAGACCAACTTAACGGGATCGTTTAGATCCTACTACAGAGCATTTAGGCTTTATTGTTTAGTTTATTGGACCGTAATGTTCTTAAACTAACAATAGACCACCTTATTCTTAAACTGGTTATCGACCGCAACTGTCAAGGTTAAGGACATCATAGTCTGTGAGTTTAAAGACCTCACAGTCAAGGTTAAGGACATCATAATCCATGGGTTTAAGGACCCCACAGTCCAGTTTAAAGACGTCATAGTCTATGAAATGTATGGTTGTCGGGACCCGTCACCTCTCTGAAGACATTGAAGGATTAAAACGACAAATATCAGAGGAGTTCAGGGATGTACCCTTGAACCAAAATTGATTGGGAGATCTGTAGTCCAATTTGGAACTAAGATCAATTAATTAGATTTTGAGCTTGTTGGCTCAGTTAAATCTGAATTGAGAACTTATGGCCAATTTAGGCTAAATCCAATTAGGTTTGAAATGTTGGCCCTTTGTTGGCATATTGGACATTTGTCTGAGTTCATCCCCCCCATTATTTAGCGATGCTAAATAGGGGTTTGGGGGCTCTGACAACATTTTGTCTTTTACCGGGCACTGACTGTTCATCATGGCTCTGGGGTTTTATTTTGAATGTCATATGAAATGATCAAGTTTAGAAGAATGTAACTGTGGTTCAATCAAAGGGGAGATCTTGTCTCTGGAAAACTTAGATGATTTGGGCTAAGGCTGGTTTGAAAAATAGTGTTAAACACTAACACATATTCGAAGATCACGTGTTCCCACGTGATGCATTTAAAATAGTGTTAAAAACTAGAAATGAGGTGGTCATATGGGGACACGTGAGGCGCCTGAGAATGGGCCAAACTTCCTTTATTTTATTCTCAGAATATTTAAATAAGTGTTAAACACTTTCAATCTTCCAGGCCATCACGTGTGGGCACGTGATGGGCATCCATGCACTAGATATTAAAGGGATTTGCTAGGGGTCACGTGGGGACACGTGAGGGCACCCATGCATTGGATTTTAATCCTTCAATTCTTTCCATCTTCTCTTTTTTAAAGAGGTGTTTGTCAGGGGTCACGTGGGGTCATGTGAGGCATATGAAGATTAAGTCAGACTTCCTTTATTTTCTTCCCAGAATGTTCGAATAAGTGTTAAACACGTAAGTCTTCACGGCCATCACGTGTAAGCATGTGATGAATACCCATGCACTGCTTTATTAAAGTGGTTATTACGGGTCATGTAGGGACACGTGAGGGCGCCCAAAATTGATTCTACCTTGGGTTTGTTCCCTTTTGTTTTGAGGGTCATGTGTGAGCACGTGAGGCATTGCCTTCAAGATTTTTCTTTCTCATTTTGAGGAATCTGTTTGAGGGTCACGTGGGGGCACGTGATCATGTCTCGTTCATTCTTTTCTGATCATTAAAGGAAGGGTCACGTGTTGCCATGTGACCATGTTTTCATGCATGGATAATTTGAGTCCTTTGTTTGAGAATTAAATTCTTTAGTAGGGTTAAACCCTAATTCTGTTTTGAGGAATTAAATTCCTATGTATATGGAAAAATTAAATTCTTATTAGGGAGAATTGAATTATCATGTAGGGTTAAACCCTAGTTCTGTTCTTTTTAGAGGAATTAAATTCCTATGAAGTTGGGAGAATTAAATTCTCAAATAGAGTTAAACCCTAGTTCTGTTTGGAGGAATTAAATTCCTATGAATTTGGGGGAATTAAATTCCTTAAACTTAAATTCTCCCTTTAAGTTTTGGATCTGCATGGCAGAATCTCCTCGATGAGAATTAAATTCTCAACCTGTGGGGAGATCTGCTTCTACAGATTTTCAACCAAAGGAAGAACTAAGTTCTTTTGTTCAGAAGAGTTAAACTCTTAAATTGAGAATTAAATTCTCTTTTATTTTATGGAGTTTAGATCTCTTTCCCCTTTCTCACCTAGGGTTTCCTTTTCTTCTGAAGAAATTTTCTTCCTCTCTTGAGAATTAAATTCTCCTCTCCTTTTTTTCTCTCTTGAGAATTAAATTCTCCTCTCTTTTTTTTTCCTCTCTGTTCTTCTCTCAAAAAAAGTAGTCCCCTTCTTTTTTCTTCTTGGCTCCTATTTATAAGAGAAAGAAAAGAATTAATTTGTTTAGTGATTCTTTCATTGAAAGATTTTGGTTATTTTTGTAACTAACATGATCTTTTAGATCACTCAGTGAATTTTATTCACCATTGGATTTAAATCCAAAAGATATTCTGTTTGTTATTTTTGATGAATTTTAGGAAAATCTTTCCTTGTATAAAATCTTTCCATAAATTGGTGATTTTTAATCACTATTGGATTTTTAATCCAATGGTGCTCCATTTTACAGAGCACAATCTTTTTGTTTGGAAAGATCTAAATAAATATTAGGGTTTTTTATTTCCCTTAATTTAGAATTTAATTTTATTAATTCAGACGGCTTTTAAATCCCATCACGTGTTGGCACGTGGTCCCAATGTTTGATAATTTAATTCTATCAATTAAAAAGCTGAGAGACCTGTCACGTGTCAGCACGTGACCCTCTTTGATTAGCATTTTAACCAGAATTCAATTCTGCTGTTTTAAAGAATTAAGGAATCATCACGTGTGAGCATGTGATCCTTGGTCACGTGTGAGCGCGTGACCCTTGGTCATGTGTGAGCACGTGATGCCCCATTGGAGTTTTCTTTTAGTTTTTACTATATCCTTTATTCCATTTCAGTGGGTTTAAAGGCCTATCACGTGTTGGCACGTGACCCATTTAATTATTTATTTTATTCAGTGCCTACAGGCTTTGCCTGTAAATGGTCACGTGTCTGCACGTGATGCCCGGTCACGTGTGGGCACGTGATGCCTCATAACTTTTGATCCCGGATAAATTATGAAGCCCATAATATATCAAATCGAAGGGTTTTTCGAGACGCTTTCAATACCATTAGAATTTAGCTGTTTCTCATTCGGGATTTTATTAAAATACTGGTTCGCATTTTCTTAAGCGTATCACTGCCATTTGATACTTTGGGCTCTTTTGCGCAGAAATTTTTTACGGGAACAAATGCCCCCCACTACTTTGCCCATGTAAGTATGTACGTAGGTGAAGTAGTGCAGAGTTATGCATGGCGTATGACGAGTTTCGGGTTGGTATATAACTTTCAGAATCTTGATCTGAGAAGATAACGAGCGGACACAAGCGTCGTCATTTATCATTGACTCAAATCTCAACTCTTAAGGGATAAAGCTCCAAACCCTCAGCCTCATGAGCCGCACACTTCTATTTCTTTATGTCTTACTCTGGTGTGAAGGAGTTTATATGCTCATAAGTAACTTCTCCATTTCAGTGGCATGTAGCTTTGGCAAGTGTGGCCTATAGATGGTAGATAACAGTTCCTCTTAAATTCTTTATAGGGTAGTGATGGCTTAGGAGACAGGGTTAGGATCTGTCTCCTAAGACTTTTCAACTTTATAAGCCGTGAGGGTCTCATAAAGAATTTTCTCCCTACAGGTCGAGAGGATCCCGTAGGTGTATTTTCTCCTTAAAAGTCGTGAGGACTCCTAAGTGCGTTTTCTCTTTAGAGTCGTAAGGATCTCACAAGAGAACTTTCCCCTTACAAGTCGAGAGGACTCGTAAGTGGTTGTTTTCCTCCTTGTCGAGATTCGACTTTGGAGAGTGTGGTCTGTGAATAGTATGTAAAAGTCCATTTTGGACTGACTTGTAGGGCCTCAGTGCTTAAGAAACAGGTCATTATCCCCATTGCCTAAGGATTTTTCCTATGAGTTGAAACAAATCGAGAAGTTCTTGCAAGGACCCTAATTTTCTCACGAGTCGAGACAAATTGAGAAATTCTCACAAGAATGTCTTAACGTCACAGTTAACCTCTGCTCTTTACGATAGAGGTTCGTTAGGGTCTGTGGTACTAGGGTTTTGCCCGTCGTACAGTCGCGTTGGCTGATGTATTCCTCGATAGACAATCTTGTTATTCGAGTAGCCTTGCGACTGTCGTGTCTCTGATCCCTTCGGGGGCTGGACAAGACATCTTCAAGCAATCTTCCTAGACAGTTTGACCGTCGGAAGAGCAAGCATTAGGAATTTTGCCATGCCACTTTTTACTTGAGGTTAGGCTCATTTTAAAGAGCCCCGATGAGTCATAACCACTCCGCGCTGGTGTGGGATGATCTCCGAAAGTCTTTCAGGTTTTAAATGAGTTGTCGTCAAGACCCTGAAGCTAGGAATTTAGCCTTTGCTTCGTTTGCTAGCATTGCGTCTGCGGTATCGAGATGAATATTGCGGTTGTCTCTAGGTTGTTGATGAACTATCGAGATTTGGAGCTAGGGATTTTGCCGTGGCTCCGTTGTTTGATTGTCGCGTCTGAATCCTGCTGGAGGGAGAACGCTGTGGTGACATCTCATCTGCTGTATCGAGACGAAAGTCGAGGTGGTGACCACTCCATATGGGATGATCTCCAGTAGTCTTTCATGTTTTATATGAGTTACCGTCAAGACCCTGAAGCTAGGAATTTGGCCTTCACTTCGTTTGCTTTGGCGTGTCCGGATTCTGTTGGAGGAAGGACGTTGTGGTGACATCTCGTCTGCTGTATTGAGACGAACGTCGAGGTAGTGACCATTCCGCGCTGGTGTGGGATGATCTCTGATTGTCTTTCAGGTTTTATATGAGTTACCGTCAAGACCCTGAAGCTAGGATGGCCTTCGCTTCGTTTGCTTTGGCGTGTCTGAATCCCGTTGGAGGAAGGACGCTGTAGTGACATCTCGTCTGCTGTATCGAGACGAGCATCGTGGTGTTGACCACTCCATGTGGGATGATCTCCGGTAGTCTTTTAGGTTTTATATGAGTTACCGTCAAGACCCTGAAGCTAGGAATTTGGCCTTTGCTTCGATTTGATCGTGAGGTCTTTTGTTGACGTTGTGTCTGTATCCTGCTGGACTACGAAGGAATGTCGTTGTTGACATTGCGTCTGGTGTAACAAAGCGAATGCTGAGGTGGAGCTGGGACTTTGCCGTCACTCGGCTTTGTTTCGACCATGGGGTCTTTCGTTGACGTTGCATTTGAATCCTGCTAGATTGCGAAGGAATGCCGTTGTTGACATTGCGTCTGGTGTAACGAGACGAATGCTGAGGTGGAGCTGGGATTTTTCCATCACTCCGCTTTGTTTCGACCATGAAGTCTTTTGTTGACGCTGCGTCTTTATGCTGCCGGACTGCGAAGGAACGCCATTGTTGACATTGCGTCTGGTGTATTGAGACGGATGCTGAGGTGGAGCTGGGATTTTGCCGTCACTCCGCTTTATTTTAACCATGAGGTCTTTTGTTGGCGTTGCGTCTGCATCCTGCTGGACTGCGAAGGAACGCTGTTGTTGACATTACGTCTGGTGTAATGAGACGAATGATGAGATGGTCTCTAGGTTGTCTGTGAACCATCGAGATTTGGAACTAGGGACTATACCGTGACTCCATTTGATGGTGTAACATCTGCATCCTGCTAGAATAAGGAGGCACACCATTGTTGACATTTAGGCTGTAGATGTGGCCATTGAGATTTGGAACTAGGGACTTTGCCATGGCTCCGTTTCGTTGTGACTCTGAGGTCGGTTGTTGACGTGACGTCTGCATCTGGTTGGAGTGAGGAAAAACGCCATTGGTGATATCTAAGTTGTCGATGTTGACGTCGAGACCCTAAAGCTAGGGATTTTATTTTGCTTCGTTTGTTGACATTGTGTCTACAACATTGCGACAAATGTCGAGCTTGTCCCTAGGTTGTCTATGAACTGTCGAGATTTGGCTTCGCTTTCTGATGGAGCCTGGTGGGGAGGTATGGTTCCCTCTTTGTTTGTGCCCCTAGATTGTATACAGGGATCGGTGTGATCTCACCTGTAGGGCATAAAGTTTCATTCTTTCATTTTTTTATTTCTTTCTGCGATGCTCTATCATTTTAGCTTTTTATATCGCGAAAGTCGCGATTGCCCAATCATTTCGGCTATTTTTTCTTTTTACTCGCTTTGTTTTATTGCGAGTTGCCCAACCATTTCGGCTATTTTGTATGAATATATTTTTACTTGTTGGTTTTGTTGCAAGTCGCCCTATCATTTCGGCTATTTCATATGCATTTTTGGCTCATCGACTTTTCTCCACGAGTATGGAACTTAGGATCTGGTACCAATCTTAGCATCAGTATCGCTGCGACTGGAATATAGCTAGGAGCGAATCATCATTTGCCATGAAAGGACTTGGAATTTGATGCCGATTTAGGCATCAGTATCTCTACAACTGGGATATTGCCAGAAGCGAATCATCATTTGCCTCTGTCGATGTTGAGCAAAGGTGGCTTAGCAAACAGGGTTAGGAACCCGTCGACTAAGGCTTTTGACTTCATGAGCCGTAAGGGTCTCATAAAGGTGTTTCTCCCTACGAGTCGTGAGGATCTCGTAGGTGCGTTTTCTCCTTAGGAATCGTGAGGATTCTTAAGTGTGTGTTCTCTTATAAGTCCTAAGGATCTTACAAGAGTGTTTTCTCCTTATAAGTCGAGAGGACTTACAAGGGCCGTTCACCATGTGAGCATATCCCTAGTCGCTGGTAAGACTTTGTTAGGGAAATTTTTATTCGTGCCCATGGATTGTATACAAGGGTCAGCATTGAGCCGCTTGTAGGGCAGCATTGGAGGTTGTGGTGGCCGCTTAAGAATAGATTCAGATCCCTGTAGCTTAAGACTTTTGAATCCTATGAGCCATGAGGGTCTCAAAGGGGGAATTATCCTTACGAGTCGTGAGGATCTCGTAAGTGTAATTTCTCCTTAGGAATCGTGAGGATTCCTAAGTGTATTTCTCCCTTGTGAGTCGTAAGGATTTCACGCAGGTGGTTTCTCGTTACAAGGTCGAGATGACCTTGCAAGTGTCTTTTAACGAGCTTACGCCCTTTCGGGTTTTCACAAGACTCGCCGATAGCCCTGCTGGTTTTACTCACGGAGCCCTTTCGGGTTTTCATCCGTGCCCATCTAGCATGTGGACGTACCGTTTTTTTTAAACGAGTTTGCGCCCTTTCGGGTTTTCACAAACATCGTCGGTATTCCTGCTGTTTTTACTCACGGAGCCCTTTCAGGTTTTCATCTGTGCCCATCTTGCTTATGAACGCATCGTTTTTTTTGCGTCAACCTTTGGATGCTGCGGTCCATAGTAGTTTATAAACGTTTCGGTCAATTGCAAGTTTTAGGACATTGCGGTCCATTGTTAGTTTAGGAACATTTCAGTCCGTTGCAAGTTTTAGGACATTGCGGTCCATCGTTGCCGTATTCGAGGCGAATTTCTAGTTTACGGACTTTTCGGTCCAAGGGGCTTTCTCTATGATTGAGCACGATGCCCCCTGGCATGTCTACCTTTTTAGGGGCGTGAGGTTGTGGTGGGTTCACCTTCCAATTTTCGGATGATGCGAACTTGCCTTGTTGGTTTTGGTCCTCAATCTAGCCTTTGAAGACGAAGCAAACTTCGATTGGATGGCTTACTGCTTGGTGGTAAGGGCAGTAATTAGGATTGTTGACATCGCCTGGGTGCAACGGACGTTTTGGATCCGGTAGATTGATGAGTTTGTTGCGCATTGCCAGCTCGAACAGTCTCCTCGTTTTATCCTGGGGAAACGAGTAAGGACGTCCCAGTCTCTCCTCGAGGGATGGGCGTGGACACACGTTGTTTTGGCGAACAACCGGCTTTAAGTTGCTCAGCTATTGTTGAGTATTGGCAATGAAAGTTGCTTTTCCTTTCCCCTTTTCATTCCGAGGATCTGTCTTTAAAGGAGATGGTCTATGACCCATCTGGTTCATTTGGGCCAGCTTGTCAATCAAGGCCTGGAACGTGGTCGGCTTGAAGAACATCATGAATTAAGAAATAGTTGCTTAAGGGTCAAGAGTACCCACGAACATGCCCACTGCCGGTGCTTCCTCTATGAGTTGTTCGCACTTTGACCACAGGTTTCACCACCGGATTGCTTATTGGACCCATGTCTCTCCTGGTTTCACCCTGGCATTAATCAATGCGGTGATCGGGGTGCGTTCACTAGAGCTTGCGAAACGTTGGGTAAACAGTAGCTCCATCTCTGCAAATATCTTGACAGAGTCATTCGGGAGTTCAAAGTACCATTCGAACACCGTCTCTGACAAGATGCCGACGAACTGGCGGAGTAGCAATTTGTCATCACCTCTAGTGTTGCCGCACAAGGCTCTGAATTGAGCGACGTGCTGATGCGGATTTCCCGTCCCCTTATATACATGGAATTTGGGGATTGTGTATCCCGGCAGGTACTTTATTTGGTCGTACCAACCCGGATGGGTCGTCCAGTCTGAACAACCTGACCGGCCGCTTCATTCTCCTGGTGAACTCGTATCTGCTGAGCGATGTAATCATCCAGAGTGGCCTTAGAGATAGTCTCCTCCTTGGCTGCTGAAAGAGCCGGAGGAGGGTTTGATGTCTCCCCTCGGTCGTCTTCAAGGATAATCGGAGGGTCTTCAGCTGGAGGATCCGGGTGTAACATCATCCCGACCATGTCTTGTAATAAGAACGCCATTCGTTTTATGTTGGCAGCTTGTTCCGCTGCCTCTTTGTCCTTCTTTTCGAGAATTCTGTGAAGGAACTCAGCATCAGTTTCTTTTTCTTGACGTTGCTGTGATGACGTTTCCGGGTTCTCTTTTGGCCATGTGAGTACGGCCATCTGCGTTAACATTTCCTGGAGCTCTGTTGTTGCTCCTGGGCCCTTGTTACAGATTGCGTAAGCGGTCGATGACCTGTGGAGATACGGCTGTCCTCTTTTCCGGACGCCATATAGACGGTGTGCACCACCATGTCCCCAGACTTGGGGCGTTTAGGTTCAGTGGCCTTGTGATTCGTCACAGACTCATGGATTTTCTCCAGCCTTCTTTTTCTT
>CM057338.1:96732391-96999312 GCA_030015575.1 Agapanthus africanus | reverse complement strand
TAACTTGGTACAGAAAAGACTAGTGTATACGAGAGGAGTCTCACTTACCCCAGAGACTAAGGTATCAGGAGTACAAGGAACCGTTCAGCCACGGAACAACGACAATTGAATTCAGGTTAGGTGCATTATGGTTGCAGTCTCGTGCCACTTCTAACACCTTCCGTACCAGTCTACCCCTTATAAACCCCCCGATGTCTTGATTGTATTGTTTGAATTGTATATTGTATATAAATGATGACTTGCCGAAACTATGATATAATGGATGAATATGTAGATGGAATATATCCATGGTTCGGTTCAGTCAAGTTGTATAGATTGAATAGATTGAATATATGGATTCATGGATTCATGTTGAATATATACTTGAATCATATTGAAGTCAGTTTGATTATATCGAGACTCAGTCCGAGCCAGACAATTTGAAAAGAAATTGAATCCTGAATTATGTTTTGGAGTTATCGATAACCGTTGCACATAGATGGTGTCTTTTTCAAAGACGATTACCCTGTTGATAACACCATTTGGTAAGTTGTTTACCTTAAATATGCAAGCACCCATATCTCCGACTCCCTGAGGCTCAAGAGACTGGTCCCGCTTAAATCTATATTTACTAGGGTCGTTATTGTAATTTAGTATAACTTGAGGGGGTTTATGTAAAAATAATTTTGTATAATTTTCAAAATACACCTCAAGCATTTAATTATCGTCTTTATATATACAACAATTTAATGCTCAAGATAAATATGTATACATGTTCAAATAACATGAAATGAGTCAAGTATATTATTCAAGTAACGACCATAAACAATGCCGTTAAGAAGTGTTGTGTATGACTAATCAATCAAGTCAATCAATTTCTGAATATAAAAAAAATATAGATCTAAGTGTTATGTATGTGTGAGCTCCATTCGTGCCTAAATACGACTACCGGTTTGGGAGATATACTCATTTTTGTTTTGTCGCGCAGAACAGATCAGAATCTGTCTAGCACCGTCGCATATTTTTAAAACACAATTTGAGTTAATTTCCATCAGATTTCAGGTTACGATAATTATTAGAAAATTGTATATATTTCGATGTACTTATCCAAAACACCAAGATTCATGTCATTTGGATTTCTAAAGCTCAAATTATGATCAATTTAATTTCAGCGTTTAAAACAGAAATTCCGATCTCTGGACAGCAACTATATATTGTATTGCAAAGCCTATATCGGGTTGTTTAATGCATTTCTAAGTAATATAGTATACAGAAAATTATAGTTCTATCAAATATCCATCTAAAAATCTAAAGTTTGTCACGAACGGACATCTGGAGTTCGAGTTATGTCCTATTTAAAAACAGTGTGCGAATCAGGACAGATTCTGTCCAGATCCGTCACTAAATATTGTAACGCGATTTTCTATATTTTACGTTGGTTTTCAATACAAACTTTAAACTAAGAAAATCTAGATCCTTTGATGTAGATATCCAAAACACCTGAGTTTTCTCAATTTGGACATAGGTATACGAAGTTATGTGCCCTAGAAGTTGACCGATAACTGCAGTTTTCTGTTTTACGAATAGTGAATAAACACGATGTAATTTCTAAACCGTTAAGTGATTCGATCTAAAATTTTTACAGCGGTGTACAGAAAAATATATTCTATCATATGTAAATTTTCTAAAATTTCCATAAGTAAAAATTAATTTCTAAAATTTATTTTAAAGATAAAGATATTGATATGTATACTAAAATCGGCAAAAATACTAACTAGTATTTTTATGCAAGCTTCTCCTTTTCTTTTAATAAGCAAACCGATTTCATGAGACATCGTAGATATATATTGTGGCATAAAATTTATGTTCTCACAACTCATAATAACATTCATAGTCATGAACAAAGAATTGAAAACACTTTAATTTGAACAAGAGGTAATAAGGTATTATTAAACCGTATAGAACCATATATATCTAAACTTATATATATATATATATATATATATATATATATGTATATGTTTATGTTTATCTTCTCTTATGAATTATGATATGAAAAGAATAGTGGGTTCACGAGATATGACAAGAGAAGAATAAAAAGATGGAGGGGGGGGGTGAGAAAGGACTTACATACACAAGCCGGTATTGTCACCGGGCTTGTCTATCTGCCGATAGTCTCGTGTTACTAGCGAGACCTTCTTGAAGACTTCTCCATGTTCTTATTGAGGAATCTAGATGAAGAAGGAGATGTGAAATGATAAAAATATATTATGATGAAAAGAAAGATAAGTGAGATATAAAAAAAAGATTTATGGCCGCCATAATTCTAATAAATTATAGCTTAACCATTCTAATTATTTTGGGAGTTAAAATAAAGATGAAATGAAAGGTCTCATTTGTAGATTATGAGAAGAATAAAAAATGATAAAAAATAATTGTAAGAATGGGGATTTAAACATTTGATCTATGAAATAACAATGCAAAGACTTAACCAATGAGTTACAAGATCGTTCATGCACATATTTAATTAGAATTAAATATATGCTATTGCTTAAAAAGAAAGTGAGCTTTTGGGCTCATAGTTTTATAAAAGAAAATGAAAATGAGATTGGATTTGGGTTATGGGCTGGGTTAGGTCTTGCGTTTAATTTAAAATAGGTTAAGATTTAGATTAAAGAATTAGGTTTGGGAAAAAAAGATGGAATAATAAAATAATATATATATATATAATAGAAAACAAAATATACGGAAAAATACTACAAATAAATAAATACAATGTTTTACTAAAGAAAGAAAACACGATGGTATAGTAATATTGGGGTCGTTACAGGGCAACTCGCAATAAAAATCAGTGAGTAAAAATAAAGATGAAAATAAAGTCGAAATGATGGGGCAACCACGAATAAATAGCTGAAATAATAGGGCAATCAAGACCTTTGCGATAAGAAAAGCTGAAATGATAGAGCAATCGCGGTAGTAAAGAAAATGGCGAATGATAAGTCGTCCTGATACCATATTCCAGTGCAGCGATGCAGACGCCGTCCAAAACTCAAATCCCCAACGGCGAATGATGAGTCGCTCCTGATACCATATTCCAGTGCAGCGATGCAGACGCCAACCAAAATTCAAATCCCAAACGGCGAATGATGAGTCGCTCATGGTACCATATTCCAGTGCAGCGATGCAGACGCTAACCATCTAAATCCCATACCTTAACGGCGAATGATGAGTCGCTCCTGGTATCATATTCCAGTGCAGCGATGCAGACGCCAACAAAGTCCCAAAATTCTTTCGGCCCTACGATCTGGATCATACATCCTTCAAAACCGTATACAATTCATGCGCATAAAACGATCCCAATCTCTCTCAAGTCTTACCGGCGAGACTACATTTAAAGCCCCACTAGCGATGAAAATCGCCAAGAAGGGGGTATGTCCACAAGCAAAATGGGCACGGATGAAAACCCGAAAGGGCTCCACCATGAGTAAAAACAGTAGGACTGCTGGCGAGTTTGTGAAAACCCGAAAGGGCGCAAACTCGTGAAAAAGAGATGAAATGCACTCGCAAAGTCCTCTTAACTTTGTAAGGAGAAAACTCCCGTGTGAGATCCTTATGACTCACAAAGGAGCAACACACTTAAGAGTCCCTACGACTCCTAAGGAGAAAATACACCTACGAGATCCTTTCAACTCGTAATGAGAAAATGCTTTTATGGGACCCTTACGGCTCATAAAATTGAAAAGTGTTAGGCGATAAGGACATAAACCTGTCTCCTAAGCCATCGATTCTCAAAGGGCAAGGGCAAATGATGAGTTGCTCCTGGAATTATTCCAGTGTAGCAATGTAGATGCCGACCCAAAAACCAATTCCCAAATCCTCCCAGGGTAAATGATGAGTTGCTCTTGGCAGTATTCCAGTGCAGCAATGCAGATGCTGACCAAAACCAAAATCTCTAAATCCTCTCATGGCAAATGATGATTCACTTCTGGTACCATATTCCAGTATAACGATGTTGATGTCAACCCAAATCATATCAACAAGTCAACTTCAACCCCGACATCGCAGAAAGCGGAGCGAGTCAAAATCCAATCTCGACACCGCAAGAAGCGGAGCAAGTCAAGTTCATACCTGACACTGTAAGAAGCAGAGCAAGTCAAATTAAGTATTGACCATCCACGTCGCTTAAAGGGCAGCACCGACCGTCCAAGTCGCTAAAAGGGCAGCACCGACCGTCCACGCTAAAAAGGCAGCAGCGACCGTCCAAGTCGCTAAAAAGGCAGAATCGACTGTCCAAGTCGCTAAAAGGGCAGCACCGACCATCCATGTCGCTTAAAGGGTAGCACGGACCGTCCAAGTCGCTAAAAGGGCAGCACCGACCGTCCAAGTCGCTGAAAGGGCAGTACCGACCGTCCAAGTCGCTGAAAGGGCAGCACTGACCGTCCAAGTCACTCAAGGGGAAGAACCGACCGTCCAAGTCGCTAAAAGGGTAGCACCGACCGTCCACGTCGCTAAAAGGGCAGCACCGACCGTCCTCATCGCTAAAAGGGCAGCACCGACAGTCCTCGTCGCTAAAAGGGCATCACCGACCATCCAAGTCGCAAAAAGGGCAGCACCGACCGTCCACGTCGCTAAAAGGGTAGCACCGACCGTCCACGTCGCAAAAAGGGCAGTATTGATCGTCCAAGTCGCTAAAAGGGCATCACCGACCGTCCAAGTCGGAAAAAGGGTAGCACCGACCGTCCACGTCACTAAAAGGGCAGCACCGACCGTCCTCGTAGCTAAAAGGGCAGCACCGACCGTCCACGTCGCTAAAAGGGCAGCACCGACCGTCCACATCGCTAAAAGGGTAGTATCGACAGTCCATGTCGCAAAAAGGGCAGTACCGACCATCCACGTCGCTAAAAGGGCAGTACCGACACTCCAAATCACAAAAAGGGCGGCACCGACCGTCCAAGTCGCTAAAAGGGCAGCACCGACCGTCCAAGTCATAAAAAGGGCAGCACCGACCTTCCAAGTCTCTAAAAGGGCAGCACCGACCGTCCACGTCGCTAAAAGGGCAACGTCGACCGTCCACGTCGCTAAAAGGGCAGCACCGACCATCCAAGTCACAAAAAAAGCAGCACCGACTGTCCACGTCACTAAAAAGGCAGCACCGACCGTCCATGTCATAAAAAGGGCAGTGCTGGCTTCCCAAAAAGCGGAAACCAAATCAAGTCGCCTCCACATGAAAGAAAATCCATCAATTTCATGCACACGACCCACATGTGCGATGTGCATTTATTGATGGGGGGCACTTTGTTGGGGTCAAAAATTACACTTTGGTTGACCAAGTCAAAGTCAAAGTCAACCTCAAACCAAGTGGGCCCAAGCCCAGTTCAAGTGAGCCCATGCCCAAGTCGAGCCCTATGGCCGGCCTCCTCCATGCCAAAATAAAAATCATGTAATAAATAACTTTGATATAATCTTTATGGGCATAAAGCAAAATTTTTGTAAAGCTCATGGCTCATGTGCAAAAGAAATGAGCACATGAGGTATGGGATGGGCAAAATGCCATTTTGTAAATCCCAAGGGGTTATATGTAAATTTGTAAGCCTATAAAAGACAACATGATAATGAAATAAAGGATACAATTCATTTCTCCCCAAAAAACTAAGGTTTGTGCCTACATCCTCTCTCTTCTAAGTTCTTCCTTTTCCTTTTCCAATTAAATCAAGAGCTTAGCTCTTCTTTTTTTAAAACTAAATAAAGTTTTAACATAAACCCCACCTCCCAAGACTCTATCAGGAGAAGAAAAATGGTCTCTTTTTTTATCATCCAAGATCTAGATCTTGGAGTTTCAAGAGAACCTATTTTGGGTTCTTCTCAAGAGAGAAAGGAGAAAATCTTTTGGAGTTTAACTCCACAAATAAAATTCTCTTGGAGTTTAACTCCGCAATAAAAATCTTTTGGAGTTGAACTTCATTTAAAATCTTTTGCAGTTGAACTCCATATTTAAAATTCTTTTGGAGTTTAACTCCACATTTAAAATTCTTTCGGAGTTTAACTCCACAAAATATTCTTTTGAAATTGAACTCCATGTAATAAATTTTTTTAATTAATTTTGGAGCCCCACAGAGGAGACTCCCATTAGTGGGTGCCTTCCCCTCCCCCCTTACGTAAGGTCACGTGAGGAGAGGGCTCCAATTTAATGGGAGCCCTTCAGCCCCTCTCACGTGAGGGGGGGTCCCATTAAATGGGAGCCTCTTTCCCCCTTTATATTTTTTTCTAATTTATTTTTCTTTCTTTCTTCATTCTTTTCCTTCTTCTAATCTTTTTAATTTAAAAAAATAAATAAATAAAAATAAATCAAAAATAATATTTTTAAAAAAAAATAACATTTCTCTAAATATTTATATATTTTTGCCATATAAAAAATATATATATATATCTTTTTTTACAAATGGAACAAAAAAATGAACACGTCTCCATTGTTATATGTTAAAACACACACACCCCAATTCATCACATTGAGTTCGCATGACCAGTTTAACCCGTCAATCGGAGGTTCCCTCGCTCTAAAGACGAGGGGTAATTAACGGCAGCTTAGTCCGCGGCTGCCGGAGATTCGGATCCCCACAATCAATAAATCATAGCCTACCCTAGGCAGGGGGAATCTATAATGCGCCTGACTAGCGAACGCGTATTCCCATCTTAATAGGGTGACGAAAAACACTCTAGAACCTTGAAGAAAGTTCTTCTTCCTTCTTCTTTCTTAAAGCTCTTTTTTTGCTTGCTCTTCTTTTTGGAACTTGAAGTTTATGGGGGGTTCTCTATGCAAGACTTGAACTCTTGGGGCCTTTATATAGTGGAGACAAGTTTAGTGATTTAGTTAAAGAAATCTCTCATTGAGATATCCTTAATTGATTTGGGGATTTTATCCACCGTTGGATCTTTGATCCAAGAACTTCTGTTTTATAGAAGATATTTTTCTTGTTTTTAATAAGATTGGGGAAAATATTTTCCATACAGATCTTATTCTGTAATTTGGTGATTTTTTAATCACCATTGGATCTTTAATCCAACGGTACTCTGTTTTACAGAGTATAATCTTTCTTGTTTAGAAAGATTGGGGAATATTTTCTCATATAGAGCTTATTCTGTTGCTTGGTTATTTTTTAATCACTATTGGATGTTTAATCCAACGGTGCTCTATTTTACAGAGCGTAATCTTTCTTATTTAGAAAGATTCGAGGAGTCCTCAATCAGAATTTAATTCTGTGTTTCGAAAGATCCAACGGCAGAGAACTTTTAGTTCTGGCGCCGGCGCCCTTGTGCGGGGCACGTGAGGCGCTGCCTTAGAGTTTTTAACTCTTGGCGCTGGCGCCCTCGTGCAAGGCACGTGAGGCGCTGTCTCAGAGTTTTTAACTCTTTGCACCGGCGCCCTCGTGCAAGGTACGTGAGGCGCTGCCTCTTTTCAAATTTTGAACAGAGCCTTGCACTTCTATTATTGGGGGGAAACAAATGCCCCCCTACCGTTGCACTCACGTGGCTCACACGTGAGTGCAGCGGTGGCAGCCTTTCCGCCGTTAGATCTTCTTGAAAGTTGGATCGGCTTCCCCTGCCTATAAGTAGGGCCTTTGGCCCTTGAGATGACCGCTTTTCATCTTCTTTGTTCTTCCTTCTTCTAAGAATTTAATTCTCCTTTCAGAGTTTAGATCTCTGCCCAAAGAAATCTCTTTTTAGAGTTAGAACTCTGTCCAAAAATTTGGTAAGGATTATAATCGAACCCCTTGACAGAGCTTTGCTCTTCTGAGATCGTAGATCTTAAAATGTATTTTAGGGTTTTTTAACCCGTTAATTAGAACATTGTTCATCTTTCACGAAGAACTCTTAAGAGTTTATTTTACAGATCTTAAAGATCTTGGGGTTTTAGTCTAAAAAGCTTTGCTTTTGAGGGTTCTGGTAGATTATACCATTGTTTTTACAGAGCATAGCTCTTTAGAAATTTCTGGTGAATTCCAATGACGAAGTTCGAGCTTCTACTAGTCACCGACCTCAAACTCGGTCCTTAACAAAAGTTCAACTGCAATGTGAAAAGCTGCAAGAGATGCTCGCTCAGGCGGTAACAAACACTAATCCACCGCCTAAAGAAAATCCCGTGGATGCACCCGAAGAAAGAGTAGGGAAAAGGGGGTTGGACATTGATTTCCTAAAGCGCGCTTTGAAAAAGGGAGATGTAGAAGCGGCAGAAATGTCCACTAAAATGAACCAGATGGCCTTTCTGATTCAGAATATGGCTGAAATGATGGTTCAATCGGAACCACTGGCAGATGAACCGCCGGTAGTCGATCTTAAAGATAAGGATGACATTTCAAATTCTCTGCAAAGCTCATTAATGGCTGAGGAGGAAATGATTCCTAAAAGCAAAGCTGAACGAATATATCGCTTAGCAAATCGAAGCTCACTACGCCAGTGAAGCCGCAAATAGATCAATCAAGATTGGTCGACCGTATCCGACACGGCACAATCAAATACAGTACCCGACAGAGTACACACTTCTAACGTGCCACATGTACAAAGGAACTGAGAATTCTCGCCGGCACATTGCGCGTTTTGAACCCATGTGCGGCAGTACTGATATACTTCTCCTCTGACAATTCATCGGCTGCCTGGTGGGTATTGCCTTCGAATGGTATGCGGAACTCCCGAATGACTCCATGAATACTTTCGACAAAATGGAGATGCCCTCCTGTCAGAGATTCGCTAGTGTGAATAAACGCACTACCTTGACGACACTGGTCATTGAAAGGGTTAGACCGAATGAGACTTGGGTTAAATGTGTTACCCGATGGCGAAATCTCTGGTCAAATACAAGCAATGCATCGATGAAGTTGCAGCAATGGGAATGCTCATAGCCACCCTTGACCCAAATTCAAAGGCGTCCTCGTATATGGCCCTCTTCAAGTCGACAGCCTTCCAAGGGCTCATGGATAAAATGACTCGATTGGATCAACTGAGTTAAGACCCTTCATCATCTGATGAAGATGAATGAAAAGGGGAGGTAAGATGGCATTTGTCCCTACGCTAAACAAAAATAAGCGGCTCTGAAGCAACCCGTCACAAAAATAGCGACGACGTGGGTACTCGTTCCCCCTGAGATATACACAGGGGACATATTCCTCACTGGCGGAAGAATCTCTGTATAGAATAGTCCTTTCTTCTCAAAGGACAGGAAGGATATTAAGGGCTTACAAACAGGTCCTACAATCTAGTGGAATACCCTGCAAAAAAAAAAAAAACGGTACGTCCACAAGTAAAATGGGCACGGATGAAAACCCGAAAGGGCGCCATGAGTAAAAACAGCAGGACTGTCAGCGAGCTTGTGAAAACCCGGAAGGGCGCAATCTCGTTTAAAAAAAACGGTATGTCCATAAGCAAAATGGGCATGGATGAAAACTCGAAAGGGTGCCGTGAGTAAAAACAGCAGAACTACCGGCGAGCTTGTGAAAACCCAGAAGGGCGCAACCTCGTTGAAATAAATACACTTACGAGATCCTCACAACTCGTAAGGAGAACCCCCTGTGAGACCCCCACGGCTCATAGGATTCAAAAACCTTAAGTTAAAGGGATCTAGACCTGTTCTTAAGCCGTCATATCTCTCAAAGTGCCCTACAGACGGTCCATATTGACCCCTGTATACAATCCAGGGGCACGAATAAATATGTCTTTGCCAAGTTCTACAAATGGCAAGAAATATCCCCATATGGTGAATAACACTTATAGGTCCTCTCGACTTATAAGGAGAAAATACTCTTGAAAGATCCTTACGACTTACAAGAGAAGACATCACTTAGGAATCCCCACGTTTTTTATGGAAAAAATACGCCCATGAGATCCTCACGACTCGTAGGGAGAAAACACTTTATGAGACCCTTACGGCTCATAAAGTCAAAAGTCTTAGTCGACAGGATCCTAACCCTGTCTACTAAGCTACCTTTGTCAAATCGATTGAGGCAAATGATGAGTCGCTCCTGGAAATATCCTAGTTGTAGCGATACTGATGCCTAAACAGGTGTCAAATTCATAGCCAATCTTTCCGGCAAATGCCGCCCCTACAGTCATCTAATGAAGAAGGGGACTCCGTTCGTCTGGGATCGCAAATGTCAAAGCGCGCTGAACGAAATCAAGCAATACTTACAGAATCCGCCAGTACTGACTGCTCCGGTCAAGGGAAAACCCCTAATTCTGTACACAACAGCCCTTGAAGGTTCCTTAGACGCACTATGGGCGTAGGAGAATGACCAAGGGAAAGAGAGGGCCCTTTACTACTTGAGTCGAGTTCTCCTGGGGGCAGAAAAAAATTACTCCACTATCGAAAAACATTTCCTGGCGTTAATCTTCGTTATAACGAAGTTTCGGCATTATGCTTTGGCGCATGAGGTCTATCTCATATCAAAAGTGGATCCTCTCAAATATTTGATGTCGAGACCCATACTAACAGGACGGCTCGCTAAATGGGCCCTACTCTTAGTGGAGTTCTCGATAACTTATCGTCCTATCAAGACAGTGAAAGGCCAGGCCATCGCCGATTTCCTCGCTGAGCATCCGATACCTGCCGACTTACCCTTAAATTGCGAATTGCTAGACGAGCACGCATTTGACATGATTGACAGGGAGAGAGGAGAGAGTGATACCCGATGCGAACTCTACTTCAACGGGGTATCTTTCATGAAGTAGCGAGAGCACAACACCCCCATAATTAAATATGGGGTAGGCCCCATCCTCGTAACTCCATAATGAGGGATAATGCGCTTCTCCTTTTCCTTAACAGAGCCAAGAACGAACAATGAAGCCGAATATGAAGCTTTGATAGCAGGTCTTGTAATCGCTGTCGACATAGGAATCGAAAACCTCCTTATATACGGAGACTCCCAGTTGATCGTTAGTCAAGTAAATGACAACTATCAAATATGCAAACCGGAGTTGGTAAAGTACGGTGAGAGAGTACAACAACTGCTGAACCAAATCCCTTCCTATATATTGGAGAGCATATCGCGTGCGGAAAATAGCAAGGTGGATGCGTTAGCCAAGCTCGCTAAAGAACCGGCTGACGAGAACCTCGATGACGTAAGGATCGTTATGCAAAACCATCAGGTTCTCGCACCGGCAGAAATATCTCCGGAGTCGTCTGATGAAAAGGAAGCGACCAAGCAAGAAGCCCTACAGATAGAGGACCAAGAAAAGGTCAGGGATTAGAAATAAGTCTTTATAGACTACTTCAAATCGCGTCGAACACCTGAAGATGCGTCCTTGAGACATCAGCTCATGAAAAGAGCTCTGTCTTTCGCCTTCGTCAATGATACTTTATATAAGAGATCATTTGATTCTCTATAGCTAAGATGCCTGGGACCAGAAGAAGCGAGGAAAGTCGTTCAAGAAATTCACGATGGACTCTGCGGTTCTCATCAAGCCGGGCAAAAGATAAAGCAGAAGATCAAAAGAATGTGCTACTATTGGTCCACAATGATCCAAGACTGTCTTGAATATGCGAAGCAGTTCCACTCGTGTCAAATTCACAGGGACTTCATCCACCAGCATCCAAATCCGCTTCACCCGACGGTGGCTAGCCGGCCGTTCGAAATGTGGGGAACTGACATAATTGGGCTCATCAAGCCAGCATCGTCCAGGGGACATCGGTTCATACTAGCAACAACCGATTACTTCTCCAATTGGGCAGAAGAAATACTGCTAAGAGAAGTGAAGACGGAGAATATTCTCCATTTCTTCAAGACATATATCATCTATCGTTCGGTACTCTACGACGGATTATCTCCGATAACGGGCCGGTCTACAGAAGCCACAAAATCAGCCGCTTCGCATAACAACATAATATAGACTGGAGATACTCTTCGGTGTACAATCCTTGAGCTAATGGTCTGGCTGAGGCTTTCAACAAGACCTTGACAAAGATCATGAAAAAGACGGTGTCCAAAAATAAGAAGGACTGGCACGAGGGGCTGCATGAAGCTCTCTGGGCGTATCGAACCACGTTCAAAAAGGCCACAAACACAACGCCGTATACATTGGTATTCAGCACTGAAACATTGCTCCCCTTGGAGATAGAGCTACCCTCCTTACGAGTGGCGGTTCATTACGAGCTAACAGACGAAGACAATACTCATCTTCGGCTTAAGGAGCTCGATGCCTTTGACGAAACCTGGCTCATTGCGCAGCAAAACTTAGAAGCTTACAAAGCAAAAATGACGCGCTCATACGAGAGATTGACTAGGCCGAGAACATTCCGCTAAGGTGAACTCGTGCTAGTGGTCAAGGGACCTATGATCCCTAATCGTGCCAAACGGGGAAATTTGAGCCGAATTATGAAGGCTCGTACATCATAGACAAAGTCTACTAAGGTGGAGCTTACTTGCTCATGGATATGCGTGGCGAAAGACCCTTCAGGCCAATAAACGGCCGTTTCTTGAAGAAATACTATGCCTGACCGAAACTTCTTTAAACTACTACGAACCCGCAGCATCCTTGGGCTCACGCGTAAAAAAAACAAAAAAAACGGTATGTCCATAACCGAGATAGGTACAGATGAAAACCTGAAAGGGCTTTGTGAGTAAAAACAACAGGGCTACCGGTGAGTTTATGAAAATCCGAAAGGGCGCAATCTCGTTAAAAGACACTTGCAATGTCCTCTCGACCTTGTAAGGAGAAAATACCTACGTGAAATCCTTACGACTCACAAAGGAACAACACACTTAGGGATCCCCACGATTCTTAATGACAAATTACACTTATGAGATCCTCACGACTCGTAAGGAGAATTTCCCTATGAGACCCTCACGGCTCATAGGAATCGAAAGCCTTAAGCTACAGGGAACTGAACCTGTTCTTAAGGCGTTATACACCCCGATTTTGCCCTAAAAGCGGTTCAATAATGACCCTTGTATATAATCCACGGGCACGAATAAACATTTCCCTAACAAAGTCCCACCAGCGACTAGGGATATGCTCACACGGTGAACGATCCTTGTAAGTCCTCTCGATTTAAAAGGAGAAAACACTCTTGTAAGATCCTTATGACTTATAAGAGAAAACACAATTAGGAATCCTCACGATTCCTAAGGAGAAAATACACCTATGAGATCCTCACGACTCGTAGGGAGAAATACCTTTATGAGACCCTTACGGCTCATGAAGTTAAAAGTCTTAGTCGACAGGATCCTAACCCTGTTTGTTAAGACACCTTTGTTTAAATCGACAAAGGCAAATGATGATTCGCTCCTGACAATGTTCCAGTTGTAGAGATGATGATGCCTACATTGGTATCAAGTTCCAAGTCTTTTCACGGCAAATGATGATTTGCTCCTGGCAATATTGTTAGTGTATATACCCTAGGGGCCATTATTGTATCATACTAGGTTGTATATTACTTAATGGAAGTTTGGGATATTCACAGTTATATATACAGTCTTGCTAAACATGGTAGTATGCTACTTGATTTTTTCTACTTTAATATGCGTATATGTTTCTTGTAGCGTATCACTTATACATATTAGTAAAGCCCATAGGATCTTTGCTTGATTACCAGCGTTGTAATGGAAGTCACACCAGTGGGGCCGGGTAGTCTATAAGTAACATCCTATACTTGTCCCTAGTCGTAGGATTATCGAGACAGGGCATCAATACTCCAGAGTAGGCTAGTGTGTACGCTTCTCATCCCAGTTGGGGAGATGGTTTGTCCCACAGCCATCAGTACGTCGTACTGGAGATAGTATACATGTGCTCGTTAGGTTATGGGTACACCGGACAGGACTCGCAGGAGAACTGACTGGATGGTATTATACCTAACGTCAGATAGCAGTTCTCAGGTGACGTATGTGCAGGTAGTCTGTTGACTTAGGGTCGTCATTTGTCTCATGTGAGTTCCCACTGTGCTTTGATTACTACCCTACCATGGCTCAAAGGAGTCGTGCAAACAGGTTTTAGTTGGGTACAGTCCCGAGCCACATGGAGGCAGTGAGCGGCTGTTAAGGATTCTTCTCTCCCGGTATAGGGAGTTGATATCGCACTGTGATTGGTTGGTCATTACCATAAGTCCCTGGTTAGGGCTGATTGAGAATTACTGATGGACTGATCAGTACATTCTCGCATGGTTTTTGAGCCATACCGGTACGACTTGTACGGTTATTAGGGGTCTGACGATTACTACTACCCTAGACCATACATGCGATACTCTTAGACGAACATCGGACTGCACGGATATTGTCACGGATAGGAGTTCGGATGGTTTCCCCATCGGCCTTCTTATCGACATCTACCTGGGGACCGTTACGTACAGCTAGTGCCGCTTGCGCTCTGTGGTTAAACCCACTGTCAGCGTAGTGTCGAGTCTTTAGAGTCCCACACAGAGAGTTTTCCTGCTCAAGACGAAACGATATAGAGGTCGTATGGTTTTACGACAAAGGTTCGGACGCATACGCGTTTAAACGCACGCACGACGTTCGGACAGTTTTTACTAGCCGGCTTTGGTTTAAGCCAGATTCTAGTATCGGGTTATTGGATTTATACAGTCTAAAGTTTTTCCGTGTTTTCACGGATTGGAGGGGCGTTCTCGTAATTTTCCGGGAAGCTTCTAGAAGCATGGTGACTTGGGGGGTAAGGTGGCATTGCATTAAATGAGATTAGTGACTCATTTGTGTGATTCATCCATGTCATTAAAGCATCATAAATGCTTAATGACTCATGGAGATGAATCACTCATAGATATTTATGAAGCATGATTGTTAATTCTATTATTTCATTTTTGGATAAATAAATAATGCTTCATATATATTATGATATATCATGATCTCATTTCAGTCTTATCACCACCTTCTCTCTCCTCAAGCTCTCTCATTCTTGAAACCCTAACCCTAACCTCTCATGTGTTGAGATCAAGGGTTAGCTAGACTAATACATGCATAAGCTCACTCTATATTACCTAGTTAGCTTAGATTAGCAATTTGAGCAAACTAGTTATCTTAAGTTAAAGATCAAGCTTGGACAAAGAGCTCTCGGGTGGATCGTCTTTGATTCGAGGAGGCCGTTGAGGTGTCGATATTCCAAGGAGCCTACGAGGAGTGGAGGACAGCGATGAAGACCCGAAGGACATGTAACATGAGGTATAACTTCTAATCCGAGTAGTTAAACCTCTTGTAAATTGCTAGCAACGGTTTAGAAAAGATTTATGCGCTCAAGTCCGTGTTACGATGCTTTGATAATCGTTTTTCATATATTCCGCCTCCCCGCGAGTTAGTGGGGTGCGTGACATAGACTTACAGTGGTATCAGAGACAACTAAACCATTACTAGCTTGTTAGCAACTAGTTAGAAGTTCGATCGACGGAAAACACGAAAACAAAACCCTAACCCCTTAACAGTTTCTGTAAATTTTAAATGTGTCCAAAAACTTTTTTGATATGTCTTAAAATTCATAGCAGGGTATTATAAGAGATCTGGGAAAATTCGAGGAGGCAACTTGGCAAGGCGGCCGCGGAACCGCGGCCAAATGGTGCTTTTGGCCGCGGATCCGCCGCCGAGTCAATGCTGAGTTGACTCGGAGTTTCACAGTAATTCTTATTTTCTTGTGTTTTGTTTTCCTGTATATTCATTTTCTGCCCAGGTTGCCTCTGTGCTGATTTGCTTTTTGGGGTAGACACGGATTAAAGGTAGTCGATCGATGTTCTAAATTAATTGCTAATCGAGTTGTTATCTGTAATGTTTAATGTGTTCGTAAACCTCCCCTAACTGCTAGTATGTCGGTTGGCAGGGGGTTGCACATTTCTATAATGTTTACTGTTTGTGTATATGAATTTGATTGGAATGTTGTGATGATTGGCCGGGGTTTTGTGATGGATTATTGTATTAATTCATTTGATTGTAATAAGTTGTAATATTATTTTGCGGGGCACATCCAGGTTGCGGTTGTAGCCACCGTTGTATTATTTCTTTTTATTGTTTTTGCTCCTAGGATAGACCCAAGGTGGGGTGCACAAACTACCAGGTACTTTGAAGTGTTGAGGCAGACCGCTTCACTTCTGGTACTTGGCGGGTAGTTTGCCGTAACCGTAGGGGTCTGGGGTGGGGTAAAGGCGATTCATCACAACTTTGTAATCCGTCTTTTGTTGCAGGCTCAAAGAAAACGCGGATTGCTAGTATATCTAATAAAGTTCATCTGTGATCTGGAATGCTTATTATTGCGTCTGAAGAATGTACAATATCTATATATAAATAGCTATTAGACGTCACTTATGTTTTACACCCGCGCTAGCCCAGCCCCCGCTCTGTCGTTAGTTAAGTAACCTAACGGGTGATGACGGGGCCCCGTGGCGAATGCAGATGGCATAAGAGGACGTGGTATTTTTGTTGTTTTCTGCAATGATAGGATAAATGATGGGACAGATAATTATAATACAAAGAAAATAAACCAAAGTTAAATCATTGGAACAAATTTAAAAGAAACCACTCGGTTATTTTAAAAGAGCATAATTTTTAATTGCGGAGCTTTAAGCACTCCTTTTAAAAAGTATCAGGTTCCTTCGATTACATCAAGTTCACTACGTTCACGGTTTTGCCAAAACCAGTCGTAGCCCTCCGTCATTTCATACGGATATTCAATAGTATTCAAGCTATGTTTGTTGACCTTCGTCAAGGCATAGTGATTGGTAGCTGTTGGGTGTTCATATGTAGCATAGATAGATGCGTTGGTTTGGGACAGTCGTATTACCTTGTTGACCTTCGTCAAGGGTATGTACGGGTGGGTTCAAATTAACCTGGACAATGACGGGTAGAACTTGACATACGACTTATGATTTGTTGACCTTCGTCAAGGTCATAAGAGCATGGGGCAAAAATCTATATCAGGAATTTCTAAGGAAACTGAAATTTGCAGAGAGATGCATACCATTTTGGAGTTTTATGAATGTTGGTAGGATTCCTTCAACATTATCATACGATGATATTTTGGATCCCTATCCTACTGTGAGTACATGCTACTTATCAGGAGATTCGTCACTTAACGATCAATGCTATAAACCAAGTAGGTGCCTAAAAAGTTGTCAGCGGGGTTATGCTCCCAGAGAAAAGAGGTTCTTTAATTAAGGAACTTCGCGAAAGCGTTGGAAAACCTCCCTCGAAGTATCGACACTGGCCTGGCTGAATGGTTAAGCAAGTATTGTACAGTGAAGAATAGTCCTGGCTAGTTCTTCCTTTTTTGGTTTGAGGAGGGATTTGAGAAAGAGTGGGAGCCATCCTGTTTAGATAAATTAAAAACCACTCTAAACTTGCAAGAGTATCATGCTAAAACTGTTTTCTTCTCTCTCTCTTAATTGCAGCGACCTTGTGACCACGACTAGGTTACATCTAGATAATAAATTGACTGAATCTGACTTATTTGACTGACAAAAGTCTGTCCAGATGTCCATTTCCTGTGACAAGCTGGACTACCCTATTGAGGGACATTCCTATTGTTATGGGATTGGGCATTGGCAGAATGATTACAGAGCTTTAGAAGCCAGTAGCCAGGATACGAAGTATGTTGTGGCTTCGGTTTCGGGTGTGTTTATGATAGAGAACTGTATGTCAGTTAACCCTACTTCCTGGGTATTGGATATCGGATCAGGAACTCACATCTGTAATTCATTGCAGGCTCTGAGAAACCGTAGGGTTATCGGGATAGGAGATATGACCCTCACAGTTGCTAACGGAATGAGCATGAACGCTGAATCCGTAGGGGAATATCATCTTGGACTGGCAACCGGACAGATATTGATTCTACGTAACTGTTTTTATATACCAGGTACGACCTGTAATATCATATCTGTACCCTTACTTTCTAAGGAAGGATATGATTTTACTTTTACAAGAGATGCGGTTCACATCCACCTAAATCAAGATTTGATTGGGTCAGGTACATTAGAAAACGGAATATACGTATTAAATCAAGTTCAGATTTTCAGTGTCCAGAACACACTTAAAAGAAAGTCTCCGGAAACAAACCAGGCTTTCTTATGGCATTGTAGACTAGGTCACATCAATGAGAGAAGGTTGACTAAGTTACATAGAGAAGGATATTTGAATCCGTCCGAATATCAATCTTATGCTACTTGTGAATCTTGTCTCATAGGAAAGATGACAAAGACTCCGTTTACTGGACACGGAGTAAGAGCAAGCGAGCTCTTAGGACTCATACACAGTGATGTGTGCGGTCCAATATCTACACATCGCGAGGTGGTTATTCATACTTCATTACTTTTACAGATGATTTCTCTAGGTATGGATATATCTTCTTAATGAAGAATAAATCCGAGGCCTTTGAGAAATTCCGAGAATACAAGAATGAAGTGGAAAAACAAACCGGCAAAAATATCAAGACACTGAGATCTGATCGAGGTGGTGAATACTTAAGTGCCGAGTTCGTAGGTTACTTAAAAGAGAATGGAATTCTCTCTCAGCTTACTCCTCCATACACACCACAACACAACGGTGTATCAGAAAGGAGGAATCGAACCCTATTTGATATGGTTCGTTCCATAATGAGTAAGGCTGAGTTGCTGCGATCTTTCTAGGGTTATGCACTAGAAACAGCTGCATATCTCTTAAACAAGGCTCCAACCAAGACTGTGCCTACCACCCCATATCAGATGTGGAGTGGGAAGAAACCCTATCTTAAGTATCTTAAGACATGGGGATGTCCAGCTTTTATAAAGAAGCAGCATACGGACAAGCTCGAGGCACGCTCAGTACTGTGTAAGTTTGTGGGATACCTAAAGAACTCCAGGGGGTATCTTTTCTATTTCGCAGAGGAACAAAAGGTTTTTGTTTCTCAGCATCCCCACTTCTTGGAAACCGAATTTTTAGAAAACCAGAAGAGTGGGAGCGCAGTAGAACTAGAAGAAATTCCAGAACCACAAACTACAACTGAAAGTTTGGTAGAACCAGAAGTTCAAGAAGAACTGGACATCCCGACGCCACTCTGCAGGAGTAGTAAGCAGTCTCATCCGCCCGAGAGATACTACGGTTTTCTCATAGATAGGGATAGAGAGGATTGCACTATTAACTATGATGAGCCTACTAGCTTCCAGCAAGCCATTCAGAGCGGTGACTCAGTAAAATGGCTGGATGCGATGCGGACCGAAATGGAGTCCATGTACACTAACAAAGTATAGACTTTGGACACTGCTCCAGATGGGTTAAAACCCGTAGGATGCAAATAGATCTTCAGAAAGAAGATTGGTGTAGATGAACAAGTTGAAACCTATAAAGCTAGACTTGTTGCAAAGGGTTTCCGTCAAAGACCTGGTTTGGACTATGACGAAACCTTTTCTCCAGTGGCTATGTTGAAATCTATTCGGGTCCTTCTTGCTATTGCTGCCTTCCACGATTATGAGATCTGGCAGATGGACGTAAAGACGGCCTTTCTAAATGGAAATTTGGAAGAGAGTGTCTATATGGATCAGCCAGAAGGATTCATTCAGAGTGGGAGTAGCGGTAAAGTATGCAAGCTGCTTAAGTCCATTTATGGACTAAAGCAGGCATCTCGGAGTTGGAACATCTGTTTTGATGATGCTGTCAAAGAATTTGACTTTATCAAAAATCCAGATGAACCATGCATATACAGTAAGATTGTAGGGAGAGCTGTGGTATTCCTCGTCTTGTACGTAGATGACATTCTCCTAATAGGAAATGATATTCCTATGTTACAGTCAGTCAAAAGTTTCTTATCACATAAATTCTCTATGAAAGACCTGGTGATGCCACCTACATTCTAGGGATCCAGATCTATCGTGATAGATCAAAAAGGATGTTGGGGCTTTCTCAGTCCAGGTACATAGACACCATATTGAAAAGATTCAGTATGAAAGATTCTAAGCGCGGTAACCTACCGGCTTGTCACGGAATCACCCTCTCCAAAGAGATATCTTCCAAGACTGATTTAGAAAGGGATCACATGTCAATTATACCCTACGCTTCAGCGGTAGGCTCTATAATGTATGCGATGTTATGTACCAGACCAGATGTAGCATACGCATTGAGCGTAGTAAGCCGGTATCAAGCAAACCCATGGGAGAAGCACTAGATAGCCGTAAAGAACATTCTCAAGTACCTAAGGAGGACTAAGGATATGTTCTTGGTGTATGGCGGAAAAGACCTCCAGATTGAGGCCTTTGCCGACTCTGGCTTCCAGAGTGACAAGGATGACTCCAAATCCATGTCGGGTTATGTTTTTACCCTCAATGGAGGGGCGGTCTGTTGGAAGAGTTCCAAGCAGGAGACCGTTGCTGACTCAACAATGGAAGCGGAGTACATAGCTGCTTGTGATGCCGCAAAAGAAGCTGTCTGGATGAAGAAGTTCCTCACAGAACTTCAGGTGGTTCCTACCAGTATTGATCCAATGCCTCTGTATTGTGACAACAATGGCGCTATAGCTTTAGCGAAGGAACTCAGGTCCCATCAGAAGTCCAGACACATCTTAAGGCGGTATCACCTGATCAGGGAGATTGTACATCGCCGGGAGATCGAGGTGAGAAGAGTAGAGACGGAGAATAGCATTGCTGATCCATTCACGAAGGCCATTCCTCAGACACAGTTCGAGAGGCTATTCGAGATGATAGGTCTACGATATGCCAGCTTATGGCCCTAGTGCAAGTGGGAGATTGTTAGTGTATATGCCCTAGGGGCCATTATTGTATCATACTAGGTTGTATATTACTTAATGTAAGCTTAGAATATTCACAGTTATATATACAGTCTTGCTAAACATAGTAGTATGCTACTTGGTTTTGTCTACTTTAATATGTGTATATGTTTCTTGTAGCGTATCACTTATACATGTTAGTAGAGCCCAAAGGATCTTTACTTGATTACCAGCGTTGTGATGGCAGTCATACCAGTAGGGCCGGATAGTCTATAAGCAACATCCTATACTTGTCCCTAGTCGTAGGATTATCGAGACAGGGCATCGATACTCCAGAGTAGACTAGTGTGTACGCTTCTCATCCCAGTTGGGGAGATGGTATGTCCCACAGCCATTGGTACGTCGTACTGGAGATAGTATACAGGTGCTCGTTAGGTTATGGGTACACCGGACATGACTCGCAGGAGAACCGACTGGATGGTATTATACCTAACGTCAGATAGCAGTTCTCAGGTGACGTATGTGCAGGTAGTCTGTTGACTTAGGGTCGTCATTTGTCTTGTGTGAGTTCCCACTGTGCTTTGATTACTACCCTACCACAGCTCAAAGGAGTCATGCAAACAGGTTTTAGTTGGGTACAGTCTCGAGCCACATGGAGGCATTGAGCGACTGTTAAGGATTCGTCTCTCCCGGTATAGGGAGTTGATATCGCACTGTGATTGGTTGGTCATTACCATAAGTCTCTGGCCATGGCTGATTGAGAATTACTGATGGACTGATCAGTACATTCTCGCATGGTTTTTGAGCCATACCGGTACGACTTGTACGGTTATTAGGGGTCTGACGATTACCACCACCCTAAACCATACATGCGATACTCTTAGACGAACAGACTGGACTGCACGGATATTCACGGACAGGCTTAGTAGGAGTTCGGATGGTTTCCTCATCGGCCTTCTTATCGACATCTACCTGGGGACCGTTACGTACAGCTAGTGCCGCTTGCGGTCTGTGGTTAAACCCACTGCCAGCGTAGTGTCGAGTCTTTAGAGTCCCACACAGAGAGTTTTCCTGCTCCAGGCGAAACGATATAGAGGTCGTATGGTTTTACGATAAAGGTTTGGACGCATACGCGTTTAAACGCACGTACGACGTTCGGACAGTTTTTACTAGCCGGCTTTGGTTTAAGCCAGATTCTAGTATCGGGTTATTGGATTTATACAGTCTAAAGTTTTTCCGTATTTTCACGGATTGGAGGGGCGTTCTCGTAATTTTCCGGGAAGCATCTAGAAGCATGGTGACTTGGGTGGTAAGGTGGAATTACATTAAATGAGATTAGTGACTCATTTGTGTGATTCAACCATGTCATTAAAGTATCATAAATGCTTAATGACCCATGGAGATGAATCACTCATAGATATTTATGAAGCATGATTGTTAATTCTATTATTTCATTTTTGGATAAATAAATTGTCACGACCCGCAAAGTACGGAACGCGACCGACACTTAGGTTACAAAACGTCTCAAGGCGTCCATGAACTAAGTAAGTCGAAGCCCAGAATACAAACCCAATTAAAATTTTAGAGTGAAGGAAAACCAATTTGTTTAAGCATTTTACTCCATTACCCTACCAAATTCCCTTTTTAAAATAACTTTCCTTTTTCCCACATTTCATGCAGAATTTCCTTGTAAAATAAGTTCTAGACGGTGCAACAGGAATGTAAATGAATAATATGAAAATGGCATCCCCAAGCGGGAGCTAGCACTTCGTCTCAAGGCGGTCACAAATCCCACGCAATGTAAAAAGACAATGTGCATAAATAAACATGAAGCATAAGAAATAACATGTCGACTCAAGTGAGCTCGACACCAGATATACCATAAAATAAATCTCCAAGTCTCACAATCTCACCTCTAGGTCAATATACAGTAATCCAAATAAGACAGGTACAACTGAAATAATAGTAGCAGTAGATGGAGTGTTCTAGATACAACGAATATATAAGGTGGTACAAAATGATAATAACCCACCTATGAGCAAAAGTCTCGAGTCTAGGTAAAAAGTGCAAAAGAGGCAAAAGTATCCGCCACTACAGTGCTGACAGAACGGACCTGCAGAAAAGCTGTGGCACAACGGGGGTGAGTTGCCAGCTCGTGAGTAATAAATAACATCTACTAAGGCTATCGTATGCATGCACACAAGTATCCTGGTTTCCCTAAAACAGGTATGGCTACATGTACTAGCAGGTATGTATGCATCAATAGTGTACTAGCAAGTATATATGTCACATAGATGTAATAGCAGGTATGTATGCCACATGAAAGTACTATCATGTATGTATGCTATACGAGTCAACTCAAGATCTCATCATATAGGTATAAGAATTGTTCCTTCTTTTGTTTTGAAATTTCCATTTTAAACATCAGCATAATATCCAAGAAAATCAATAAAATCCGTGTCCAGCAACGACACCTCAAAACTGTCCAAATCTCATATATCCGTGTCTAGCATCTCTGGCCTCAGCCATCCGGCTGATCCATATCAAATATCCATATCTCAATCTAGCGGCCACGGTCGGTATCCTCTGGATATCCGCCGTGCCAAATGAAGTCACCGGTAGGTAATCCGTCCCGTGCTAGGCTCAACGCCATCTCTTGCGATCTTCTTGCCCCGGGGTACCGTACCGGGCCCACCATGTACCCGAGACGGTTCATCTATCTCCTCGAAACGGGTCTCAAAAACCACAGCAAAACTCATGGTGGACGACACTTTACATCACTAGAAAACCGCAACTTTTATATTTTAAAAGGTTATAAGTTTGAAATCTTGCGGTTTTCCCCCGAAATCCAGAAATATCATAATCTCCTGAAAACATCATGAATGCATATGCCAATGATTATGAATGCCTACGGTATCAATTTACAATGTATGATTTATACTAGGCATGAGCAAATGATATAATGATACATATGCATGAGGATAGTAATTCTTATGATTTCATTTTAAATACTTATTGCAATATCACATTTCTAAGCAATTAATATGTTTCAGATTTAAGGTTATCTAGTGTCGTGATATGGCAATTACCAGGGTGTGTGTGTCCATATGAATAGTGCTCGTGCTGCATATAAAACCTGGTAATGGTGCATGTATCCTACAAATGAGTTTGCATATAAGGGTATAACATATAGATATAACTGCAGCAATATCATGCAAGTATTATTACTCTAATGTTATAAGTACTATCAAGTTTACTAATTACAAGTTTATTAAATCTAACGGGCGACTCGCGCCATCCAAACGATCATCCCCCGTAGATGTTAAATCTACTCACCCGTGATCCCGTGATAAGTGTGTCCGACAACCTTCTTCCCTTTCTCCGCTGCGCTTGAAGTCCCTGCCGGTGAACCTAGAATTTACAAAAGTCACCACATAAGGAAAAATCCTGCAAAACATGGTATATCGATAAAAAGGGATACACGTGCGTGAAACTAAACGCGCGTGCACACGACACGACGTGACGTGCACAAACCACCAGAACCTAAACCAACACGCTGTGTCGGGCAGCGCACCACAGAACCACGCGTATCACGCGCGTGTCGCACGAGATTTAAAACATCGGAAACACACAAATACCTCCAGATTTTTCCTCTGGGCCAAACTTGAAAAGTTGCAGGTACCAACAGACTAACCTACCCAGAAGGACCCTACACCCAAAACCCCCACACCCCACCCCCTATTCTGGCCACAATTTGTGGCATGAATGAATAAATCGGCGGCCGAGAGGGGGAGGTGGGTCCCCGTGCTCTGTGTGCGTGTTTCTACTAGTCTCACCATACGACAGATTTCACAATTTTATTCTGAAGATCTCGGGTCGACAACAGATCCTACAAAGGCCAAAAAGTCACTAAAACTGCCAAATTACACCAAGTCCGGTAAATCGGGTGTCTTTGTGAAATCTAGGGCAAACTTCTGGTTAACTGGTCTCAACAGAACCTAAAAGGGCTATTCTAACCAATACTACCTTCATTTTGCCCAAAATTCTCTTAAATCACCCAAAATCACTATTAAAGCATGAAATGGATACTAATTAAGCTAGATTACCGAAATTTTAGCATTTTAAGGCTAACCATCTAAATTTAACGATACTACTATGCCAACAAATACTAACTAACACCAAAAAGGTTCTATTAAGCTATAAGCATTCCAAGGTAACTAGATCTAGCATCTCTACACAATTCTAGCACTAAAATTATGATAAAACACTAAACTAGCTAATCAAGCACATAATCTACACAAATTGAAAAGAGTTTAGGAGTTATACCCCTCAGGAACCTTGCAACCAAGGAGAAGGAGAAGAAGGAGGGAGTAGGTGCTGCAAAACTGGGCTGGAATGAGCTGAGCTTCACTGTTGCTGAAGCTGATGCTGATGCTGAAGCTGAGATGTTGCAGTTGCTGTTGTTTGTGATGGTGGGGTTGATATGGTGTGGTGTTGAGCTGAGGTGGTATGCTGTTGGGCTGAGGTGGTGTGGCTGATTAATATAAATTTTGTCGATCAAAAATTATTTACCGCAATGAAGAACGGCGTCGCTTTGCAGCTAGCCGGCGAATACGGGTCGATCCACAGGGATGTGTAATTTTCTTATGTGTTTTTACGAGTTGATTCCAATGGTTGTTTGGATTGATTTATTAAATCTAAAATGAACTACCAAATTAAGTTATACAAAAATTATCTAGATCTAAGTCTTGCTAGGGTTAGGCTTAGGGGAAGTTGGGAGATTAAAGGTTTCCTCACCGCTTTCAATGCCTTATTTTAGATCTATTAGATGTTATGGTAATTATCAATAAAGTGGATTAGAATTTTTTGGGAAGATGTTTCTTCCTCTAGGTTCTTGTCCTTCCTTTATCGATCCTTACCCTAACCTCTATGGAAAACACGAGCAACCGGTCCTTTATACTACGGTGTCACCATTACCTCGAGGGATAAGATGCCGTAGGGAGCGGTGTGTGCGTGCATGCATGAATTTCTAATTCTTAGGTGTGAAGGGGCATGAAAGGGATGAGAGATCTCATCTCTCAAACCTTTCCCTAAGGCTAATCCTAACAAGCGAGGAGATTACTCGCTCATTAGGAGATTAAAAGACATTCTAAATTAAAAGAGAATTAAAGCAAAGAAATAAAAGTAACTTACTAATTTTTATTGATGGCTCTCTCCAAACAATAATGCAGAACAGATCTGAATTTGTGAAATGAAAAGAGGCATAGCCTCATACAGAATTTAGGGTTCCTATTTATAGAGGATAGAAAACCCTAGGGTTACAATGACTCTCACATCTGCTATTACAAAAATACCCCCTAAAAATCCCAACAAACGCATCGACGCACCTCCACAAATTTTCTGCACCGACACGTGCAATAGATGGACGCGGAACCGCGGCCCGAGGCCTGGTTTGGCCGCGGTTCCGCGGCCAAAATGTGGAGTTGGCTTCTTAAACTTCTGGGCTTCGTTCAGGGCTGTTTGGTATTTCTATTTCTTTATATCTTTTCTCAATTTAGCTTCTGGTTCTCTTCCAGATTTCCAGTGAACAATTTGTAGTGGACTTTTAACTGTTTGATTTATAATCTTGGACCTTGCGCTGCCTTGTTAAATGTGAACTGTTTTTCGTCTAGGCTTGACTAGAATCCTTCTACTTGTTGGTCAAAAGTCCCTCTTTTGTATCGTCTTTTCGTTGTTTTCACTGTTTTCTGTCCAAGAACCTGTAACCTGTAATATGTAGCATACATGCTTCAAAAGCACTCGTTTATTTATAAAATGACTAAGAATGAGGAATATAATAATACAATATTATGGTGTGAACAAATACCCCCAAACTTATCTTTTGCTCGTCCTCGAGCAAACTTATTTTTTATTCGCTAAAATCCTAACCACACTTTCGCAGGGAAACGCGATTGCACTGAGCACGTGCAAAAAGCCGTTAAACTTTTAGGTGTCCCTAGTAGGAGGAGTGTTGTCTCCTGAGGGTTTTCAGCGGATTACACCCACAAAATCCTATCAACTCGGCCCATTGACTTTTGTTCTCCAATAAGGTTTTCTAACAAGGAATTCTATTATCGTCAACCTGTAAATTATCCACCCATATTCTTCACACTTTCTCATCATCTAACTTAAGATTATATATATCCTATAGACTTACTTAGATTTCGGCATTTCTTAAGTTTTCCTTCTAGGGTTCCATCTCCACTTAGGAATTTCTATCAACTCTACTAAAAATACAAGTTCTATTCTTTATTCCTTTCTCTCATTTAAACTCTAATCACATATCCCCACGTGTGTGTAAATATCACCCCTACACTTGGAAATTCAAATCATGCAATCGTACTCTCGTCCATTGTCCAAAGCACTTATTAATTAGTGAATTTTTAATTGAATTTCGCTTACACATCCTTCATGCGACCGTTAATACTTCTTGAGGTACCAACGACCGATTACAAGATGTGTTTGCACATTAAAGCGTACTTCCTAGTCTTGTAACACCTAAGGCTTTTAGCAGTGACACCCAAACCAGTTGGTCTAAGGCACTAGGTGATGAAGCACCCTCGCTAAATATTTTTCTATTTTTACAGCCTTAAGTAATCACAAAAACCAGTGTCCATTTTTTTATTCTTTATTCACACTGATATATATTTTTTTATTTTCATTGCACTAAGGACTTTAGACAAGAGCATTTCAAGGTTTCTTCTACTATTCCAAGTTTCAAGGTGCGTGATTGTGCAAATTGTAGGGTATACATTTTCAGAATCTAGACTTAAGTTAGGAACTATTTTTCAAACTTATACTCTAATAAGAACTTCAATATTTTTCCTTCATTTCGACTTAGCCCAAGAAGTGAACCCAAAATTTACCTATTTCTAAATAAACTACAAGGCATATACTTTCTACCGTTAAAATTTAAGGAATGTTATTTTTAGGGTTTTTAATTCACTAAGTCTAAGATCTAGTTGCTCCTAGCTAGTTAACCTATCTGTCAAACTCTAGTCAAATAAGCCAAAATTTAATACAATAATTTTTATAATTTTTGAAAATTTTCAAATTTTTATGGGTTTTCAAATAAATATGCAAATGCAAAAAATATATACAAATGAATGCGAACGAAGAAGACGTATCGAGCATACCCCCAAACTTGAACTTGACAGTGTCCTCACTGTCATGCTAAACTAAGAGGGTCAAAATACCGGCACTTCCCTGTTTATTTATTTATAATTTTTTATTGTTAAGAAAAACAAAAATATATACAGAAAGGCCCCCCAAAACTTCATTTAAACAATATTAGACATTACTGCCAAACTTTGCATAAACCAAACGTCAACACCAACCAGTTGAAAAATTTATCAGTAAAGAGTATCGGTTGGTGGAAGAATAAGTTGTAGCGATCCAAAAAGAATTGGGGAAGATAGAAGTGGTGGTATGGAAGGTGTGGAGGTGAATAGACAGTAGGTGGTGATGAATCAAAATGAGAATGTGAATGATCAGCAATCAGTGGAATATTAGCATTCTCGTAGCTTATTAAAAGAAATGGGGGTGGTTCAACTTCTAAAGGAGGAGGTTGACTAACCACAATATCCCCAAGATATTTCTATGGATCCTTTATTGACTTGGTATCATCCGTCATATGCATATGATATTCAATTATGATAGAACTAATCTCCTCAATGTCCGCCATAGTCCAACCGAAATCTTGCCGCTTATCTTGTAAGACCATAAAAAGGGCGTTCTCTTGCTCAAGGGCTAGAGAAGCCGATATGATAACGGGAAAGGTCTCATTCTCACCTATGTAAGCATATTTCAGGTGAGACGGCAAGGGCGTGAGTTCGAGTTTCGGAGGTGAAACAATCATAGGCAAAATTGGGAAATCGACCTCGAACTCAAAGGACTCCAACACAGGTTCGAAATCACTGCAGAAAACCGATTTGGATGGTTCAACTAATTCATCCAAAAATTCAAAAGACTCATATTCGGGCTGTGATTCGTCATCATCTGAAAAAGTGAAACATTCATAATCAATATCGGTTGTGTTAACTGTGGTAGGCTCGAGGAGGGACGCATTAGTGGCGTCAAAACTGTTCTCATCAAACAAAAATCTTTCAAGCTCGCAGTCCTCCTGCATGATTTCGTGAATAGAGAAAACTTCTCGTGTACTAGTTTTAGGCATGGGGGGCAGACTTCCTAACTTGTAAATATTGAACTCACTAGATGTTTTCCCGAAGGATAGAGTCATGGAGCCATTGCGACAGTTTATTACAGCATTGGAAGTGGCAAAAAATGGTCGACCGAGAATCACCGGAATTTGGTTCCGTGAGTTAGCAACAGGTTGTGTATCCATAACAATAAAATCAATGGGGAATATGAACTCCCCAACTTTGATCAACACATCCTCTAGCTCACTCCTTGGATGTGTGATTGATCGTTCGGCCATTTGGAGAGTACAACGAGTGGGTTTCAACTCTCCAACCCCTAATTGTTCCTACACGGAGTAGGGAAGCAGGTTAACACTAGACCCAAGATCTAAAAGTGCTCGATTAATTTTCTTATCCCCAATTGTGATTGATATCGTAGGACAGCCGGGGTCCTTTCATTTTTGGGGTAAGGGTTGAGGTTGGTTAATAGCATTGCTCACTGCACTAGCCACTAGCACTTTCTTGGGTATTTGAGATGACTTTCTCTTCGAGGTGCATAAGCCCTTTAAGATTTTCGCGTATGAAGGGACTTGTTAGATTGCATCCAAGAGAGGTATATTTATGCTAACCTGCTTAAATAACTCTACAATCTTCTCCATTTGTGCAGTTGGTTTATTGGGACTCAACCTGTTTGGAAATGGAGCATTTTGAAAATTTGTTGAGTCAAATGTCTGTGGAGTAGAATGTGGAGTAGGAACGGATCCCAGTATAGTTCCGTTCGGATTAGAAGAAGAAGAGCCTTTTAAAGAATGGAGAATAGGCTCTAGCGGAGGAGATGAGGGTGAAGAAGAAGGAGGAGAAGAAGGAGAAGATGACGATGGAGAAGAAGAAGAGAAGAACCACCGGCTGGGATGTCATCACTAATACCCACATTATTTTGCAACACTCTTCCGGATCTCAACGTGGTCACCACATTTACATTGTGATTGTGATATGCGTTTTGTGTGTGACCGGGATTTGGCAATGGTTGAGATGGAAACTTTCCCTTTTCTCCCTCGCTCAACGCAGCAGTTAATTGTGAAATTTGCGCCTCAATATATTTGATACTTTGATCGTGTGAAGCATTGTTATGCATCAAAGACTGAACACAATTTTCAAATCTTGCTGCGGATTCTGTAGATTGCTTGAGAAATGCATCTAGACTTTTTTCTAGCGAGATAACCTTATCATCATTTGGTTGAACCAAATTGTTCGTTTGATTTGTATAAGGTTGTTGTTGGAAAGGCTGCTGGTTTTGAGTTTGTTGGGGTGCTTGTTGTTGTGGAGGAGGCCTTTGAAAGTTGTTGTTTCCTTGGAGTTGCTGATTTTGATTCCAAGCAAAATTTGGGTGGCTCCTCCAACCTGGATTGTAGGTCATAGAGTAAGAATCATTTCTTTGTCGTTGCTGAAAGGCAGCATTGACTTGATCTTGTCCTTGAATAGGTGGATTGTAAGGACACTCTTCGGTAAGGTGTGATGGATCCGAACAACAAGCACAAACAGTTCGTGGGGGTAAAGCAGGGGCAGGAGAAGACGAGATTTTGGTCTCAATGGCTTCTAGCTTTTTCATAAGTACGGCCATCTCGGCCTTCATAGCAATCGACATATCTACTTGATGTATGCCTGCCCTAGATTGACCAATAGAAGAAGATGATGTGGTCTTTGTGCTCTCCCACTGAATTGTTTGTTCACTAAGATTCTCGAGAAACTGCCATGCTTCCTCACTAGATTTGGTTAAAAAGTGACCTTGACAAATGGTTTCTAGCAACTGCTTCGTTGACGGGTTCAATCCCTCGTATAATGTTTGGTAAAGTTGCCAACTTTCGATCCCATGATGAGGGCATTGAACAAGTAGGTCTTTGAATCTTTCAAAACACTTCCAAAATGGTTCGGAAGGAAGCTGGGAGAATTGTATTATTTCATTACGAATTCTCCCGGTCTTGTGATGCGGATAAAACTTTTTAAGAAAAGCTTTAACAAACTCGTCCCAATTTCTAATTGAATGTGATGCTGTGCTGTATAGCCACTTCTCGGCTAAGTCACATAAGGTGAAAGGAATGACCCTTAGCCTTATAGTATCATCACTTAATTGGGTAGTTTTCATCATGGCGCAAACATTTTGGAATTTATTGATAAAGATACAAGCATCTTCAGATTCCAAACCATGAAATTTTGGTAGCATATTGATGAAATGTGGTTTTATTTCAAAATTGTCCCCATTTGCCGGTGGGGGTGAAAGACAGGTAGGTAAAGAAGTGCGGACGGGGTAAAAGAGATCCTGGAGCGCGATTTGTTGGGGCGCTACAAAAGGCGGAAGATTCGGATTATTCGCACCTAACGGAGGTGGAATCATTCCCGTTGGTAAGGTGTTGTTGGGGTTGAATCCCGACATACCTTCGAAAGAAGAATTTGAAGGTGGAGGTAAGGAAATGGAGGGAATGTCGACTTCGGTGTCGACGGATTCGTCGGTCGGTACCAACAAAACAAGGACTAATCGAGTGTTAGTATCCCTAGTCCAAAGTGACATACACTAAAAGGGGTAGTGTAGTTAGAAAAAAAATAAAAGACAGAATGTGGAGGTAAGAAAACATCAATGAAGGGAAGTGGTGTAAGTGAGTTGCAAGTTCCTTTAGTGACAAGTTGCAAGTTTTGAAAAGATTTTTCTTTTTTTTTTATGTGAGAGTTTTGCAAAGAGATTTTTGAAAAGAGACTCGTGACACGATTGCTATCAACCACACATGCACAATCAGGCCTAGATCTAGGGTCACCTAGGTCTGCTAGACAGCTCCTAACTATGGCTAGAAATAGGACCTCAAACCGTCTCTTCACCGCCAATTGCGGCCAAGTAAGTGCCAGGTAAGTGGGAAGGAACCACAGCAGTGGGCCTAATTAATAACCACTAGCCTAGACACACTTTCCTAGACACCGTAAAAGTTAGGTTAGGATAAACGGTCGATGCCTATACTAGTCCTTTTCCTATTGAGCTCGAAGTCTTTAGGGCTGAGTCTAGTATTTTTTAATTAATAATGGTCGATGCAAATGCTTTAAAGTGATTTCTGGGGTCCTGGGAAGGGTGATGAAATCCCCACCCAATCTGAGTTTGGTCAATTAGCCCCTTAAAGTCCGATTAAATTATGCAAAACATTAAATTCACTTGCAATCAATTTTTTAGCGCGGCGCAAAGAAACCTGCAGAAAATCTGTTATTTAGAAGGGGAGAGAAGATTTTTTAGCGCAAAGAAATCCTGCAGAAAATTTTCACAAAAGATATATGGGGATTTTCAGAGAGGAGAATGAGGAAACAGACCAGAAAATTTCGCAGTGGCCGCGGTTCCGCGGTTTTTTGTATGTCAAGGCCACGGTTCCGCGGTATTTTGGTAGAATTAGGGTTCTGTAAAAATTGTACGGCTCTGTTGTGAACTTTCCCTTCTGTTCTGATGTGATTTTTTCTATTTTGCTCTCTGTAAATCTCCAGATCCGCGATTCTTTGTTGTTCCTGCAAGATTCAAACGACAAAACCCTTCAAACAGATAAAAGTTGATAAAATGTTTTTGTATTTTTTTCTATTTTCAGATTTTTATGATTTTTAAGATTTATATCAACCCGAAATTACACAAAAGAAATTTTACGCCATCCCCGGCAACGGCGCCATTTGATTAATATAAATTTTGTCGATCAAAAATTATTTACCGCAATCAAGAACGGTGTCGCTTTGCAGCTAGCCGGCGAATACGGGTCGATCCTCAGAGATGTGTAATTTTCTTATGTGTTTTTACGAGTTGATTCCAATGGTTGTTTGGATTGATTTATTAAATCTAAAAAGAACTACCAAATTAAGTTATACAAAAATTATCTAGATCTAAGTCTTGCTAGGGTTAGGCTTAGGGGAAGTTGGGAGATTAAAGGTTTCCTCACCGCTTTCAATGCCTTATTTTAGATCTATTAGATGTTATAGTAATTATCAATAAAGTGGATTAGAATTTTTTGGGAAGATGTTTCTTCCTCTAGGTTCTTGTCCTTCCTTATCGATCCTTACCCTAACCTCCATGGAAAACACGCGCAACCGGTCCTTTATACTACGGTGTCACCATTACCTCGAGGGATAAGGTGCCGTAGGGAGCGGTGTGTGCGTGCATGCATGGACTTCTAATTCTTAGGTGTGAAGGGGCATGAAAGGGGTGAGCATCTCTCAAACCTTTCCCTAAGGCTAACCTTAACAAGCGAGGAGATTACTCGCTCATTAGGGGATTAAAAGACATTTTAAATTAAAAGAGAATTAAAGCAAAGAAATAAAAGTAACTTACTAATTTTTATTGATGGCTCTCTCCAAACAATAATGCAGAACAGATCTGAATTTGTGAAATGAAAAGAGACATAGCCTTATACAGAATTTAGAGTTTCTATTTATAGAGGATAGGAAACCCTAGAGTTACAATGACTCTCACATCTGCTATTACAAAAATACCCCCTAAAAATCCCAACAAACGCACCGACGCACCTCCACAAATTTTCTGCACCGACACGTGCAATGGGGGCCCGAGGCCTGGTTTGGCCGCTGTTCCGCGGCCAAAATGTGGAGTTGGCTTCTTAAACTTCTGGGCTTGGTTCAAGGCTATTTGGTCTTTCTATTTCTTTATATCTTTTCTCAATTTAGCTTCTGGTTCTCTTCCAGATTTCCAGTGAACAATTTGCAGTGGACTTTTAACTGTTTGATTTGTAATCTTGGACCTTGCGCTGCCTTGTTAATTGTGAACTGTTTTTCATCTAGACTTGACTAGAATCCTTCTACTTGTTGGTCAAAAGTCCCTCTTTTGTATCGTCCTTTCGTTGTTTTCACTGTTTTCTGTCCAAGAACCTGTAACCTGTAATATGTAGCAGACATGCGTCAAAAGCACCCGTTTATTTATAAAATGAGTAAGAATGGGGAATATAATAATACAATATTATGGTGTGAACAGTGGCTGGTGGGTGCTGTGCTGGGTTGAAGCTATTGCTGTTTTCAGGGTGAAAATGTTGTTTTCAGCTGATGCTGAAACTGAAACAGGTTTGGGTGCTTGCTGTTTTGAAGTGGTAGCAGCAGCAGGGGCTGGGGTGAAGTTGAGGGAAGGCTTGAGTGTTTGTAGGGGGTGTTATGTAAGGAGTTGGACTGATATAGCAGCAGCTGCTGCTGATGTTCTGATATAATGGCTGATGCTGATTTGTAGGCTGAAATGAGCTGGAAGTGGGCTGATGTGAGTGTGTGAGAGAGGGATTTGAGGTTGGGCTGCTTGTAACTATAATAGGGCTGAGATAAGGATATATGGATGATGGTTTGAGCTGATGGTGCTGTTTTGGGGGTTGAAACAGCTGTTGTTGTAGCAGTCTTATGTGCTGATGTGTGAAGAAGGGGCTGAGAATGGGCTGATGTGAATCACCAGCTGCTGTAGCAGCAAAAAGGTAATGGTTTGGATGGCTGATCTGTTGGTATAAGGGCTGAACTGATGCAGTTTTAGGCTGATAATGTTGTATGAGTGAGAGAGAGGTGATAAAAGTTTAAAGTGAAGTGAGGAGACTTAACCTTAAACCATCATTCTCCCTTTCCCAACCAAAAGCCATCATGACACATCACATCCCTCTCAAGTCAACCTTAAAACTCTCTAAATACCCATGGTCAAAGCCAACCATCCTCAATTTAAACTAATTAGCTTTAACAACCCAATTAACTTAACCAAGGACCTAACCCACCATGGTTAACTTAAACATGGTTAATCCCACAAGCTCAAATATATGGCAAACCCTAATCTTAATCCATTTAACGTGCACAAGTGTGTGTGCTCGAGATAAAATTTCCCAAAAATAACCATAAACCCAGATAAATTACTAAAATCCCGTTTTGGTAAACTTTTTACTAAAAACCCCACATTAACACTTAATTACTACTAACCCTAAACTCAGGTGTTACAGTCTTCTCCCTTAAGAAAATTCGTCCCCGAATTTAAAATATGCAACTACGCGTACCTTCAAAAAGGTGAGGTAATTTCTTCTGCATCTCTCCCTCGGCCTCCCAAGTGATCTCCTCGCTGCTCGGGCTGCGCCAAAGAACTTTCACGGACAGTAGGACCTTTGATCGAAGTTTCTTCACCTGCCGATCCAATATTTCAACTGGCCGCACGATGAACGAAAGGTCGGGCTCAAGCTGAACTGTCTGATGCTGAATCGTGTGGGAAGGGTCATGAAGATAACGGCGTAGCATCGATATGTGGAAGACGGAATGGACATCTGAAAAGCTGGGTAGAAGAGCCAAACAATATGCAACAGCGCCGACACGCTCGAGGAGCTCGAAGGGACCTACGAATCTAGGGCTAAGCTTCCCTTTTCGCCCAAAACGCATCACGCCCTTCATCGGAGAGACTCACAGAAAAATATGGTCGCCAACTGCGAACTCTAATCTGCGACGGCGCCTTTCTGCATATGATTTCTGTCTGCTCTGAGCTGCCCTCATCCGGTCTCGAATCAACTGCACTTTCTCGGTCGTCTCCTGCACGATTTGCGGCCCCAAAATACTGCTCTCGCTCAGCTCGGTCCAACAAATAGGCGATCTACATCTCCTCCCATACAACGCCTCAAAAGGTGCCATCTGAATAGTATCCTGGAAGCTGTTGTTGTAGGAGAACTCCACTAGAGGTAAATGACGATCCCAGCTACCGCCTAAGTCTAAAACACACGCTCTGAGCATGTCCTCGAAAGTCTGAATGGTCCGCTCTGACTGTCCGTCGGTCTGCGGATGAAATGCTGTGCTGAAGCTCAAACGAGTGCCCAATGCCTCCTGAAGCCTCTGCCAAAGTCGGCTGGTAAACTGGATGCCTCGATCTGATACGATACAAGTCGGTACGCCATGCAACCGCACGATCTCGTCGATGTAAAGCTGGGCATACTGAGCGAAGCTGAAAGTGGTCTTTACTGGCAGGAAGTGAGCTGATTTCGTCAATCGATCTACGATCACCCAGATGGAGTCGTACCCTCGACTGGTCCTGGGTAGACCCACAACGAAATCCATCGAAATCTGCTCCCATTTCCACTCCGGAATGGGTAACGGCTGTAGCTCTCCTGCGGGCCTCTGGTGCTCGGCCTTGACTTGCTGACAAGTCAGGCATCTCGATATGAACTCCGCGATGTCCCTCTTCATTCCATCCCACCAGTAGGTCTCTCTCATATCATGGTACATCTTGGTGGAACCGGGGTGGATACTATACACCGATCGATGTGCCTCCTCAAGAATATCGCGCCGCAATCCATCAGCATCTGGTATGCATAGTCTAGATCCAAATCGTAATATCCCCTGATCATCAATCACGAACTCGGAAAATCTGCCCTGTCCCATCCGTGCCATGATCTCTGAGCAACGGTCGTCTCTGCGCTGTGCCTCATATATACGGTCAAGCAACTATGGGCGTGCACGAACATGTGCGAGCTGTCCCCCTGTCGTAGTGAACTCGAACTCAACTCGGCCGTCGCATAAAATCTGCCAATCTGCTGACGACTGCCTCTGCACTGCGCGCAAATAGGATAGACTACCCCCGGGCCTCCTGCTCAAAGCATCCGCTACCACATTCGCCTTGCCCGGGTGGTATAAGATCTCACAGTCGTAGTCTTTCACCAACTCCATCCATCAATACTGTCTGAGGTTCAGGTCTCGCTGCTGAAGTATGTATTTTAAGCTCTTGTGGTCTGTGAATATTTGGCACGACTCGCCATATAGGTAATGTCGCCATATCTTCAGTGCAAAGACCACAGCAGCCATCTCCAAATCGTGAGTGGGGTAGTTCTGTTCATGTTTCTTCAATTATCGTGAAGTATACGCGATCACCCTGCCATGCTGCATCAATACGCATCCTAACCCCACTCGTGAAGCATCACAGTAGACCACAAATCCGCCCGATCCCGAAGGCAAAGATAATACCGGCGCCGTAGTCAAACAAGTCTGTAGCTGCGGAAAACTGTGCTCACACTCCTCCGTCCAAAAGAAAAGAACTCCTTTCCGGGTCAAACCGGTCAAAGGTGAAACAATACAGGAGAAATCCTGAACAAAACGCCTGTAGTAGCCCGCCAGGCCTAGAAAACTACGGATCTCAGTAACCGATGTAGGTCGGGGCCACTGCTGAACGGCCTCAATCTTTTTCGTGTCCACACATATGCCGTCTCTCGTAATCACGTGACCCAAGAATCCGACGCTGTCCAGCCAGAATGCACACTTGGAGAACTTCGCGAACAGCTGGTACTCCCTCAGAGTCTGTAACGTAATCCGCAGGTGCTGCTCATGCTCCTCTCGGCTCCGGGAGTACACTAAAATATCGTCGATGAACATGATGATGAACAAGTCAAGATGGGCCTGAAGGTACGGTTCATCAAATCCATAAATGCTGCGGGGGTGTTGGTGAGTCCGAACGACATCACCAGAAACTCATAGTGGCCATAGCATGTATGGAAGGTCGTCTTCGGTATATCCTCCTGTCGGACTCGCAGCTGGTGGTATCCTGATCGTAAGTTGATCTTCGAAAAATACCCCGCACCCTGGAGCTGGTCGAACAAATCATCAATGCGCAGCAACGAATATCTGTTCCGAACGGTAACCTTGTTCAGCTGGCGGTAGTCGATACATAAGCGCAAGCTTCCGTCCTTCTTCTTGACAAACAGGACCGGAGCAACCCATGGAGAAACACTGGGTCGAATAAGTCCCTTATCTAACAAATCTTGCAGCTGAACCTTCAACTCATTAAGTTCCGCCGGGGCCATCCGATAAGGCGGTATAGAAATAGGTCCCGAGCCGGGAATCAAATCAATACAGAACTCGACATCGCACTCAGGTGGCAGTCCTGGCAGCTCGTCAGGGAAAACATCGGGGAACTAGCATGCAATCGGAACTTGGTCTAAGGGAACATCCGTAGCTCTAGTATCGCATACACAGGCTAGAAATCCCCGACATCCCTTCCTCAACAGCTGACCAGCGCGAAAGGAAGAAATCAAAATGTGAGGGGCGGCACCACGGTCCCCCTGCACAACAAAAGCCGACTCACCGGGAAAACAAAACCTAACTGTCTTCTCGCGGCAGTCCGCCGACGCATAGCATGTGGCTAACCAATCCATGCCCAAAAGAACGTCGAAGTCCAACATCTCCAGAAGGATCAAGTCGACAGGCAGCTCTCGCTCGACAATACGAACGGTACAGGATCGGAACACGTGCCTAGCAACAAATGACTCTCCTACAGGAGTAGTCACAACAAGCGGCTGATCAAGCAAACCGGACTCTCTACCCAAACTCGGCACGAAGTGGGTGGAAACGTAAGAGTGCATGGATCCGGAATCGAACAACACGTGTGCATCAACAGAGCATACTGATAGGGTACTTGTAACGACGGCATTGGATGCCTGCGCATCCTGGGGCGTCAATGCAAAAACTCGGGCCTGACCTCCTCCAATAGCGGGCTGACCTCGGTCTCTGCCTCTGCCTCCTCGTCCTCTCTAGATCGGTGCGCCGTGTCCACGGCCTCTAGGTGCACCAAACTGGCATGGAGCATCGCCTGTGGCAGGTAGTAGAGCTTTCTGGGGAGGGGGTGGTGATAGAGGTAGAGTCACATGCGGAACTGTCGCCGCTCCCTGTCGTCTCACTGGACAATCTCTAATACGATGGTGCAGACTCCCACACCTAAAGTACCCTGGCGACGACTGTTGTCCCTGTTTATACGATCCGTACAGCTGAACTCGTCCGAACCCTCTGTCGGTCCTATCTCTCGGAGTGAATCTGGCATGCTTTCTCTGATCTGGTGTGCCGGTACGAATCCTCTTTAGCCCGGGAACGACCGACGTCACTAAAATACGTTTCTCCATCCGCAATGCCGTATCCATAGCTTCCGAATAGGTATCGAAATGCTGGGCGCCAATGGCAAGATATAGCTGGGCATCCAGTCCCTGTATGAACCTCTTCACCCTCTTCGCTTCGGTATCCACCAGATACAGAGCATATCGGGACAACTGTGTGAACTGGACGTCATATTCAGACACCGTCATCCCAGGTGTCTTGACCAAGGCCTCGAAACTACGAGCTCTGGCGTCGCGAACGCTCTCCGGGAGGAAACGGGCAAGGAAAACTGCTGTAAACTCGGTCCAGGTCATGGGCGGTAGACCTGCAGCTCGACCCCTCAGAACCGACTCCCACCATATCTGTGCGAGACCCTCTAGTCAGAAACTCGCAAGCTCTACCCAGCGATCATCAGAATATCTCAGCGAACGGCAGATCCTGGCCAAGCTATCAAGGAACGTCTACGGGTCCTCTGCTGCATCGGTACCCGTAAAGACTGGAGGTCTCAGCCTCATCAACTCCTGTAGTGAAACCGGGATGGTCACGGCGGTAGAAGTAGGAGCAAGTATCATAGTAGTCTGGGATGTAGTAGGTGCGTCCTCCGGCCTCGATGCGCGACTGGCTGCAACTAGGGATCCTACCATCTGAAGTAGCTCCTGCATACTCCCCATCATCTGTCGCAACTCCTCCATACCAGTCTCAAGCCTATCCATACGGCCTGGGGAAGGTGGATCGGTCTGTCCCTGCGGCGTAGGCACACCACCCTACTCAGTCCGAGTCTCGGACGAGCCAGCTCGAATCTCGTCTCGGGCGGCAGCCCTCTGCGCTCTGGTAGCCCTCTGCGACATAGTGACTGGTACAGGAAACATGCCAATAAGAACGGTGCAATAGAATTGAAGGATGCATGGAATTGAAGAAGGAATTCCAAGAAAATATATCCTAAAGTCACCTAGGCGGAGTACCTCATCGCAAGTATGCCACGGACAAACGTACGCTATGCTACCCTGCTTAAGTCACTTACTCCATCTATTAAGGGTCATCCTACACTCGGAAAGGTGAAACCTATCGCTCTGATACCAACTTTGTCATGACCCGCAAAGTACTGAACGCGACCGGCACTTAGGTTACGAAACGTCTCAAGGCGTCCGTGAACTAAGTAAGCCGAAGCCCAGAATACAAACCCAATTAAAATTTTAGAGTGAAGGAAAACCAATTTGTTTAAGCATTTTACTCCATTACCCTACCAAATTCCCTTTTTAAAATAACTTTCCTTTTTCCTACAATTCATGCAGAATTTCCTTGTAAAATAAGTCCCAGACGGCGCAACAGGAATATAAATAAATAATATGAAAATGACATCCCTAAGCGGGAGCTAGCTCTTCGCCTCAAGGCGGTCACAAATCCCACGCAATGTAAAAAGACAATGTGCATAAATAAACATGAAGCATAAGAAATAACATATCGACTCAAGTGAGCTCGACACCAGATATACCATAAAATAAATCCCCAAGTCTCACAATCTTACCTCTAGATCAATATACAGTAATCCGAATAAGACATGTACAACTGAAATAATAGTAGCAGTAGATGGAGTGTTCTAGATACAACGAATATATAAGGTGGTACAAAATGATAATAACCCACCTATGAGCAAAAGCCTCGAGTCCAGGCAAAAAGTGCAAAAGAGGCAAAAGTATCCGCCGCTACAGTGCTGACGGAACGAACCTGCAAAAAAGCTGTGGCACAACGGGGGTGAGTTACCAGCTCGTGAGTAATAAATAACATCTACTAAGACTATCGTATGCATGCACATAAGTATCCTGGTATCCCTAAAACAGGCATGGCTACATGTACTAGCAGGTATGTATGCATCAACAGTGTACTAGCAAGTATATATGTCACATGGATGTAATAGCAGGTATGTATGCCACATGAAAGTACTATCATGTATGTATGCTATACGAGTCAACTCAAGATCTCATCATGTAGGTATAAGAATTGTTCCTTCTTTTGTTTTGAAATTTCCTTTTTAAACATCAGCATAATATCCAAGAAAATCAATAAAATCCGTGTCCAGCAACGACACCTCAAAACTGTCCAAATCTCATATATCCGTGTCTAGCATCTCTGGCCTCAGCCATCCGACTGATCCATATCAAATATCCATATCTCAATCTAGCGGCCACGGTCGGTATCCTTTGGATATCCGCCGTGCCAAATAAGTCACCGGTAGGTAATCCGTCCCCTGCCAGGCTCAACGCCATCTCCTGCGATCTTCTTGCCCCGGGGTACCGTACCGGGCCCACCATGTACCCGAGACGGTTCATCCACCTCCTCGAAACGGGTCTCGAAAACCACAGTAAAACTCATGGTGAACGACACTTTACATCACTAGAAAACCGCAACTTTTATATTTTAAAAGGTTATAAGTTTGAAATCTTGCGGTTTTCCTCCGGAACCCAGAAATATCATAATCTCATGAAATCATCATGAATGCATATGCCAATAATTATGAATGCCTACGGTATCAATTTACAATGTATGATTTATACTAGGCATGAGCAAATGATATAATGATACATATGCATGAGGATAGTAATTCTTATGATTTCATTTTAAATACTTATTGCAATATCACATTTCTAAGCAATTAACATGTTTCAGATTTATGGTTATCTAGTGTCGTGACATGACAATTACCAGGGTGTGTGTGTCCACATGAATAGTGCTCGTGATGCATATAAAACCTGGTGATGGTGCATGTGTCCTATAAATGAGTTTGCAAGGGTATAACATATAGATATAACTGCAGCAATATCATGCAAGTATTATTACTCTAATGTTACAAGTACTGTTAAGTTTACTAATTACAAGTTTATTAAATCTAACGGGCGACTCGCGCCATCCAAACGATCGTCCCCCGTAGATGTTAAATCTACTCACCCGTGATCCCGTGATAAGTGTGTCCGACCACCTGCTTCCCTTTCTCCGCTGCGCTTGAAGTCCCTGCCGGTGAACTTAGAATTTACAAAAGTCACCACATAAGGAAAAATCCTGCAAAACATGGTATATCAATAAAAAGGAATACGCATGCGTGAAACTAAACGCACATGCACACGACACGACGTGACGCGCACAAACCACCAGAACCTAAACCAACACGCTGTGTCGCGCAGCGTGCCACAGAACGACGCGTATCACGCGCGTGTCGCACGAGACTTAAAACATCGGAAACACGCAAATAGCTCCAGATTTTGCCTCTGGGCCAAACTTGAAAAGTTGCAGGTACCAACAGACTAACCTACCCAGAAGGACCCTACACCCAAAACCCCCACACCCCACCCCCTACTCTGACCACAATTTGCGGCATGAATGAATAAATCGGAGGCCGAGAGGGGGAGGTGGGTCCCCGTGCTCTGTGTGCGTGTTTCTACTAGTCTCACCATACTACAGTTTTCATAATTTTATTCTGAAGATCTCGGGTCGACAGTAGATCCAACAGAGACCAAAAAGTCACTGAAACTGCCAAATTACGCCAAATCCGGTAAATCGGGTGTCTTTGTGAAATTTAGGGCAAATTTCTGGTTAACTGGTCTCAACAGAACCTAAAAGGGCTATTCTAACCAACACTACCTTCACTTTGCCCAAAATTCTCTTAAATCACCCAAAATCACTACTAAAGCATGAAATGGATACTAATTAAGCTAGATTACCGAAATTTTAGCATTTTAAAGCTAACCATCTAAATTTAACGACACTACTATGCCAACAAAGACTAACTAACACCAAAAAGGTTCTATTAAGCTATAAGTATTCCAAGGTAACTAGATCTAGCATCACTACACAATTCTAGCACAAAAATTACGATAAAACACTAAACTAGCTAACAAGCACATAATCTACACAAATTGGAAAGAGTTTAGGAGTTATACCCCCTAGGAGCCTTGCAACCAAGGAGAAGGAGAAGAAGGAGGGAGTAGGTGCTGCAAAACTGGGCTGGAATGAGCTGAGCTTCACTGTTGCTGAAGCTGATGCTGATGTTGAAGCTGAGATGTTGCAGTTGCTGTTGTTTGTGATGGTGGGGCTGATATGGTGTGGTGTTGAGTTGAGGTGGTATGGTGTTGGGCTGAGGTGGTGTGGCTGGTGGTTGCTGTGTTGGGTTGAAGCTATTGCTGTTTTCAGGGTGAATATGCTGTTTTCAGCTGATGCTGAAATTGAAATAGGTTTGGGTGCTTGCTGTTTTGAAGTGGTAGCAGCAGCAGGGGCTGGGGTGAAATTGAGGGAAGGCTTGAGTGTTTGGAGGGGATGTTATGTAAAGAGTTGGGACTGATGTAGCAGCTGCTGCTGCTGATATTCTGATACAATGGCTGATGCTGATTTGTAGGCTGAAATGAGCTGGAACTGGGCTGATGTGAGTGTGTGAGAGAGGGATTTGAGGTCGGGCTGCTTGTAATGATGATAGGGCTGAGATGAGGATATATGGATGATGGTTTGAGCTGATGGTGCTGTTTTGGGGGCTGAAACAGCTGCTGTTGCAGCAGTCTTATTTGCTGATGTGTGAAGAAGGGGCTGAGAATGGGCTGATGTGAATCACCAGCTGCTGTAGCAGCAAAAAGGTAGTGGTTTGGATGGCTGATCTGTTGGTATAAGGGCTGAACTGATGCAGTTTTGGGATGATAATGTAGTATGAGTGAGAGAGAGGTGATAAAAGTTTGAAGTGAAGTGAGGAGACTTAACCTTAAACCATCATTCTCCTTTTCCCAACCAAAAGCCATCATGACACATCACATCCCTCTCAAGTCAACCTTAAAACTCTCTAAATACCCATGGTCAAACCCAACCATCCTTAATTAAACTAATTAGCTTTAACAACCCAATTAACTTAACCAAGGACCTAACCCACCATGGTTAACTTAAACATGGTTAATCCCACAAGCTCAAATATATGGCAAACCCTAATCTTAATCCATTTAATGTGCACAAGTGTGTGTGGTCGAGATAAAATTTCCCAAAAATAACCATAAACCCAGATAAATTACTAAAATCCCATTTTGGTAAACTTTTTACCAAAAATCCCAAATTAACACTTAATTACTGCTAACCCTAAACTCATGTGTTACATAAATAATGCTTCATATATATTATGATATATCATTATCTCATTTCATTCTTATCACCACCTTCTCTCTCCTCAAGCTCTCTCATTCTTGAAACCCTAACCCTAATCTCTCATGTGTTGAGATCAAGGGTTAGCTAGACTAATACATCCATAAGCTCACTCTATATCACCTAGTTAGCTTAGATTAGCAATTTGAGCAAACTAGTTATCTCAACTTAAAGATCAAGCTTGGATAAAGAGCTCTCGGGTGGATCGTCTTTGATTCGAGGAGACCGTTGAGGTGCCGATGTTCCAAGGAGCCTACGAGGAGTGGAGGACAGCGATGAAGACCTGAAGGACATATAACGTGAGGTATAACTTCTAATCCGAGTAGTTAAACCTCTTGTAAATTGCTAGTAACGGTTTAGAAAAGATTTATGCGCTCAAGTCCGTGTTACGATACTTCGATAATCGTTTTTCATATATTCCGCCTCCCCGCGAGTTAGTGGGGTGCGTGGCATGGACTAATAATTATCCAGTCACAGCGATGCTGATGCAAAGATTGACACCACATTCTAAGTCCCACACTTTCAATAAAAAAATCAGCGAGCCAAAAATGCATACAAAATAGCCGAAATGATGGGGCAACTTGCAACAAAATCAGCAAGTAAAAATATATGCATACAAAATAGCTGAAATGGTTGGGTAACTCGCAATAAAAAACAGTGAGTAAAAAGAAAAAATAGCCGAAATGATTGGGCACCGCGAAAAATAGCCGAAATGATTGGGCACCGCGAAAAATAGCCGAAATGGTTGGGCAATCGTGACTTTCGCGATATAAAAAGCTGAAATGATAGAGCATCGTGGAAAGAAATAAAAAAAATAATATTTTTATCCTGCAGGTGAGTCTATACTGACCCCTGTACACAATCCATAGACATAAACGAAAGGAACCACATGTCCCAACAAACTCTGTTAAAGAGAAGCCCGATCTCGACAGCAATATCTATATCCCAGATGCTCAACAACAGCGTTCCTTCTTATGCCAGCAGGGCACAGAGGCGACACAACGAAACGGAGCCATGGCAAAGTCCCTAGTTCCAAATCTTAATGGCAACATTTACAGCCTAAAAATCAGCAACGGTGATCCTCCCCATTCTAACAGGATTCGGACGCGACATCACCAAACGGAGCCAGGGCAAAGTCCCTAGTTCCAAATCTCGACGGTTCACAAACAACCTCCTCGACATTCGCCTCGTTACAGCAGACGCAACGTCAACAAACGGAGCCACGGCAAAATCCCTAGTTTCAAATCTCGACGATTCACAAACAACCTAGAGACCACTTCGACGTTCGTCTCGATATAGCAGACGCGATGTCACCCCAGCGTTCTTCCTCCAACAGGATGCAGACGCGACACCAACAACGGAGCCACGACAAAGTCCCTAGTTCCAGGTCCCGATGGTTCACCAACAACCTAGAGACTACCTCGACGTTCGTCTCGATATATCAGACGTGACGTCACCCCAGCGTTCTTCCTTCAGCAGGATGCAGACGCGACACAAAACAACGGAGCCATGGTAAAGTCCCTAGTTCAGGTCCCGACGGCTCACCAACATAGAGACCACCTCGACGTTCGTCTCGATACAGCAGATGCGAAGTCACTCCAGCGTTCTTCCTCCAACAGGATGCAGACGCTGTTAGTGTATATGCCCTAGAGGCCATTACTGTATCATACTAGTTTGTATATTACTTAATGGAAGCTTGGGATATTCACAGTTGTATATACAATCTTGCTCAAAATGGTAGTATGCTACTTGGTTTGTTTCTACTTTAATGTGTACATGTGTTTCTTTTAGCATATCATTTATACACATTAGTAGAGCCCTTAGGATCATCGCTCGATTACCAGCGTTGTGATGGCAGTCACACTCGTGGGGGCTGGGTAATCCACGAGCACATCCTTATACAGGTCCCTAGTCGTAGGACTATCGAGACAGGGCATCGATGCTCCGGAGTAGACTAGCTTATGCGCTTCTCATCCCAGCAGGGGAGACGGTTTGTCCCACAGCCGTCAGTACGTCGTACTTAAGATAGTATGCGGGTGCTCGTTAGGTTACGAGTACACTGGAGAGGACTCGTCGTGAACTGATTGGTTGGTACTATACCTATCGTCAGTCGTCAGTTCCTAGGTGACATGAGTACCGCTTACTTCGCTGACTTGACACTGTCATTTCGCCTCGAGTGTGTTCCCACTGCACTTTGATTACTACCCTACCACGGCTCAAAGGAGTCGTGCAAACAGGTAGTGGTTGGTGAACGCACGCCGATGGCGTGTCGGATGTTCAAAGAATTTAAGTGTAACCGCGATCAGGACGGTGTCGCTATGCAGCTAGCCGGTGAGCAAGGGTCGGTCCACAGGGAGATGGTGTTATCTTACCTTCTTGTCTTAGACGAGTCAATAAAGAATTAGTGTGAGTTTGATTCTAACCTATGTGTATATCTGCAAGTATAAAGTTGTTAAGAAAAGATACGAAATTATAAGCTAAGAAATCCGTACTCAAAACCTTTGAGCCGAGTCTTGACCAATTGAAGCTAGACATTCGGCAACAACGGGGATTAGGGGATTTAAGCGCGGTATTCGTGGAATCCGGCTTATTTACCCTTGTCCTTCCGTTCTTGTCTCTTGCTTTTGCCTCCGGCCAAACCGAACGCAACCGGTCGTGGTTAGGAATCACCGCTACCTTGTCAGGGTACGGTGCCTAACGGAGCGCTTGCGTATGGTTTGGACGAAGTTCAAATGGAAAATAACGGGAAAAGGAATTGGCAAAGAAATGTGTTAACTTATAAAACCGTATTTTATCTTACAACAACAATAATTACAACATTCACAAAATGAACAAAAGAGAACAAAAAGAAAAGAACAAAGAAAAGAAAAGAATACAAGAATGTAAGTGCATGAAATAAAATTGCAAGTAAGTAAATTGCAAGTAATAAAAGACAAGGTAATAAATTGCGAATAATAAAAAGCGATAAAAAAGAATACGGAACTAGGACTCAAGACAAGCATGTGATCAATAGCCAACCCTTAAACTTGCAAACTCAATGAAGAGATTGCAAGATCAAGAGAAGGGTAGAAACCGCATGTGAAATGAAGTGCTAGTCCGTGGTAAAATACGACCCTTGAGATCAATAACTAACCCTTAACCATTCAAGCTCAATGAAGAGGTTGAATGAGCAAGGGAAAGCAAAAATCTCAAGGGGAAGAAGAAACACAAGAGAATGGTACAAAGCCCTCATCTTCATTAAACTCCCACTCAAAAGCTCTCACTACATTTTAATGGAAGAGGAATGAAGAGGAAGAAGAAGAACTATACAAAACACTACAAAAGAGGCTACAAAAATGAACAAAAGAATGACCCTTGGTTGAGCTGAGTTCTGCTGTATTTATAGGCAGGGAAAATGAATTCTAGGGCAACCAGCAGACTAGAGATGGAATACCCAAAACACCCCCGAAAGACGACAACAGGATCCCACAGTATGGCCGCTGAAGGGCGGCCAAAACCCCCCTTTGGCCGCGCTTCCGCGGCCGTTTGGAAGAGTTGGGCTCTGGGATTTTGGGGTATTTCCTGGTTGGCATTTTCCAGCTGTTTGGTACATACATTTTCTTATTTTGGCTCCACGATTTTTCCCAGAATTCTGCTGATCAAAGAGGTGATTGAAAGTGAATCTTTTGCCCATGCTTGTCTTGGATACCGCGTAGATTTGTTGGACTTGGTGTTGCCTTGTGCTTTATGCATGATGGTGACATTGATTTGACATTTTGTCTTCCCAATCTAGTATCTGGCAACATACGGATGACGAGCGGAGACCGTGTTTTCTCAGTGGTTGGCAGGAACCCGGATTTTGTCGTGTTTTCCATGAATTTCACTGTTCGGAGCCGAGAACCTGTATTCTGTAAATGTGTAACAAACACGGATTAAAAGTACCTACCTATAAACACACGAGCGTAAGAATGGGCGGTATAAAATGCAATATTATGATATGAACAAATACCTCCAAACTTAACTTTTGCTCGTCCCGAGCAAAACCAATTATTCACAAAAAAAAAAATGATAACCGCACTTTCGCAGGGAACGCGATTGCACTGAGCGCATGCAACAAGCCGTTAAACCTCTAGGTGTCCCTAGTAGGAGGAGTGTTGTCTCCTGAGGGTTTTCAGCGGATACTACCCACAAAATCCGGTCAAGCTAGTTTTGTAAAATAACTAAGATTCAAATCCTAAAGTTTTGTTTTAGAAAATAACAATTCTATAATCCTAAGTCTAGACTATCGAACCTTTATTTTTCACACCTCTCTTCTTATTTAACCACAGATTTTATATGTCTTTACGTGTAGTGCAAAATAGTGTTGTTAAGTTCCCGAAAGGTCGAATAAAGTCATTATGTCACACAATAAAGCTCAGATAACAATTTTAAAAGGATCACATAAGTTTTATAAAGAGTTAAGCATTTATCAAGTTTCGTTTTCCAGTCAAGTTTCAACTTCAGAATTTCTATCTTCCCTAATAGGAAACTAGGTCTTATTCTTCACTCCACCTTTAACTTGTTTTCATTTCATACACACCTCTGTGAACGTGCAATAGTCTTTATCATAGAATAAAACCTTCATATCTCCGCTAAGAAATTTTTTTAAAAGCCTGTCTTTATCAAGATTATTCTCACACAAAGAACCGTTAGGAATTTTAACTCGGAGAGAACACTTGCTTGACTTTGTTTTTAATCTGGACTTTCTAGGCTTCTTAGCGAGCTTTGGGCCAATGCACCCAAACCAGTTGGTTTTAGGGCATTAGGTGTAGAAACACCCCAGCGGACTTAATTACTCAAGTTACCTAGGTCTAAAAACAAAAGACAGTTTGGCGTGAAAAACATGATGATTCAATACGAACGGAGATATAACCGGTAGTTCAATTATTTTTTGGATAAAAGACGTGTTTAGTGGGTTCGGTGTGTAATCATTCCAATCAAGTTTCAGATGGGTTATTTTTCAGACTTAGTTTCAATTAAGGCATCAATAACATTCCTTCATATTCACTTACTTCATAAACTATTCTTGATAAATTACTTATTTCAGAACAAACCTATTTGATCCTCAGAAAATTATTTATCTGTTTAAAAGTTTTTTAAACATAAAAGACTTGTCATCTAATTTCCAAGACTCACAACACGTGTAGTGTAATGTAAAGACGTATATCAACTATAGTTAACTTCAAAGGAGAGTTATCTTTTAGGTTTTCAAAATCTAAACATAAGATTTAGTTATTCCTATCTTTTCAATCAAAAACCGTCGAATGTTGAATCAGAGTTCTTCCACAAGCTAACTTGACAAAAAGTTTTTATATTTTTAGAAATTTTTCAGATTTTTATGGATTTTTAATAAGGTATGCAAATGCAAAATATACAAATGAATGCGAAGGAAGAAAGCTTACCGAGCACACCCCCAAACTTAAACTTGACAGTGCCCTCACTGTCAGGCTATACCAAGAGGGTCAAAATTGCCGGCGCTTCCTAAAAACAAATTATATACAAAACCAAAAAGGGAAAACCAAAAATATATACAAAAAAAAATGTCCCCCCCAAACTTAAGTAAAACAGTGTTTCCACTGTTAAGCGTTGAAATTCAGGATTAGGGGGGAAAGAACAGTATCCAACTATACAAGGCCTTACACAGGCCAAAAGTTAGCACCAACCATTCAAAGATCGTATCATGAAAAAGCAGTGGTTGGTTAAAGAAGGCGTAGAGAAAAGAAATGGAGAATACGCGAGACCGCTTGTGGAGAGAAGTGGAATGCAGTCTCGGTAGATGAGAAGATGAAGAATGGCGGGAGGGAAAAAGAAGTGGAGTACGAACTTGAGGGTGCAATTGGAGTGAATAGATTAGCACAATTTGTGATGAACGCTGTGTGAAAAGTGATTGTGCTAATATATTTACCTGGCGAGAAATGGGGTCAAATCCCTCAAGATTCGTAAGAAACCATGGGTACGCCGAACTTGGTAAACCAGACATATTAAATGAAAGTGAGACGGGTTCTTGTAAGGTCGGAACGACGGACAGGATGGAGGGAAGTGGTTGAGGAAGGGTATCGGTTATAGGCTCAGTGTTGGAGATAGTGCCCTCAGAGTCAATTATTGAGTCACAGGCACGTGATTGCAATGATTGAGGGGAGGACCTATCCCGGTAGGACAGTCTTACTCGAGATGATAGTATGCTATCTGGTTTATCTTTATCATCGTGTACTGCTTTAGGTGACCTTACGAGTCGCTATTACACATTGATAAAGCCCCTAGGATTCTTGCTTGACTTTCAGCAGTATGAGGGCGATCATATAAGTGGGAGCTGGGGTCTATAAGCACATCCTTAAATGGTCCCTAGTCGAGGGAGTTTCGAGACAGGGCATCGATTCTCCAGAGTAGACTAGTGTATACAGTCGAGACCCCGACGAGGGGCGGTGGCCGGTCTCACAAGCCACTGGTGTCAGTTGGTTCACCTAAGATGTATACAGGTGCTCATTGGGTTATGAGTACACCGGACAGGACTCGCCGGGAACCTGCTAGTTGGGATATACCAGACGTCAGATAGCAGTTCCCAGGTGACATGTGTACAGGTTAGTTCATCGACCTGGGATCGTCATTTGTCTCGTGTGAGTTCCCACTGTACTTTGATTACTACCCTACCACGGCTCAAAGGAGTCGTGCAAACAGGTTTTAGTTGGGTGCAGTCCCGAGCCACATGGAGGCAGTGAGCGGATCTGCAGGGGTTCGTCTCTCCCGGTATTGGGGGTGAGGTCGTGCTGTGTCTAGGAGAGCCAGAACATGAAAAGTCCTTGGCCAAGGCAGGAGATTTGCTGGTAGGTATTCCAGTAGTATCTCAGGGTGTTCTGGGCTACACTTCGACACGACTTGTACCGCTTTTGGGGGTCTGACTTTTACCAACCCCCTAGGCCCGCCATGCGATACTCATAGACGAACGGACCGGACTGTACGGATATTGTCACTGACAGGCTCAGTAGGGTGTCAGGATGAGTTCGCTCATCGACGTCCCTTTTGGTCAATACCTGGTGGCCCGTCATGTATTGGCTTATACCTCTGACGTGCTAGTGGTTAAATCCACAGCCACAGTATTGACGAGTCTTTAGAGTCCACCACACAGACAGTTACTCAAGTTTCGGACGAAACGCTGTAGAGGCCGTATGGAGATATGGCAGGGTTCGATCAGATACGTGCGGTATTGCACGGATCATGATCGGACGGTTTTTACTAGCCGGCTTTGGCTTAAGCCGGATTCTAGTATTTGATAGTGTAGTTTTGTCTCTTTGCATTTGTGTTCAGTGGGAATACAAATGCGGGCATGTATTTGCAGTAGCGGGGTTTTCCTGTAATTTATTACGGGATCGGTTTTCTGAAGTTGCCAGTTTGCATTCCGTTCCGGCCGGTTTTCTCTTTTTTCTTCTCGGCCGGACTTTCTTGTTGGAGGGGGTTATTTGCAATTTGCAAATAACTCTTTTGTGGAGGGCTTTCTTGCTTATTTGTGGCTTGATGAGACTTGCTTCATGATGATATTCCTTTCTTATCCTTTTGATGGCTTTTCACTTGATGGTTTGATTAGTGAAATGAGTGTGACCCTTTTTCTTGGCATTATCTTTTCTTTTTCTTATTGGATTTTTGATTCCATATCTCCACCATGGAGAGATATGGCCGGCCACTTGTTTTTGGGGAGAGAGAGAGAGGTTGATTGGTGATATGTTTATTCTTCATCTCATTTCATGCTTTTATGCTTGCAAAATCCCAAGCTTCTCTCCTTCATTCATTCTCCTCCTCAAATCCCTCCATCAAGGCAACTTCCATAAACCCTAAAGAGACAAGCTTCTACACTATTTCTATAGCAAGCCTTGGACGCGTCGGCTAGCCAACTTCGCGCCCGAGTTGCCTCGGTCAAGAGGCGGGAGCCCGTAAAAGATTCCGGCTACGTGGTGCCCTTTCCGACGAGCGAGGAGGTGACGGAGATTCCGCGGGAGATCGGAGTGGAGACGAAGACCGAAGGACACGGATCGCTTGGTATAGCATCTCTACTCTTTTTCTTTTTGCTAGCTAGCTAGGTTAATGGCCCGATCCGGGTGAAAAAGTCCGCGGCGGTGCCGTTTTGCAAAGTCCGTAAATTTTTGTTTTCCGCGTTTCCGGCGTCGGATCGACGGCCGGGGCGCCCCCGCGGGCTTACAATGGTATCAGAGCCACGCCATTAACCTTCCCTAGCTTGCTCTAGCGCGTTTAGAACTCGATCGAACAAAAACCCGAAAACCGTATTTTTGTGCACATGTGTTCTCTGTTGAAATTTTTTGAGCTCCTAAAATTTTTCAGGTTTGGCCGCGCTTGCGCGGCGGAAATAGGGAATTGTGGCACCATATTTTCCCAGTAAGCTTATCAGTTGGAAATAGGGCTTTTGGGATATTTTATTTGGGCCCAGTTTTTCTGTAAGTGCTACAGTAGTATTTGGGGCCCACTTTGATAAATTTGTTCGATCGGATATTTTAAACATGCTAGTTCACAGTTCTTACATTATATCTGCGACCGTGAATGTCACTTGATCGGTAAATCCCGTCTAACTGCTATAGCCCGGTTAGACGGATTTGCGAACGTGATTTTCACGTTGATGTTCTGTGATTGTACTGTGTTGTTGCGGATCGGTCGTGGAGGATAGCCTGGTTGCAGTGGTAGTACTGTTTTGTTTTATATGTACATTTGATATTGCGGGGCGAGCGTCCGACATGTGGACTGCCGTCACTGCCTGTTTGTATTATTATTTTGGGGCACGACCTGGTTGCGGTCGATGTACCCGTTGTATGTATATTTTACTTTCTGTACTAGGATTACCCCGCGGAGGGGTGCACGGATAGCCGGATTCTAGAGGGCAACAAGCCCGCATCTCATGGCATTGAGGCGGAAGGGGCTTCACTCTAGAATTGGCGGGCTATTCGCCACACTCGTAGGGGGTATAGGGTTGACCCAGGAGGGGTGCCCAAGTTACCGGATTCCGTGAAGTGCTGGGTGGTCCATTCACGTTGCTGAAGGGGGCTGCCTCGCTTCAGGTTTTGGCGGGTAACTTGCCGCGCCCGTAGGGGTCTAGGATTTCATTGCACAGGCTATCCACACGACCAGGGGAACGTCGGGTTTCAGCGGCTCTGTGAAACCTGGGGATCCCAGATATCTGTATTGATCTGTGTTGCTATACATTTCTGTGTTGTTTATCACGCCTTGAACGAAAATTATATATTATATATATTAGTAGATGTTGTATATGTTTTTCATCCGCGCTAGTCCAGTCCCCGCTCTGTCGTTAGTTAGCTAACCTAACGAGTGATGACGGGACCCAGTGGCGAATGCGGATGGCATATACGTACGTCAGTATATTTTCGTTCTTTGTGGTGTGATCAATTGATGGGACTGCATTGATTCGGATCAATGCAAGTTAAACAAACCTATTCTGATGTTGTTGGAACACTTTTTCAAAAAGCTGTTATTGCAAGGACGTTCTCTTTTGTTTTGCATCGTGGTATTCATTTGGAATATCCTGCTCCTCAGTCGACGAGGCAAGGGCCGAGATCCCTTCACCGGGAGTGACCCCTTGGACAAAAGTTTGCGTGAGGGCAATAACTTCACTATAGCCGATTACTTTTGCTTTGCACCGTGGTATTCAGTTGGAATATCCTGCACCTCATTCTACGGGGAAAGAGCCGAGATCCCTTCACCGGGAGTGACCTCTTTAGTAAAGGTTTTCGTCACTATATTTTCTAAAAAGCTATCAGTTCCTTCAACGATATCAAGTTCATTACGTTAAAGGTTTTCGCCAGAAACCATTCGTAGCCCTCCGTCGTTTCAGACGGGTAGCACGTAGTATTCATGCTATGTTTGTTGGCCTTCGTCAAGGCATAGTGTATGGTAGCTGCTTGTTGCCTTTCTGCAGCATAGATAGATGCGTTGGTTTGGGACAGTCGTATAGCCTTGTTGGCCTTCGTCAAGGGCTTGTGCGGGTGGGTTCAAATCAACCTGGAGAATGACGGGTAGAACTTGACATGTGACTTATGATTTGTTGGCCTTCGTCAAGGTCATAAGAGCATGGGGCAGAAATCACATCGGGAGTTTCAAAAGAACTGAAACTTGCCAGATATGCGCATACCTTCTGGAGTGTGATAACGTGAGCGGATTCCGTCACGTTATCATGCGATGAGAGTTGGTTCCCGATTCCCACTGATGAGTTGGTTTACTCCTCGGGTTATCCCGGCTAATTCTTCTTTCAGGTTTGGGGAAGAATTTGACGTTACAGTGGGAGGTTTCCAGATTAGATAAAGTGACAACCATTCTGATCTAGGTTAGAGTGCACGCTGAGTGTTTCTTTTCTCTCTCTCTCTGGCAGCGACCATTGACCCGACCCTAGACTATGACTCAGTGACCAAGTTGACCGAACCTTCTTAACACTGGCTTTTGGATTGTCAGAGTTGCAAACCTCTTTGCCACTCCTACTTTTACCCTTTTCTCCGGGACACCCCGTATTACTACGAACGTCCACTTCCATTGGACAAAACCATCGTATGGTTATATACGAACTCGAAGGACTTCGAGGATGGTTTCAGGTTCTGGAGAAAACGAATGGGACTATTCAGTTGTCTTTTCCTTTTACCTTCTCTCAGGTTGCGAGTACTCCTTGGTTTAGGAGTAGTACACCTATTACGCAAATTGGATAGTCTTCTTCCAGACCCTAGGCTGGTGCCGACCGGTAGGGAATGAAGAAAGCCAATTAGCCTAAACGGTGTACAGAAGGTATTAAGTTCAGACAAAGCAAGGGATTAGTAAGAGGGCAAAGTAAATTGCGACTGCTATTCACGACCAAACCATGTACTTCTTTGTCAATCCTAAATCACCTATGAATTAAGTACATTCGGTTGTCTTTTATCCTCACCTTCTCTCGCATTGCGAGTGCTCCTAGGATTAGGACAGTACACCCTTTATGCTTATTGGATAGTCTTCTTCCAAACCATAGGCTGGTGCCGAACGGTAGGGAAGGAAGAAAACCATTTGGCCTAAAGGGGTGTACAGAAGGTAATGACTAAAGACATATAAAAGGATTTGGAGAGGTGGCAAAGAATTATACGGTTATAGTTGTGAATCTGGATAATGGAAGAGGCATTACTAAGAATACCAGGATACCCCATCGAAACATCTCAATGTTTCAGTTCCACTGTGTACTGTTAAAAGAAAACTGATTTCCCAATTAGGCACTTGCTCCAGGGTATGTATTTACCAGGTAGGATTCTCACATCTGTATGGTTTTACAGATGATGAGTGGGAGTAAGTTATTGGGAATTAGGTGACCATCCTCATTATATCGGGATTCGTTGTAATCGATGATATTTGAGGAAGTCACCTGGGTTGTTTGCCGGTCGGCAAATATTTGGTTTTGAATATCCGTTGTTATGCACCAATTTCAAATTGATATATCTGTACGTCTATTTTTATAGAGTGAGATATACCTTTCTGAAATTATGTCTATGACATTTACCTATACCAGTGGATGGTTAGGTAAGGAGCATTGAACAACGGTGTAATTCTTCTTAACCAAAAGTACAGTTTTCAACCTACGACACACAGTGAAAGAGTCACCAGACTCAGGGGACTTATACAGAGTATTGTATATTGTCCAGTATCCATTAGGACAGAGGGGTTGGTCCTCGTACTATATTCTGTTTACTTTTAACTTCTCTAGTTCTTAGACATGTGTTTCGTAGAAACACAGGGTCTAAGTTTTGAGGAGTTATAGGTATAAGAGTAAAGTAGAGAACCAGGTGTTGCAAGTATCGGGATTCTTCAAGGAGATCGAAGATGTAGATACTTGTGAGTGGTATTCAGTTGATAGTAATGATTAAGAGAACTAGCTTCTCTTTCAGGTTACTCATAATTGGAGGTACTCCTAAGTTGAGTAACGCTGATCGGCCTCTCTTCCATTTACTAGACATGCACTGGAGACAGCTGCATGATTTGAATCTGGTTCAATTAAATCAGTGCCTCTGTTTCTTGGATATAGAACAGTTCATATCTTGACATTGTTAAGATACGGGGAGTTGTCTGGCTTATGCTTAAAACCAGACTCTGGACAACTCAAGGCACGTTTCAGTAGTGGCTGTTTGTGGGTTGACCCGGGCTATGACGAGGGTTGATTTTCTACCATCTGGAAGATCAATAGTGATATTGTTCTTGACTCGCCACAGTTTTATCAAAAATGGATTTTTTCAGAAAACAGTAGTGGGAGTATGGTAGAACTGGAAGTGATTCCAGAACCACAAACGATTACTGAAGATTTCATAAGAACCTAAAGATTCAATCTGGTTTGACATTCCATTGGCCACTCCGCAGATAAGGTGGGTAACCTCAGGCACCCGAGAGGTACTTCGGTATGCTCAAGGACGGTGGCAGGGAGGTTCTTGTTTACCCAGACTTGCCATTGCTGTTGTTCCAGGCTGCGAGACCCGGCGGGAGGATGAGTATAGCGTCGTTCTAAACTGGCTTTAGAAGTGCACGTCTATATGACTCTGCCAGAGGGTTGTCGTAGTCAGTGGGAGCAGCGGAAGCATTGGTGGATGTCAGGCTTATGTCTATTTATAGACTAGAGCAGATATAGCGGAGATAGATCATCTATTTCTGATGTGACAGTCATAGGTTTGACTTCATAAGAATAGGGGATGGATCTGTTGAGAAGGTAGTAGGATGTGATGTCCTGGTATTTGATGACATACACAGAGTAGGAAGTGATATTCCTATACTACGATCGGTTATACCTTGGTCGTCACACAGTAGTTTCTCCACATAGGATTTGGATATTATATCAGACATTCTGGTTACTAGATCTATGGTTTTTTGGAACTAGATTTGGGTGGTTTCCCAATCTGGGTACTTTGACCGCATTCTATGAGTATTTAGAATGGACGACTCCTGGCACGGTAGTGTACCTGCAGGTAATGGAGTCACCCTCTCTAAAGGTGTCTTACAGACTAAAGGGGAGAGGGACACGCATGATTGACAGATCACTTGCTTAGGCAATTGAGTCAATCATGAGATGTCAAGTACCACACCAGATGTTGTTCTTGCAGTAGGTGCAATAAGTTGATATTAATCCAATCTTGGAGAAACAGTCGGAAGCAGTTTTAGAACATAAGTGGATGTTCTAGGGATATGATAACGGCAGTCTTCTTCGGTAGACAGTTATCATTCCAGGCTTCCAAGGTGACCTGGATGGCAGAGTGGCTGTCAGAGTTATAGCTTTTCCTCTAACGAGGGGCAGTATTTTGGACAGGTGGTCCAGGTGGAAACTGAGGGAAAGGTATGGCGCAGGACACTGATTAATTTCAGTTGTCGATACAGTCTAAGAAGTTTGGATTTGGAGTTCACTTATGAGCTAGGTCCCATCAGACATCCAGACATTCCAAGACAGGTATTGCTCATTTCGGGAGATAGATTTCTCTGCGAAAATGAGATATAGAGAGACATAGAAAGAAACATCAAAGCGGATCCACTCACTGAGGCTATTTCTCGAACGCAATAGTTTCGCAAACGAGCTTTGTGAGACTGACTAGTAGAGGAGTTGGGTGTTCGGTATCACACGGGCTGTGAGTATGCGACATCGCAATAATTAGCCTTGAGTGCAAGTGGGAGATTGTTGGAGATAGTGCCCTCAGAGTCAATTATTGAGTCACAGGCACGTGATTGCAATGATTGAGGGGAGGACCTATCCCGGTAGGACAGTCTTACTCGAGATGATAGTATGCTATCTGGTTTATCTTTATCATCGTGTACTGCTTTAGGTGACCTTACGAGTCGCTATTACACATTGATAAAGCCCCTAGGATTCTTGCTTGACTTTCAGCAGTATGAGGGCGATCATATAAGTGGGAGCTGGGGTCTATAAGCACATCCTTAAATGGTCCCTAGTCGAGGGAGTTTCGAGACAGGGCATCGATTCTCCAGAGTAGACTAGTGTATACAGTCGAGACCCCGACGAGGGGCGGTGGCCGGTCTCACAAGCCACTGGTGTCAGTTGGTTCACCTAAGATGTATACAGGTGCTCATTGGGTTATGAGTACACCGGACAGGACTCGCCGGGAACCTGCTAGTTGGAATATACCAGAGGTCAGCAGTTCCCAGGTGACATGTGTACAGGTTAGTTCATCGACCTGGGATCATCATTTGTCTCGTGTGAGTTCCCACTGTACTTTGATTACTACCCTACCACGGCTCAAAGGAGTCGTGCAAACAGGTTTTAGTTGGGTGCAGTCCCGAGCCACATGGAGGCAGTGAGCGGATCTGCAGGGGTTCGTCTCTCCCGGTATTGGGGGTGAGGTCGTGCTGTGTCTAGGAGAGCCAGAACATGAAAAGTCCTTGGCCAAGGCAGGAGATTTGCTGGTAGGTATTCCAGTAGTATCTCAGGGTGTTCTGGGCTACACTCCGACACGACTTGTACCGCTTTTGGGGGTCTGACTTTTACCAACCCCCTAGGCCCGCCATGCGATACTCATAGACGAACGGACCGGACTGTACGGATATTGTCACTGACAGGCTCAGTAGGGTGTCAGGATGAGTTCGCTCATCGACGTCCCTTTTGGTCAATACCTGGTGGCCCGTCATGTATTGGCTTATACCTCTGACGTGCTAGTGGTTAAATCCACAGCCACAGTATTGACGAGTCTTTAGAGTCCACCACACAGACAGTTACTCAAGTTTCGGACGAAACGCTGTAGAGGCCGTATGGAGATATGGCAGGGTTCGATCAGATACGTGCGGTATTGCACGGATCATGATCGGACGGTTTTTACTAGCCGGCTTTGGCTTAAGCCGGATTCTAGTATTTGATAGTGTAGTTTTGTCTCTTTGCATTTGTGTTCAGTGGGAATACAAATGCGGGCATGTATTTGCAGTAGCGGGGTTTTCCTGTAATTTATTACGGGATCGGTTTTCTGAAGTTGCCAGTTTGCATTCCGTTCCGGCCGGTTTTCTCTTTTTTCTTCTCGGCCGGACTTTCTTGTTGGAGGGGGTTATTTGCAATTTGCAAATAACTCTTTTGTGGAGGGCTTTCTTGCTTATTTGTGGCTTGATGAGACTTGCTTCATGATGATATTCCTTTCTTATCCTTTTGATGGCTTTTCACTTGATGGTTTGATTAGTGAAATGAGTGTGACCCTTTTTCTTGGCATTATCTTTTCTTTTTCTTATTGGATTTTTGATTCCATATCTCCACCATGGAGAGATATGGCCGGCCACTTGTTTTTGGGGAGAGAGAGAGAGGTTGATTGGTGATATGTTTATTCTTCATCTCATTTCATGCTTTTATGCTTGCAAAATCCCAAGCTTCTCTCCTTCATTCATTCTCCTCCTCAAATCCCTCCATCAAGGCAACTTCCATAAACCCTAAAGAGACAAGCTTCTACACTATTTCTATAGCAAGCCTTGGACGCGTCGGCTAGCCAACTTCGCGCCCGAGTTGCCTCGGTCAAGAGGCGGGAGCCCGTAAAAGATTCCGGCTACGTGGTGCCCTTTCCGACGAGCGAGGAGGTGACGGAGATTCCGCGGGAGATCGGAGTGGAGACGAAGACCGAAGGACACGGATCGCTTGGTATAGCATCTCTACTCTTTTTCTTTTTGCTAGCTAGCTAGGTTAATGGCCCGATCCGGGTGAAAAAGTCCGCGGCGGTGCCGTTTTGCAAAGTCCGCAAATTTTTGTTTTCCGCGTTTCCGGCGTCGGATCGACGGCCGGGGCGCCCCCGCGGGCTTACACTCAGGAGGGTGTACACAGTCAGTGGAAGGAACAGGATGAATTGGTAAATCCGACTCATCAAACAAAACTGGTTCATCCTCAAGACTATCCTCAAAATTTTCCTCAAAATTTAGCTCATCCATGCATATTTCATCAAAATCCAGACGCATATGAAGTTCGGGACAAACATTTAATGACTCGGGATGATGAATTGGAGGGAAAAGTTCAGCCAAATCTATGTGTTCATCATCCAAAATAGTCCCAGCATCAATATCCTCAATCAAGTGAAAATTAATATTCTCAGACACCTCATCAAAAGTATGGATTTCAATTAATTCAGGTTCTAAGATGGAGGTGTAGAGGTCACAAGGATTGGGTATGGTTTCACTCAAAAGGGACCCTTCACAATCGGGCAAATCAAACACTACAAAGTCGCACAACTCATTAATCATTCTATCTTCAATTGATAAATCATGTGGGACTCTCGATAGATTTTTAAAACAGGAGTCGTGGGATTCAATTAGGGATGGGTAGGTTTGATTCGGAAGGGGGTACATCTCACTCTCTCCACTCAAATTCACAGCCTGTCCTGCCACCGCATCATACATTGAAAAATTTGGAGCTAGTTGAAAACTAGCTACCGGATCATTAGGTTGCATGAGGGCGGCCATGGACGCATTCAAATCCATCATCTGTTGGATTGACGCTACCCTAAAGTCTTCCAAGGACTGTTCTAGACTAGACATTGGTTGTGAAGGGGTTTCAGTAAAAGATTCAAAGTTATTTGGATACTGAAAACTCCCAAACGGCTGTTCTGAAGCAATGTCTAGGGAAGGTGCAAAAGTAGGGTAGGATTGGTAGGAATTGAATGGCTGGACAGGAGAGGGATCAACATTTGGATAAGACGGAGAATGGAATTGTTGATCCCAAGAATTTGAAGTGGTGACAGGAGTGAAAGATCGGCTGCGGGATTGTTCAATACGTTCAGCGATGGACAAAGGACGACTTGCAGAAGGGGTATCAACATAAGCGGAAGTGAATGTTTGAAACGGTTGATACGAAGTGGAATGAGGAGTGCAAGTGTTTGTCCTAGACGCTGCTATGCGATCTTTCAAAGAAATTTTTGGCATGGATGGATCGTTCGAAGTTCGGCCAAAACAAGAACCGTAAGAAGTGATGTCTGGTTGTGGGTACCAAAGTTCGGCAAGAGTTTTGCGAGGTGGGGTACCCATGATATGAAGAGAGAGGGAAAGGAAGGAAGAGAAAAGGAGGGGAAAAAGAATGTGTTTTTTTTTTTAGTTAGTTGTTAGCAAAAGAATGGAATATACACAAAAAAGAATATGGACAAAAATCACGACACAAAAATACCACACACCTAATCCTTCTAGGGTTCACCTAGGTCAACTAGACCTGCTCCAGAACTTGATTGTCGAAGTAAAACTGTGTCGAGAAACAGGCTTAAAAATACACTGATCACGAGGCCAGGTAAGTGCAGAGATAAGGGGAGGTTTTCCAACGCTTTCGCGAAGTTCCTTAATTAAATAACCCTTTCTCTTTTGGCGGTTTCGCCGTTAACACTTTCCTAGACACCCCGTAAACAATATACCGTTAAGCAAGCTTCTAAATACAGTTAACTTCTCCTAGTGAGCGCGAAGTCCTTAAGGCTTAAAGTCTAATTTCTTTTAAATTTTGTGTGGGTAAACGTTATGCACAAGTTCGTGATTTGTGGGCCATGGAAAAGGTGATGAAATCCTTTACCGTATGTTGTGGGGTTCGCTTTCCCTTAAGTCCGTATTAATGTATGCAATGCGCAATTCAAAAATTCTATAAAGAATCAAACAATCATTTTTTTAATTTTAAGCGCGGCGCTGCAACAAATACGGGTTAGTCAATTTTGGCGTTTGCTAGCGAACTTGCAAAGAATCCTGCAAAGAATAGTATATTGGAAGCGTCGGATTTGAGAAGAAGGTGTTAGTAAAATACGTACCGTTAAGTTTTTGGGTTAGGAAACCCCCGTTGAATCAAATCCGGTAAGCTTGAATGGTTCGCTTGCGCGGGTCAAACTACCCGGATCTTTGGCACTGTACTCCGTAATCACCTAAACTTGAATGTACACTTTGCTCCCCACAATCGCAGTTTGCAAATACGCAAAAATTTGCACACTTGCCCACAAAAATATTGTCCAAAAAAAACAAAAAAGAATTTTTTTTTTTTATATACAAAAAGAATATTAACCCGAATGACAAGAAAGAAAATACGCTACCGTCTCCCCGGCAACGGCGCCATTTGATCGCACGCCGATGGCGTGTCGGATGTTCAAAGAATTTAAGTGTAACCGCGATCAGGACGGTGTCGCTATGCAGCTAGCCGGTGAGCACGGGTCGGTCCACAGGGAGATGGTGTTATCTTACCTTCTTGTCTTAGACGAGTCAATAAAGAATTTGTGTGAGTTTGATTCTAACCTATGTGTATATCTGCAAGTATAAAGTTGTTAAGAAAAGATACGAAATTATAAGCTAAGAAATCCGTACTCAAAACCTTTGAGCCGAGTCTTGACCAATTGAAGCAAGACAATCGGCAACAACGGGGATTAGGGGATTTAAGCGCGGTATTCGTGGAATCCGGCTTATTTACCCTTGTCCTTCCGTTCTTGTCTCTTGCTTTTTCCTCCGGCCAAACCGAACGCAACCGGTCGTGGTTAGGAATCACCGCTAACTTGTCAGGGTACGGTGCCTAACGGAGCGCTTGCGTATGGTTTGGGCGAAGTTCAAATGGAAAATAACGGGAAAAGGAATTGGCAAAGAAATGTGTTAACTTATAAAACCGTATTTTATCTTACAACAACAATAATTACAACATTCACAAAATGAACAAAAGAGAACAAAAAGAAAAGAACAAAGAAAAGAAAAGAATACAAGAATGTAAGTGCATGAAATAAAATTGCAAGTAAGTAAATTGCAAGTAATAAAAGACAAGGTAATAAATTACGAATAATAAAAAGCGATAAAAAAGAATACGGAACTAGGACTCAAGACAAGCATGTGATCAATAGCCAACCCTTAAACTTGCAAACTCAATGAAGAGATTGCAAGATCAAGAGAAGGGTAGAAACCACATGTGAAATGAAGTGCTAGTCCGTGGTAAAATACGACCCTTGAGATCAATAACTAACCCTTAACCATTCAAGCTCAATGAAGAGGTTGAATGAGCAAGGGAAAGCAAAAATCTCAAGGGGAAGAAGAAACACAAGAGAATGGTACAAAGCCCTCATCTTCATTAAACTCCCACTCAAAAGCTCTCACTACATTTTAATGGAAGAGGAATGAAGAGGAAGAAGAAGAACTATACAAAACACTACAAAAGAGGCTACAAAAATGAACAAAAGAATGACCCTTGGTTGAGCTGAGTTCTGCTGTATTTATAGGCAGGGAAAATGAATTCTAGGGCAACCAGCAGACTAGAGATGGAATACCCAAAACACCCCCGAAAGGCGACAACAGGATCCCACAGTATGGCCGCGGAAGGGCGGCCAAAACCCCCCTTTGGCCGCGCTTCCGCGGCCGTTTGGAAGAGTTGGGCTCTAGGATTTTGGGGTATTTCCTGGTTGGCATTTTCCAGCTGTTTGGTACATACATTTTCTTATTTTGGCTCCACGATTTTTCCCAGAATTCTGCTGATCAAAGAGGTGATTGAAAGTGAATCTTTTGCCCATGCTTGTCTTGGATACTGCGTAGATTTGTTGGACTTGGTGTTGCCTTGTGCTTTGTGCATGATGGTGACATTGATTTGACATTTTGTCTTCCCAATCTGGTATCTGGCAACATACGGATGACGAGCGGAGACCGTGTTTTCTCAGTGGTTGGCAGGAACCCGGATTTTGTCGTGTTTTCCATGAATTTCACTGTTCGGAGCCGAGAACCTGTATTCTGTAAATGTGTAACAAACACGGATTAAAAGTACCTACCTATAAACACACGAGCGTAAGAATGGGCGGTATAAAATGCAATATTATGATATGAACAGTTGGGTGCAGTCCCGAAACACTTGGAGGCAGTGAGGGTTAGACAAGATTCGTCTCTCCCGGTATTGGGAGTTGACATCACGCTGTGTCTAGGAGAGCCATTATACAAGTAGTCCCTGGCCAGGGCAAGCGAGATATACTGGTAGGCTTCCAGTGTTATCTCAGGGTGTTCTGGGCTACACTCCGACACGACTTGTACCGCTATAAGGGGACTGACGTTTACCGCCCTCCTAGGCCCGCCATGCGATGTATTCAGACGAACAGACCGGACTGTACGGAGACTGTCACATCCAGGCTCAGTAGGAGTTCAGATGGGTTTTCACCTCGTCCGTCTTCTTATCGGCATCTATCTGGGGGCCGTTACGCACAACTAGTGCCGCTTGCAGTCTATGGTTAAACCCACTGCCAGCGTAGTGTCGAGTCTTTAGAGTCCCACACAGAGAGCTATTCTCCTTTAGGCAAAAGAGTAGAGGTCGCATGGTTTTGCGACAGGTCGCATGGTTTTGCGACAGGGTCCGGTCACATCGGCGCACTTGTGAACGTTTAGTGACCGGGCATTTATTACTATAGGGCTTTGGTTTAAGCCAGATCCTAGTATATGTTTTAGGATTGATTTTATCTCGTTTGCATTCGTGTTCCTCGGAATGCGGATGCGGGTGTGTATGAACAGTTGACAGAGACAGAGGCAGAAGATTCTCATTAGGGTTATTGACTGTTGACCTTTGCTTAACCCTAATGAGAATTTAAAATATGGTTAATGATAATTGAGTATTATTGTGCCATGGTTGGGTTGAAAGGTTGACCGTGTTGACTTGTTGACTTTGTTGAACGGTTGACTAGGTTGGACTTGTTGACCACCATCATTGCTATGGCCACATTTCATACAAAAACTTTTGGCTTGCTTATTTGTTCACACATTGCATTTAATGCATGAAATGATCTTGCCTTTTGTGAGATGATAACCATCACATAATACTTGATTATCATTATGGCTCATGATGCTTTTGGATTATGAGAGGGTGGATGAGAAAAGTGAGGCTCATTCTTTCATTAGAATTCTCTCTCTTGAGCTCTCTCATTCTCTAGCTCTCACCCTCTCCCTCTTGCTCTCTCTCTACCTCAAGGCAAACCCTTCTCATGTGTTGAGATTCATTGCCTTGAAGATAATACAAAACCCATTTCAATCCTCTGCTCATCCTAGTTCACAAGGCCTAGCAAGCCAAGTGTTCTAGTTTCTTCAAAGTTCGAAGAAGAAGCCAAAGGTAGAAGCTTTCGGGTGGATCCGTTTTTGGCGCGAGAAGACGACGAGGAGGGGCCGGTCCGTACACCACAAGAGTTGAAGGAGTTCAAGAAAGGTATAACCCCCTAACCGAGTAGTTAAACAACTCCTAGTTAGGTTGTTAGGTAGATAGTTTAACAAAGATCCGTTTTGAGTCCATGTTACCACCTCTAGAAAAATCGTTTTTCATCATTTCCGCAAGCCCGTAAGTACCGGGAGAGGTAGCATGGACTTACAGTGGTATCAGAGCCTAGTTAAACACTATCTAACATGTTAGCAATGTAAGTAGAAATTCGATCAGAGAAAAAGTCGCGAAACGAACCCGTAAAATCAACTTTCTGTCGAATTTTTCCTCTGTTCAAAAAATAATAAATCTTGCTTTAAAATTCGACTCAGGGTTTTTATAGCACACTGTAGAAAAATGGTCTAGAGATCCGATCAACGCGCCGCGGAACCGCGGCAGGAGCTTGCTCCCGCCGCGGATCCGCGGCCGAGTTGACTTGGCCGTGGACGATTTTCCTTGCAGTGTGGTTCTGGGATTGTTTTGGGATTTTTACAATATGATTTTTATGCCCAGATTTTCCAGAAAGCAAAATTTGTTTTTGGGGTCTAAAAATCTGTATTTTGATCGAACTTCTAAAGACTAAGGCTAACGGGTTTATATCTGTGATGTGATATTTGTATTGAACGTCTGCTAATGGCTATATGTCGATTAGTGGGGGTTATACAAATTTGTGATCTGTAATGTTGCTGGTATGTGTTTATGAATTCATTGGATTGTCGCGGGTGAATAGCCGGGGGTTGTGAGACGAGAGTTTTCTTTTCTTTCAATTCATGTAAATTTATAAATTGATGTAATATTATTTGTATGGCCGCATAACCGGGTCTGGGTTGTAGCCGTCATTGTATAATTTCTTTTTACTGTTTTTGCTCCTAGAATAGACCCATGGAGGGGGTGCACAAACTACCGGGTATCCCGAAGTGCCGAGTGGCCTACTCACGGTGTTGAGGGAGGTTGCTTCGCTTTGGGTACTTGGCGAGTAGTTTGCCGCACCCGTAGGGGTCTTGGGTGGGGTATTGGCTATTCACCGCGACCGTGTAATCTGCTTTTCATTTTAGGCTCGTACGAATTGTGGATTCCTAGTATATCCAATGTGTTCATCAGTGATCTGAAATGGCTATCATTGCAATATATCTATATATGATATTATTTAGGCGTTGCTTATATTTTTCAGCCGCGCTAGCCCAGCCTCCGCTCTGTCGTTACTTAAGTAACCTAACGGGTAATGACGGGGCCCCGTGGCGAATGTGAATGGCATAAGCGTACGCCATATTTTGGTTGTTTTCTGCAATGGTAGGATTAAATGATGAGACGCATTAAAAGAACTAATGCAAGAAAATAAACCAAGTAAAAGTCGTTGGAACACTTTCAAAAACCACTCGGTTCTTTTCAAAAACCAACTTTTAAATGCGGAGCTTGAGCCACTCCTTTTAAAAGCTATCTCGTTCCATCGATTATATCAAGTTCACTACGTTCGCGGTTTTGCCAAAACCATTCGTAGCCCTCCGTCATTTCACATGAATAGTCAATAGTATTCAAGCTATGTTTGTTGGCCAAAGTCAAGGCATAGTGATTGGTAGCTATTGGATATTCATGTGCAGCATAGATAGATGTGTTGGTTTGGAACAGTCGTATTGCCTTGTTGGCTAAAGTCAATGGTAGGTACGGGTGGGTTCAAATTAACCTGGAAAACGATGGGTAGAACTTGACATGTGACTTATGATTCATTGGCCAAAGTCAAGGTCATAAGAGCATGGGGCAAAAATCCACATCGGGAGTTTCACAAGTACTGAAACTTGCTAGCGCTGCATACCATTTGGAGTGTGATGATTCTGGTAGGATTCCTTTAGTTTTGTCACGCGATGATATTTGGATCCCGATCCTACTGTGAGTATATGCTACTCCTTGGAAAATTTCTCACTAAACGATCAATGCTATAAACCTAGTAGGTGTCTAGAAAGGTGTTAGCGGGGCTACGCCCCCAGGAAAAAGAGGTTCTTAAATTAAGGAACTTCGTGAAAGCGTTGGAAAACCTCCCTCGAAGTACCGACACTGGCCTGGCTGAACGGTTATGCAAGTATTGTGCTGTAAGATTGACCCCGACTAATTCTTCCTTTATGGTTTGAGGAGGGATTCGAGAAACAGTAGGAGCCATCATGTTTAGACAAACTAAAAACCACTCTAAACTTGCAAGAGCATCATGCTAAGTGTTTCTTTTCTCTCTCCTAATTGCAGCGACCAATCGACATGACTGGACTTAAGTTATTACTAGATAAAAATATACTGACAGGGCCAAACTACAAAGATTGGCTCAGGAATGTCAAAATGGCAATCATTTACGACAAGCTGGGGTTTCTCCTTACCACCAAAGCTCCCCCTGTCCCAGGTCCCACCTCCAGCGTCGCGGATAAGGAAATCAGTAAGACCTGGGAGATCGATAGCACGAAGGCCAAATGCCTCGTGCTTGCCTCTATGGACAATGAACATCAGAGGAGGCATGAGAATATGGACCTGGAATCCATATTTCTTCATACAAAAGAACTGTATGGAGAGCAGTCTCGTATCGCAAGATACGAAATGTCGAAGAAGTTATTTTCGGCAAGTTTGGCCGTCGGATCATCGGTAGCGGAACACGTGCTTAAGATAATTGGCTTCATTGAGGAGCTCGCGGACCTTGGGACCACGTTAGAGAACGAGCTCTATACGGACTTGATTCTCCAGTCCCTTCCTTCCACTTACGCCCAGTTTATCCTGAACTTCAACTTACAAGGAAAAGAAGTTGAACTTCCGGAGCTCCTCAACATGCTGAGGAGTGCAGAGGACACCCTACAGAAAGGTAGGGAAACATCCACTTTATTTGTAGGAGGATCTTCTTCTTCTAAGTCCAAGGCGAAAGCCAAGGGAAAGAAGAAGAAAGCCCCCGCCAAACCAAGGGGCGGTGTTAGTAAAGTGGATACGAATGGAAAGGCAAAAGCAACAAAGGCAGAGGGGAAGCTTGTGGGAAAGGAAGAATGCTTCTATTGTCATAAGAGTGGACATTGGAAGAAAGATTGCAGGGCTTGGAAGGCCAGAACACAGGATCTGAAGCAGGTTGCGGCTTCAGTTTCAGGTGTATATGTTATTGAAAACTGTCAATCAATAAACTCTACTTCCTGGGTATTGGATACCGGATCAGGATCTCATATATGTAATTCTTTGCAGGCGTTGAGAAAGCGTAGGTTTTTGAAGGCAGGTGACATGACCCTCAGAGTTGCAAACGGAGCTAGCATGGATGCTGAGTCCGTGGGGGACTATCACCTGGGGTTGTCAGATGGACACGTTTTGGTTTTGCGTAATTGCTATTTTGTGCCCAATGCAACTTGTAATATCATTTCTGTATCTTTATTATCTAAAGAAGGTTATGAATTTGCATTTGTAAGCAATGTTATAAACATTCGCCTTAATCAAGTCTTGATTGGGTCAGGTACATTGAGCAATGGTATATACGTATTAAACCAACCACAATTTTCAATGTCCAGAATACACACAAAAGAAAGTCTCCGGAAACAAATCAGACTTTCTTATGGCATTGTAGACTAGGTCACATCAATGAGAGAATGTTGACCAAGTTATATACAGAAGGATATTTGGATTCGTTCGAATATCAATCATATGCAACTTGTCAATCCTGTCTCAAAGGAAAGATGACAAAGACTCTGTTCACTGGACATGGAGTAAGAGCGAGCGAGCTCTTGGGACTCGTACACAGCGACGTGTGCGGTCCAATGTCTATACATGCCCGAAGCGGTTATTCTTACTTCATTACTTTTATGGATGACTTTTCAAGGTACGGATATGTCTTCTTAATGAAACATAAATCCGAAGCCTTTGGAAAGTTCCAGGAATACAAGAATGAAGTGGAAAAACAAACCGGCAAAAGTATCAAGACACTAAGATCTGATCGAGGTGGTGAATACTTAAGTGCCGAGTTCCTGGATTACTTAAAAGAGAATGGAATTCTCTCTCAGCTTACTCCTCCATACACTCCGCAACATAATGGTGTATCGGAGAGACGGAACCGCACCCTATTGGATATGGTACGGTCCATGATGAGTAACGCTGAGTTACCGCGATCATTCTGGGGATATACACTAGAATCGGCTGCATATCTTTTGAACCAAATTCCTACTAAGACTGCGCCTACCAGACCATATCAAATGTGGTGTGGGAAGAAACCCTATCTTAAGCACATTAAGAAATGGGGATGTCCAGCTTTTGTCAAAAAGCAGCATGCGGGCAAACTCGAGGCATGCTCAGTACAGTGCAAGTTCGTGGGATATCCAAAGAACTCTAAGGGATATTTCTTCTACTGCGAAGATGAACAAAAGGTTTTTGTTTCTCGTCATGCCTACTTCTTGGAAACTGAGTTTTTGGAAAACCAGATAAGTGGGAGCGCAGTAGAACTGGAAGAAATTCCAGAACCACGAGCTATTACTGAGAGCTTAGTAGAACCAGAGGGTTCAATAGAACAGGACATTCCTACGCCGCTCCGCAGGAGTAGTAGGCAATCTCATCCGCCCGAGAGATACTACGGTTTTCTCGTAGACGGGGATATAGAGGATTGCATCATTGAAAGTGATGAGCCTACTAGCTTCCAGCAGGCCATTCAGAGCACTGACTCGGTAAAATGGCTGGATGCAATGCGGACCGAGATGGAGTCCATGTACACCAAAAAAGTGTGGACTTTGGACATTGCTCCAGATGGGGTAAAACCCGTAGGATGCAAGTGGATCTTCAAAAAGAAGATTGGTGTAGATGGACAGGTTGAGACCTATAAGGCTAGACTTGTTGCAAAGGGTTTTTGTCAAAGACCTGGTTTGGACTATGACGAAACCTTTTCTCCAGTGGCTATGCTGAAATCCATTCGGATCCTTCTTGCTATTGCTGCTTTCCACGATTATGAAATTTGGCAGATGGAAGTAAAGACCGCTTTTCTAAATGGAAATTTAGAGGAGTATGTCTATATGGACCTGCCAGAGGGTTTCATTCAGAGTGAGAGCAGCGGAAATGTGTGCAAGTTGCTTAAGTCCATCAATGGACTAAAGCAGGTATCGCGGAGTTGGAACATCTATTTTGATGAGACGGTCAAAGAATTTGGCTTTATAAAAAATCCAGATGAACCATGCATCTATAGTAGATTTGTAGCAAGAACTGTCGTATTCCTCGTTTTGTACATGGATGACATTCTTTTGATAGGAAATGACATTCCTATGCTACAATCTGTCAAAGGGTTCTTGTCACAAAGGTTTTCCATGAAAGACCTAGGTGATGCCTCATACATTCTGGGGATCCGAATCCATCGTGATAGATCCAAGAGGATATTAGGACTTTCACAGTTCAGGTACATCAACACCATACTAAAAAGATTCAGTATGGAGGATTCCAAGCGCGGTAATCTACCGACTTGTCATGGGATCACCCTCTCCAAGGAGATGTTTCCCAAGACTGATTTGGAAAGGGATCGCATGTCTATTATACCCTACGCTTCTGCGGTAGGCTCTATAATGTATGCGATATTGTGTACCAGACCGGATGTAACTTATGCACTGAGTGTAGTAAGCCGGTATCAGTCAAATCCTGGGGAGAAACACTGGATAGCGGTATAGAACATTCTCAAGTACCTGAGAAGGACTAAGGAGATGTTCTTGGTGTATGGAGGAAAAGACCTCCAGATCGATGCCTTTGCTGACTACAGCTTCTAGAGTGACAAGGATGATTCCAAGCCCATGTCGGGTTTTGTCTTTACCCTCAATGGAGGGGCGGTGTGTTGGAAGAGTTCCAAACAGGAAACCGTTGCTGACTCGACTATGGAAGCGGAATACATCGCTGCATCTGATGCCGCGAAAGAAGCTGTCTGGATGAGGAAGTTCTTGAAAGAACTTCAGGTGGTTCCGTCCATTGTTGATCCAATACCTCTGTATTGCGACAGCAACGGGGCTATAGCTTTAGCAAAGGAACCCAGGTCCCATCAGAAATCCAGACACATCTTGAGGCAGTATCACCTGATCAGGGAGATCGTGGACCGCCAGGAGATCGAGGTTCGGAGGGTTGCTTCAGAAGATAACACTGCAGATCCATTCACCAAGGCCTTGCCCCAGACTCAGTTCGAGCGGCTGATCGAGATGATAGGTCTTCGATACGCCGGTACATGGCCTTAGTGCAAGTGGGAAATTGTTAGTGTATATGCCCTGGAGGCTATTACTGTATCTAGTTTGTATATTACTTAATGTAAGCTTGAGATATTCACAGTTGTATATACAATCTTGCTCAAAATGGTAGTATGCTACTTGGTTTGTTTCTACTTTAATGTGTACATGTGTTTCTTTTAGCATATCATCTATACACATTAGTAGAGCCCTTAGGATCATCGCTCGATTACCAGCGTTGTGATGGCAGTCACACTCGTGGGGGCTGGGTAATCCATGAGCATATCCTTATACATGTCCCTAGTCGTAGGACTATCGAGACAGGGTATCGATGCTCCGGATTAGACTAGCGTATGCGCTTCTCATCCCAGCAGGGGAGACGGTCTGTCCCACAGCCGTCGGTACGTCGTACTTGAGATAGTATGCGGGTGCTCGTTAGGTTACGAGTACACTGGACAGGACTCATCAGGAACTGATTGGTTGGTACTATACCTATCGTCAGTCATCAGTTCCCAGGTGATATGAGTACAGCTTAGTCCGCTGATTTGACACTGTCACTTCGCCTCGAGTGTGTTCCCACTGCACTTTGATTACTACCCTACAACAGCTCAAAGGAGTCGTGCAAACAGGTAGTGATTGGGTGCAGTCCCGAAGCACTTGGAGGCAGTGACGGTTAGACATGATTCGTCTCTCCTGGTATTGGGAGTTGACATCGCGCTGTGTCTAGGAGAGCCATTACATAAGTAGTCCCTGGCCAGGGCAAGCGAGATATACTGGTAGGCTTCCAGTGTTATCTCAGGATGTTCTGGGCTACACTCCGACACGACTTGTACCGCTATTAGGGGACTGACGTTTACCGTCCCCTAGGCCCGCCATGCGATGTATTCAGACGAACAGACCGGACTGTACGAAGACTGTCACATTAGGCTCAGTAGGAGTTCAGATGGGTTTTCACCTCGTCCGTCTTCTTATCGGCATCTACCTGAGGGCCGTTACACACAGCTAGTGCAGCTTGCGGTCTGTGGATAAACCCACTGCCAGCGTAGTGTCGAGTCTTTAGAGTCCCACACAGAGAGCTATTCGCCTTTTGGCAAAAGAGTAGAGGTCACATGGTTTTGCGACAGGTCGCATGGTTTTGTGACAGGGTCCGGTCACATCCGCGCACTTGTGCACGTTTAGTGACCGGGCAGTTATTACTAGGGGCTTTGGTTTAAGCCAGATCCTAGTATACGTTTTGGGATTGATTTTATCTCGTTTGCATTCGTGTTCCTCGGAATGCGGATGCGGGTGTGTATGCACAGTTGACAGAGATAGAGGCAGAAGATTCTCATTAGGGTTATTGACTGTTGACCTTTGCTTAACCGTAATGAGAATTAGAAATATGGTTAATGATAATTGAGTATTATTATGCCATGGTTGGGTTGAAAGGTTGACCGTGTTGACTTGTTGACTTTGTTGACCGGTTGACTAGGTTGGACTTGTTGACCACCATCATTGCTATGGCTATCATTTCATGCAAAGACTTTTGGCTTGCTTATTTGTTCACATATTTCATTTAATGCATGAAATGATCTTGCCTTTTGTGAGATGATAACCATCATATAATACTTGATTATCATTATGGCTCATGATGCTTTTGGATTATGAGAGGGTGGATGAGAAAAGTGAGGCTCATTCTTTCATTAGCATTCTCTCTCTTGAGCTTTCTCATTCTCTAGCTCTCACCCTCTCCCTCTTGCTCTCTCTCTACCTCAAGGCAAACCCTTCTCATGTGTTGAGATTCATTGCCTTGAAGATAAAAGAAAACCCATTTCAATCCTCTACTCATCCTAGTTCACAAGGCCTAGCAAGCCAAGTGTTCTAGTTTCTTCAAAGTTAGAAGAAGAAGCCAAAGGTAGATGCTTTCGGGTGGATCCGTCTTCGGCGCGAGAAGACGACGAGGAGGGGCCGGTCCATATACCACAAGAGTTGAAGACGAAGGAGTTTAAGAAAGGTATAACCCCCCTGACCGAGTAGTTAAACAACTCCTAGTTAGGTTGTTAGGTAGATAGTTTAACAAAGATCCGTTTTGAGTCCATGTTACCACCTCTAGAAAAATCGTTTTTCATCATTTCCGCAAGCCCGTAAGTACCGGGAGAGGTAGCATGGACTTACAGACGCGACACCAACAATAGAGCCACGACAAAGTCCCTAGTTCCAGGTCCCAACGGTTCACCAACAACCTTGAGACTACCTCGACGTTCGTCTCGATACAGCAGGCGTGACGTCACCCCAGCGTTCTTTCTCCAGCAGGATGCAGAAGCGACACAAAACAACGGAGCCATGGAAAAGTCCCTAGTTCCAGGTCCCGATGGTTCACCAACAACCTAGAGACCACCTCGACATTCGTCTCGATACAGCATACGCGATGTCACTCCAGCGTTATTCCCCCAGCATGATGCAGACGCGACACAAAACAATGGAGCCATGGCAAAGTCCCTAATTCCAGGTCCCGACGGTTCACCAACAACCTAGAGACCATCTTGACGTTCGTCTTGATATAGCAGACGCGATGTCACCCCAGCGTTCTTCCCCCAGCAGGATTCAGACGCGACACAAAAGAATGGAGCTATGGAAAAACCCTAGTTCCAAGCCTCGACAGTTCACCAACAACCTAGAGACAACCCCAACACATTTTAACACGAGTTCAGGCAAGCGTCTGTCCCCGGTCTCATGCGGTAACCCTTCCCTTCTGGTAAGAGGAAGCGAAGCGAGCTAACTCAACTGTGAAGAGGAAGAACCCGAACTGCCTTCCCGCACGCGAAGCGAATGGGTACCGTGGGTCAGTTTCGGGGGCGGGGGCGGAGAGAGACAGACCATAAGAATGGCCGGCTTACAAACAACTATTTAATTTATATTTTAAATATCTCTACAAGAGCAAATCCGTGCTGAGCATTTACTCGCAAATGGCTATCGCAATGACCCAGGCCCTTCTCCAATTAGCCGTTCTCCTCTCCTCTGACTGAATTGCACTGCACCTTCATTGAGTTAATGTAGGAAAGAAAGCTTTCTTGAAAAGGGAAGCATCGAGCGTAAACTCGACTCTCATCCCTTCCATTGGAGCTCTCGCAAGCAGCCGCTCATCCAAAGAGGCAGGCTTGGATTGACCTCTGTCCCGCCCCCAATGGATTCTTGTCGCCCAGAGCGGTTCCTCCCTTCTTCTGTGATTCAGGCGATATTGTGGATGTGGATTCAAAATCTTGATGCTAGTGCCGCTCTCTCACTCTTGCTGAAAGGGTTGTTAAAGAAAACTCGAAGGCTGCGAAAAAGGCTAGCGAGGGGAATCTCGTTATTTATTTTCAAATCGATTGATAGATGGCCTGATCTGTTCTGAGAGATTCGTCTCGATACAGCAGACGCAATGCCAGCAAATGAAGCGAAGGCAATATTCCTAGCTTCACAGTCTTGACGGCAACTCATATAAAACCTGAAAGACTATCGGAGATCATCTCTCACCTGCGCGGAATGGTTATGACTCATCGGGGCTCCCAAACTGAGCCTAACCTCATGTAAAAAGCGACATGGAATATCCCTAACGCTTGTTCTTTCGATGGTACTACTACCTGGAAGATTGCTTGAAGACGTCTTGTCCAGCCCCCGAAAGGATCAGAGGCACGACAGTCGCAATGCTGATCAAACAACAAGATTGCCTATCGAGAAATATATCAACAAACGCAATGGTACGACGGACAAAACCCTAGTACCATAAAACCTAACGGACCTCTATCGTAAAGAGCAGAGGTTAACTGTGACGTTAGGACATTCTTGTGAGAACTTCTCGATTCGTCTCGACTCGTAAGGAAATTAGTGTCCTTGCGAGAACTTCTCGATTTGTCTCGACTCTTAGGGAAAAGCCTTAGGCAATGGGGATAAAGACCTATTTCCTAAGCACTGGGGCCCTGCACGTAAGTCTAAGATGGGCACTTGCATACTATTCATGGGCCACACTCTCCGAAGCCGAACATCGACAAGGAGGGAAACAACCACTTATGAGTCCTCTCGAGTTGTAAGCGGGAAAATTCTCTTGCGAGATCCTTATGACTCTCAAGAGAAAACACACTTAGGAGTCCTCACGACTCCTAAGGAGAAATTACACCCACGGGATCCTCTTGACTCGTATGGAGAAAAGTCTTTATGAGACCCACATGGCTCATAAAGTTGAAAAGACTTAGGCGGAAGATCATAACCCTGTTTCTTAAGCCATCACTGCCCTGCAAGGAGGTCAAGATGGACTATCTACGGGCCACACTCTCTGAAGTCGAACATCGACAAAGAAGGAAATAAACACTTACAACTTCTCTCGACTTGTAAGCGGGAAAAATTCTCTTATGAGATCCTTACGACTCTTAAGAGAAAACGCTTAGGAGTCCTCATGACTCCTAAGGAGAAAATACGCCTACGGGATCCTTTAGACTCGTAGGGAGAAAAACCTTCTAGAAAACCTTACGGTTCATGAAGATGGAAAAAGTCTTAGGCTACAAGGACCCAAAACTTGTCTCCTAAGCCCTCAATTCTATGGCCCTGCACAACTCTGCACTACTTCACCCACGTACATACTTACGTGGGCAAAGTAGTGGGGGGTATTTGTTCCCGCCAAAATTTTCGGCCAAGAGCTACTTGTTCTCTTATAAAAAAGGGGGGAGAATCCTCAAAAGACTGGTATCACGTGTAAAACACATGGGTGCTCATATGCAAAGCATATGGGCGCTGAATAAAATAAACTTAAAGGGTCAAACAAGCCTCACATGAGCACTCATATGCAAAGCATATAAGCGTCGAACATAAATCACCAATTGCCAAGCAGGCCTCACGTGTAAAACGCGTGAGCGCTCATATGCAAAGCATACGAGTGCTGAACATAAACAGGCTAAAACCCATACTAGGGGTCACGTGTTAAATACGTGAGTGTTTTTGCCAATCACATGCAAAGCATGTGAACACCCCAATTTAAAATGTTCCTATCAAATTCTAAAATTAAATTCTATTTGGGAAATATTTTCTTAATCTTCCTTAAACTAGAAAGATCTTCTTTATTAAATAGAGGACCCTTGGATCAAAGACCCAGCGATGATCATTTGATAGAATAAAAATCTATCATAGCAAAATATTTTCCTAATCTTATAATAAGAATAAAATTCTATGTTAACGAGATATCTATATTAAGAAAATATATTTCTGATCTTGTTAAACTAAAAAGATTTGATAGAATAAAATTCTAATCTTGTTAAAACTAACAATATATTCATAATCTTGTTAAATAAACAAGAATTCTTCTCTGTTAAACAGAGAGCCTTTGGATTAAAAAATCCAACAGTGAATAAAATTCACCGAGTGATCTAAAAGATCATATTGGTTATAAAAATCAATCAAAATCTCTCAATGAGAGATTGGCTGAACAAACCGATTCTTTTCTTTTTCTTATAAATAGGAGCCAAGAAGGAGAGACAGAGGGAGAGGGGAAGAAAAATAGAGAGAGAATTTAATTCTCTAAAGAAGAGGAACCCCTCCCAAAAGATCCCACAAAAAAAGAATTTAATTCTCAAACTAAGAGTTTAACTCTTCTAAAATAACTTAGTTCTTCCTCTGGTTAAGATCCGCAGAAGCAGATCTCCCCACAAGTTGAGAATTTACTTCTCATCGAGAAGATTCTGTCATGCAGATTCAAAAACTAGGGGAAAGAACTGAATCCAAAAGAGTTTAACTCTTACAAAACACATAGGAATTTAATTCCTCTAAATAAAACTAGGGTTTAACCCTATAAAAGAATTTAATTCTTAAATAAGGGATTTAACTCTCCATGCACGTAAAAGAGATCAGTACCCAACATGATCACATGTGTCCACGTGACCCCTAGCAATTATCAAACAAGAACGAATGAAATTAGGTCATGTGCTCCCACGTGACCCTTGAACAAACTTCTCAAAATAAAAAGAGAGTAAAGCCAAGGCAGAACAGATTTTTGGCGTCTCACGTGTTCCCACGTGGCCCCTAGCAATTATCAAACAAAAGAGGATTCTACCCAAAGGCAATGCCCGCGTAAAGGATGCCTCACGTGTCTCCACGTGACTCCTGAGAAGTGTACATCACTTATAAAAGAGAAAAAGGAATAAACCTTATTTTTGAAGCGCCTCACGGGACCTCACATGACCCCTGAAAAGTGTTCAACACTTATAAAAGAGAAAAGGAAATAAACCTTATTTTTGGAGCGCCTCACGTGACCCCCAAGTAGTGCTTAGCACTTATAAAGTAAAAAAAAGAATAAATCAAAGGCAGTTTCCACTTTTTGGGCGCCTCACGTGATCTCACATGACCTATATAGTGCTTGGAACTCAGAAGAGAACAAAAGAATAAACCCAAAGAAGCAGCGCTAGCGCCTCACGTGCTTACACGTGACGGCCACAGGGCTAAAGTGTTTAACACTCATATGCATCACGTGCGACACGTGAGCATTCTCAAATTCCAGTGTTTAACACCGCCTCAGAGTATCACGTGGGAGCATGTGAGCGCTGAATAAATATTTTAGTGTTGAACACTATGAAGGGCTAACATTAGCCAAAATCAGATCAAATGTTCCAAGGACCGTCAATCGAGCCCCTCATGCTCAGGGTCCCCCAAACCGATCTCAGTCCCAGAGATAGCTAATGAGCTCCTAACAGATGGCATCTAAAATGATGTTCATCCTACCATGATCTTTCCCCTCGATCTGAAATTTGGTTCAAGGGTACATCTCTCCACACCACTGATATATGTCATTGTAATTCTTCAACGTCTTCAGAGAGGTGGAGGGTCCTAATAACCAATAACTCTTGGCGCACCATCGAACAAGCTTTTCAAAAAGGGGAGTAAATCTAAAACACATCTCAATTTGGGGGCGCCTCACATGGCCTCACGTGATCCTTTGATAGTGCTTAGCACTCAGAAAAAAGAAAAGGAGAATAAAACAAAGGCAATTTTCATTCTTTAGAGTGTCTCACGTGATTTCACGTGACTCAATAGTGCTTAGCACTCAGAAAAGGGAAAAGGGGAATAAACCCAAGATAGCTCCTTTTTTGGGGGCACATTACGTATTCCCACGTGACCCCCAAACAGTGGTGTATAAAAGAGGGAGAAAATTTCAAAGACAGCGCTCACATTTTGAAGGCACCTCACGTGTCTGCACGTGACTGTTTGATGAACCAAGTGCTTAGCACTTATAAATGAAAGCGGAATAAAATCCAGAGAACAGTTCTCACCTCGAGCGCCTCACGTGCTCACACGTGAGCCAAGTGCTCATCACTTATATATATATATATATATATATATATATATATATATATATATATAAGGGAATAAACTCAAGGAACAATGCCCACTTCGGGGCCCCTCATGTGTTCACACATGTGCTCCTTCAAAGTCCAGTGTTTAACACTAATTCAGTGCTTAGCACTATGAGGTGACTAAGGGAAATCAACCTTAGCCCAAATTAGCTAAGTCTTCCGAAGTCAAGACCTTTTTTGTCACCAATCAACTGAGCCCCCATGTTCAGGTCTCCCCAAACTAATCCTAATCTCAAAGATGACTAGTGTTCTCCTAACAGATGATATCTAAACTGATGTTCATCCCATTCCCAAAATCAGGATATTGGTTCAAGGGTACATCTCTTCATACCTCTGATACATGTTGTTGTAATCTTTCAACGTATTCAGAGAGATGGGGGGTTCCAATAACCAATAACTATTCATGCATCCCCAAACTGGTTCAACCAGAATCCCATGGACTATGATGTCCTTGAGCTTTATGGACTGTGGGGTCCTTAAACTCATAGACTATGATGTCCTTAAACTTTATGGATTGTAGGGTCCTTAAACTCATGGGATATGATGTCCTTACACTTTATGGACCGTGAGGTCCTTAAACTCATAAACTATGGTGTCTTTAAACTTTATAGACTATGATATCTTTAAACTTCATGGACTATGATGTCCTTAAACTTATGGACCGCAATATCCCTAAACTAAAACAATAGAGCCACGAATTCTCTTTTGTTGGATCTAAATGATCATTTTGAGTAGATCTTAGTCTATAATTAGACTAACGTATCCTAAACAAATGTTTAAGTTAATCTTAGTCTCAAATGAGATTTACGATCCTTAAACCCAACCTAAACCCAAATCTAAGAAAATAAGGATTTTGGACTAATCCATGCCCTACGGGCGACAACAGAAATTAGTCTCCGTATACAATCCACGGGCAACCAAAAGCAAAACAAACATATACGACACGAAGTGACCATATAGAGAAGGAGAAAGTGGTTACCGTGATGCGGTAACGTAATTAACTACAGGGGCTTGCGCCTGCAGGGAAGAGCGTACCCACAATCAAACCCCCTCAAATGAGGGGGAATCTGATGAAGTCTGCTATATCGGCCGTATCCGTCTAAACCTTCGATACATGGTGCCATAAATCAACTTGGTATCTTCGAAGAGGTGGACGGATAAAACCAAATAGCATCTGCCCCCAAAATTCAGGCCGGACGTCCCAACGTCCCAGTCGCGTCTTTCGGCGGAGAACATGGGTCGATATACTATCGAGAATTCCATCAAGAGGAGGGCCCATTTAGCAAGCCTTCCTGTTAATATGTCTCTCGATATCAAATATTTGAGAGGGTCCACCTTTGATATGAGATGAACCTCATGTGCTAAGGCGTAATGTCGGAGCTTCGTTACCGCGATGATAAATGCCAGGCAATACTTTTCGATTGGGGAGTAGTTGTGTTCTGCCCCCAGGAGAACTCGATTCAGATAGTAGAGAGCTCTCTCCTTCCCCTGTTCGTTCTTCTGTGCCCATAACGCGCCTAAAGAACCTTCGAGGGCTGTTGTATACAGGATGAGGGGCTTTCCCTTGACCGGCGCGGTCAGTACCGGCGGGTTTTGCAGATATTACTTGATTTCGTCCAGTGCACTTTGGCATTTGCGATCCCAAATGAACAGGGTCCGTTTTTTTATTAGATGATTGTAGGGGCGGCATTTGCCGGAGAGGTTAGCTATGAACCGCCAGATATACACGAGCCTTCCTTGGAGAGACCGTAGTTGCTTGAGAGTTCTTGGCGAAGGCATTTCCATAATCGCTTTGATTTTTAACGGGTCTATTTCGATACCCCGGTGTCGTACAATGAATCCTAGGAATTTTCCTGAGGAAACTCCAAATGCGCATTTCAGAGAGTTCATCTTCAGGTTGTACTTCCGAAGGCACTGGAACACTATCTTCAGATGTTCCCAATGCTTTTCGTACGATTTGCTTTTCACCACGAGGTCGTCAATATAACATTCGACAATCTCATGTATGAGGTCATCAAAGATCTTTTTCATGGACCTCTGGTAGGTGGCGCTAGCGTTCTTCAGACCGAATGGTATCACTTTGTAGCAGAATATGACTAGAAGGGTCCGGAAAGAAGTGTGCTTTTGGTCTTCAGGATGCATCTTGATTTGGTTATACCCTGAGGATCCGTCCATGAAGGATAAAACCTCATGGGTAGATGTGTTATCGATCATCAACTCGGTGACCAGCACTGGGATGTCATCTTTCGGACAAACATTGTTGAGATCCCGATAATCTATGCAGATACGTACTGTCCCATTTTTCTTCATTACCGGAACAATATTGGCGATCCAGTCAGGATATTGAACTTCTTGGATGAAGCCAGAGTCGATTAGCTTCTTGACTTTGATATTGATATCCATCCCAAGCTCGAGCCGCATTCTGCTTGGCGCCTATTTGACTGGTTTGACGTCTGGCGATATCGCCAGTTTATCCACAGCTATCTCTAGATCTAATCCCGACATCCCAGAATAGTTCCATGCAAAACATTCTTTATACTGCATAAGCACGTCCTTTAATGTGGCTACCTGTTTTTTAGACAGCAACTCACTGACGAACGTTGGCCTTGGCTCGTTTGCTGTCCCCAAGTCGATTTTTCTCAGGTTGTCTGCTGTGGTGTGTATTCCATTTTCCAGCTCTTTTGGCGTCAGTGGAAATTCTGAAATCAGCTCATTCTCATCTTCATTTGCAAAGCATTGGGAGATGTCGTCCATATTCTCGTGCTCTCCCTCCTTTGAGAATGTTATCATATGGCAGGTACAAGCTTGTTTCTAAGCTCGATGCTGATCTAGACTTTCCCTCGCAGTGTAGGTTGTTCTTGGCTCATGCATTCATGGCGGGGCTACCCTCCAACTATTGGATAGAGCAAATCTGCCTTGCTGATACTGATCTTCAACCCAGTTTTTAAAGGTGAAACAGTCTTCAAGAGGATATCCCACTACTCAATGGTAGGAGCAATAATCCGGATGATAGACCTCGTTTATCTGTTCGGGGTATCGAGACTCCAGGGGCGTCATCATTTGATGCTTCATGACAAGGTTGAATATTTTCCTTGTCTTGTCTTGAGGGAAAGAGTACTCTCGACCCATCTTCTTCATAAAAGACGGGTTCCGGCTGACTTTTCCTCGCTCGCGTGGCTTCTTGGATCCGCTTCACTATCTTTGAATGCCATCCCCATTCTAGAACTTGCTGTTGTTTCTACGTCGGGGTTTCTTTTTGCCACGAGAACGCACAGTGGGTTGGGGTGAAGGGGATCGTCATCCTCAGTAGCCTGCTGAATGATACGTTGTGTCCCGGCTTTTTCATAAATGGCCATTTCATGGCTGTGGTCATCTCGAACCCTTTGACTTGCTTCTCTTATTAGCTTATCAATCTGCTCTTCGAATGAAGGACTTGATACTCGTACGGCGGGATCTTGCTCTGGTTCGACATCAACGCTGTCTGGAAATGTATTCGCTTCTCCACGGGAGTTATTTATGACGTGGCAGCTATGGGATCGCTCCCGTTTCTTGGACCGAATGTATCCAAGGCCAGTCATCTCCATTCTCCCGTTGGGCATCTTCTGCTGAGTCCCAGGAATGCTCCAAATCCTGTTATAGAACTGAGCTTGTCGAACAGTCTGTTTGAAGGGTACACCTTGGCGTCTCAATAGCCTTTTCAGTCCCTTTGCGTAGTATCTAGGCAGACGGATTGGTTGAAGCCTGTCGAGCGCAGGTTCGGCACCGTGCTATACTTCTTTCTCCATATTAGTCTCCATGGATTGGTAGAAAAGGATCGTCTTCTCACCTCTTTGCTTGGGAAGGACGTAGAAGGTCTGCAGCTCTTGCACGGTGTATGTATCAAGTGCATCAAGTTCTTTGTAATGCCGCTGTGGGACCAGGGTAATCTGTAAACTCTGGTCAGCTCCAACAAAGGTCTGTATTGACGGACGGACGGAAAACACTATGTTGGCCTCGTCCTCAGAGTCACTGCCAAAGATCGGCATAGGGATAGATGGTCCTGGATTATTGCCTTGGGGTTGTCCGAGTAGACCATTTCTTCATCTTCTTCGGTATCTTTCACGAATATCGGGATAGTGGCGATGACTTTTTGTTTATTCTCCGGTTTGCGACATCTTTCCATGTTTTCGAATTCTGGTAAGAAGTAATTGGCGTCTTCATATTTGCATACTTCATTCACGGAGAATGGGTTCAGCTCCCCTGTGACTGTGTACTCGAGGCCGTCCTTGAAGTACTTCATACACTGATGTTGTGTAGAAGGGATGATGTTGTACTCATATAACCAAGGCCTGCCGAGCAAAGCGTTGTAGCAAGTCTTGGCGTCAATAACATGGAACTTGATGTCGGTGACGAACAGCCCGAAGCGCAATGTCAGTATTACAGACCCGAGCGTTTATGATGACTGCGAGTCAAACCCGGAGATAGTAATTTTGTCCCTGTTAGGTTAACCTAGCACCTCATGAAGGGTTTGGAAGCATCACATGCACCAAAGAATAAATTTTTAGGGTGCTAAGTAAACAAACAAAGAATCGTTCCTAGAAAATTAGGGTTTCAAAAACAATACATCATCGCAAGTAAGAAAAGCTAGGGTTTTGAGAGTACAACCTTTGTAGCTCCCTACGCTAGACTCCTCGGCTACTTGGGGTTTGAAAAAGGTCCGCTTGAACTCCTCTAGGTCCACGGTGATCCATCCGGAGTTCGCTTTGTCCAAGCTTGCAACTTCACTTGATTAAGAGAAAGAAATGAAGTTAACACTCTAAACAAGTGGGCAAGACTTGTGTAGAATGATGTTGTGGTGGCTTTTCTCACTTCAAAATCCTAACTTGATGAGTAATTTGCTCACTAGAGAAATCTAGAGAGCAAAAGAAGAAGGAGGAAGAAGATGATGGCCTTTTTACAACAAGAGAAAAGATAATCTCCTTTGAAAAATGAAAAATATATCTATATATATTTTTCACTTCTCATCTCAAACCATGGTTAAATAATAAAGATATTATTGAATTTGAGTTAAAACACAAAAGGAAAGTTAATCTATGGTTAAATAGTGGGTGAGCATGGTTAGGTCAAAGAAGAGTGTAGAAAGTAAACCATGTATTAATCCTTTTTCTTTTTTCCTTTTGTTTTAACACAAATGCAATAATAATCCATATAATAAACCATGGTGTGAGACTTTTATTGCCACCATTTTCAATGTATATACAACCATGAAGAATGATGTATGTATGTATGTGTGCATGCACATCCATATGTGCATGAATCTAGAAAGAATGCATACATGCATGCATACATCCAAAAAATACAAGAAAGGATTTCTAGTGAGAAACTAATGGTTAAATGATAAATCAACACTTGATTTATCAATCCGGCCATATCACATACGACCCAACCAAAAGCAAGACGCCCGATTAATATATGGTATCTCATACGCGCATTTTAACCGGGTCCATGCGCATATCGCATATGCGCACCACAACGTTTCTCCTGGACTAGATAACTCCTTTGTGGGACTCTAAGACTCGTCAATACGCCGGCAGTGGGTGATGATCATATCAAGCACCCCCAAGCCGCAAGCGGTCAGCTAAACGTAACGTCCATCCGGGTATTGAGCGATCAGAAGAAAACAAGCGAACCTGCTATAACTCCCGTCGAGCCAACCGGTAACACTACCATACAGTCCGGTCTCTTCGTCAGATATGTTGCAGATCAAATCTAGGGGTTGTAAATGTCAGACCCCAATAACCGATAAGTCGTGCTGATGTGAGGCCCATAACGGGTCGAGAAACTACTGGTAACACATACCAGTAAATCTCTAAAACAGCCATGGCCAGGGACTTCCCTGTTACGGCCAATCGAGCACAGCGCAATATCAACCCCCAATACCGGGAGAGACGAAACCCCTCCTATCGCTCATTGCCTCCATATGACTCGGGACTGTACCCAAAAACCACCGTTTTGCATGCCCTCATGGACGTGGTAAGGTAGAAATCAAAGCACAACAGGAATCACATAAGACTCTATGACGATCTCGGGTCTACAGACTAACCTGCACTGGTGTCACCTGAGAACTTCCATATGATGTGTGGTATACTACCATCTGGGAGTTCTCAGCGAGTCCGTCCAGTGTACCCAGTCTCCACTGAATACCCGTATACCATCTATGATGTCAAACACCAATGGATATGGGATCATCCATTGCCCATCTCATGGGTCGAGAAGCGTATACGCTAGTTTACACTGGTATATTGATGCCTCGTCTCGATACACCCACGACTAGGGACCTTGAAGGATGTACTTATGGACTACCATGTCCCCACTAGTATGATCCGCATCATAGTCCAGGTAGTTAAGTACACATCCTAAGGGCTTTACCAACATGTAACTATAAGACAGTATAAAGAGACAAGTATACATGTTAAGATAAAGAGCAACCAGATAGCATACTATCATATCGAGCAAGAAAGTCATCTTTATATATGTCCAAGCATCCAATATAATATACATCATCTGTACAATACTGGCCTCTAGGGCATACATACAACTAACAGTCCTGAGGTAGGTGTTGAACATTCATGCAAATCTTCTTCAACACTCTTACATTGAGAAGGTTGACGGATGACCCGTTCTCGACCAGGATCTTCCCTATTTTTATATTGTGATAATACCCGGTTACATACAGAGGACGGTTATGCTCGTACGTTCCGAGAAGGAGGTCTTCGTCACTGAAGGTGATATCAACCGTGTGGACTTCTTCTAGTTCGTCCTTTATCTTTTCTTCTGCCAGGAAAGCTTGAAACAGGTCGGGCTCCTGTAACGCCTTGATCAGGGAATCTTGTGCCTCTTTAGACAGGAGAAGGGCATCCAAGATACTCAGTTATGAGGGTATCTTTCTCAGATGAGCCAGGACATTGTAATCCATCTTGTTCTTCTTGAGCGGGTCCTTAGCTGTGAGCTCTTTGACAACTCTATCATCGAGAGCAATCTCCTCAGGGACTTTTTCCTTTCCTTTGTCCCTTTTGCCCGAACCTTTGTTTGAAGGTCCGAGATTCTTTTCAGGAAACGTACGGTTACGCAGCTCAATGTTCTCATAGTTCTTCATCTCCTCTTCTTTTTCAGAGGTGGATTCCTTAAAGAGAAGGCTGAGGGCTATTTCTTCGTCAGAATCGCTCCCGAAGGTAAGAACTTGAGGTTTTGCTCTTGTCGGGATGACATCAACCATATGACAGTTACCGGCTGTTCCTTCACGCTCGTCTGTCGTGTTTCTCTTCTCCCGACGGACTTTGTGCTTCATTCGCTTAAATTGTTATCGATGGGCAACGTATCCCTGCCAACATTACTTGAAGGCATTACACTTTTCGGTAGGGTACGTGACCTTCTGATGGTATAAGCAGTAATTTGGATGTACATCCGGTTCGTCGGGACATGTATTCGTGGAAGTATTTTCTTTGGAAGGTGGCAGCTTCATTCCCATTAAAAGAGCTTTGGCGAATTGCTTCCTTATCTTGATTCTGCTCCTGCTGGTAGCAAGGGCACTTTGATCCGGTTGAGGTAGTTTATGGCTTCTCATCACCGGAGTTTTTTCAGCCTGACACCGGCGCTTGGCCTTTTCGTAAATGGCCGCTTCATGTTCTCGATCAGCTTTTCTCTTTTGAAAAGCTTCGTTCAGCAGCTTATCAGCAGCTTATCGATGAGGTCATCTAACGGTTCCATGGGTTTTGTATCTGGATCTGCCTCCAGTTTCTCTACGTCAGGAGCTTCTTTGTCGTTTATCGACGAGTGAGAAATCATGTGGCAGCTTGCCACATACTCCTCGGGTTCTTCTGACGAGTCGTTTCCTTCGTCAATGTCACTGTCTCCATTTTCAAGAATATGCTTGAAGAACTCTTCCGGTGTGACTGGGGTCTGTGCCTCTTGGTTGTATTCCTCTAGTGCGTCAATGTATTTCTGCAGACCCGCACGACTACCGTCAATCTGGACATGCTTCTTGGCCATCTTCTTTTTCTTTGAAGACTTCGAAGGCTTGGCCTAGAAGTTTCGCCATCGTTACCAACTTTCAGCGTTGGGCGTGGATTCAGCATTCCGTCAATGATCTCAGGCTCCAGCGGGCTCTTCCACCTAATCGCCGGACATACTTGAAGATCCTTCAGCATTCTTTTAGTTTTAGCTTAAAGGACCACTTCCCACGGAGTTTCTTCTATAAATGAGCATGATGCCCCCGGCGTGTCTATCTTCTTAGGAGCGTGCTGCTGCGGCGGGTTCACCTTCTAGTTTTCGGACAGTGCGAACTTGCCCTGCTGGTACTAATCTTCGACCCAGTTTTTAAAGATGTAGCAATTTTCGATTGGGTGGCCCACTATTTGGTGGTATGGACAGTAATTGGGATTGTTGATGTCACCCGATTGTAGTGGGCATCTCGGATCTAGCAGAGTGATGACCCTGTTGTGCACCGCTAGTTCGAATAGTATCATTGTTTTATCCTGGGGAAACGAGTAAGGACGTCTCAACTTATCTTCGAAGGCTCGCGGTCTGCTGTTTTGGAGAATAACCGGTTTCGGGTTACTTGGTTGTTGTTGAGCGTTGGCGACGAAGGTCGCTTTCCCTTTACCCTTTTCATTCTGAAGATCTGTTTTTGAAGAGGACGGCCTATGGCCTATCTGGTCCATCTGGGCCAGTTTGTCAATCAAGGCCTGGAAGGTGGTCGGCTTGAAGAACATCATAAACTGGGATATGGTTGCCTGAGAATCAAGGGTCCCCACGAACATTCCCACAGCAGGAGCTTCTTCTATGCGCTGTTCACACTTTGACCATAGGTTACGCCACCGAATTACGTATTGAACCCAGGTCTCTCCCGGTTTTGCTCCGGCGTTGATTAATGTCGTGATTGGGGTGCGCTCGCTTGTGCTTACGAACCGCTGTGTGAACAGTAGTTCCATTTCCGTAAATGTCTTAACAGAGTCATTAGGGAGCTCGGAGTACCATTCAAATGCCGTCTTCGCCAAGCTTCCAACAAATTGGAAAAGCAATAGTTTATCATCGCCCCCACTATTACCGCACAAAGCTTTGAATTGAGCAACGTGCTGATGCGGATTGCCCATCTCTTTATACATATGGAATTTAGGGATCGTATATCCTGGCGGGTACTTAATTTGGTCGTACCAGCCTGGGTAAGGTCACCCAGTTCTAACGACCTGGCCTGTTGCTTCATTCGCTTGATGAGCTCGTATTTGTTAAGTTATCTATTCATCAAGGGTAGATTTGGAGATCGTCTCCTCTCTGGCTGCTGACAAAGCCGGAGGAGGGTTCGATGTCTCCCTTCTGTCGTCTTCAATGATTATTGGAGGGTCTTCGTCCGGAGGATCCGATTGGATCATCATCCCCACCATGTATTGGAAGAGAAGCGCCATCTGTTTTATATTAGCTGCTTGCTCCGCGGCCTCTTTGTCTTTCTTATCAAGAATCCTCCATAGGAATTCTGTGTCGGTCTTCTGCTCTTGGCGTTGTTCCGACGATATTTCCTGGCTTTCTTTCTACCAGTAAGTGCGAACATCCTTGTCAACATCTCTTGGAGCTTTTATTGTTGCTCCTGAGCTTTCTTCACAGACCGTGTGAGTGGTCGATGACTCACAGAGGCACGACTATCCTCTTTTCCGGATGCCATGTAAACGGTATGCACAACTATGCCCCCAGACTCGGGGAGTTTGGGTCCACTGCCTTTGAAATTTGCCGCGGATATGGGGATCTTCTCTGGCCTTTTCCTTTTATGAGAGGTCGAAATTGAAGGGGCCGTTACAACAGGCACCCACGTAGATGATACCTTCTGTGGTAAGACGGAGGGATGGTCCTCATCTTGTCGAGCCTTCATCTTCTTTAGCCGGCGAGAATAGTCTTTATCAATTACAGAGTCTTGAACTTTCCGCCAAACTCTGTGGATCTTGGAGGACAACTGCTGAGGAGGTTGTTCCTGCTTCACCTGTGTTGTGTTTTCGACGGGCGGAGGAGACTTCATCAAGATGGCAGTTGGAGAATTCTTGCGCACCCTCCTGAGTAGCTCGAAGCTGTTCCCAGTTGGAACAGCAGCATCAATTTCCACCTTTGGAGCTGGTGGAGTAAGTCCAGAGGGGGAACTGCCCTCAGCTTTCCTCATTCGGCGCCAGTGGCGACGTCGAGCATGTATTGCGGATGGGATCATCTCAGTTGTAGAAGCGACCTTGTCATGCCCCTTGCTTTGATGAGAGGCTGCTTTTGGTGCCAACCTGTCGAAGGCAGACATCCATTGAAAGGGAACGTCTAACCTGTCGAAGCAATTCATGAAAACTGTCCTTTTCTTAGGGGTGACCAACCGTCTCAGAGTTTTGATAACGTTCATCCACCTAACACTCTTGAACCCAGTTCCACTTTAAACATAGATTAAATGATTGAAAATTTAGAGAAAGTGGTCGACAGGATAACAGCTTTAGCATCACCACAGTCACAACCCTCCCTTCCCGAAATAACTGATAGGCGATCGATCTGTGCTTTAGTAAATCGATATTTAGTTGCCCCTACGGATATACCCGAAGGTCCTTTGTTTGCGGCTCCGTAGGGGCAAACACCAAATTAAGAATTAATATTTTTATTCTTGGACGTCTGGGCCCGTAGGGCAACCGTTTAGCCCTACGGATTAATCCGTAGGGCCAAGTTAAATCTGCCCCTACAGATTCCAATATCCATAGGGGCAACCCCCTATTTTAGTAGTGACGTGCTTTGAAGCAACCGGCGACGAAACCACACCTCGGCCTTTCTCCCTAGTTCCTCTTTACTTTTTAGAAGAGTTTGAAAACCCGTAAGTCCCGTTCTTCTCTTTTTTCTATTTCTCAAAATACGGAATTACGAACCTCGACGGAAATCGGAACAAACCGATTTCCGATTCGGTTTTTCTATAAAATCCTACTTGTCACCTAATCCATAATACCTAAACATATCCATGATGACTATTAATCACATAAAAATCAATTTAAACAAAGTTTCTCACATGAAATGATAACTTTTTTGTAATATCGTATTCTTTTCATAAAAATACCATAAAGTTTATTTTTCTTCTTCTAATTAATTCCCTCATTCCTAAGCATGTTTATCTTGATCACTAAACTTGTAGAAATCAATTTGAATGAGTTTTCACACATGAAATGATAACGTTTTCAAATACCGTATTCTTACACTTAAATACCCTTATGTTTAATTTAACATGTTTAACCTCTAAACTCCATTAAACCTTAAAATAAGTCACGAGGTAATGACCTACCTCTACACATACACAACCATAATTGATAAACGTCAAAACATAGAATACGAAAATACAAGACTTTTCACTAAAATACCATTATCTTTTCTTGAAAGCTTTAAGTTGTACACAATTCTAAATAAAACCTTTTAAAAGGAAAGCACGATATGTCATGGACATCGATCATTTATCTAAACTGACTTTGTGGTGTCTAGGCAAGTGTGTCTAAGGCAAGTGGTTACTTAATTAGGGCCACTACTTGTAGTGGAGAGCCTCCCACTTACCTGGCACTTACCTGGCAGCAATTGGCGGTGAAGAGACGATTTGAGACTTTTAATGACTTATCTTTTAGACCTTAGAAATAGGCTAATTGGCTTAGGAAACCCTAGAAACTAAAATACAGAAATTTACATCTTTTTACAAATAAATACCTTATATTTATAAAACCGTTTTTCTAAATGAATGGTATTTGTTAAACCTATGCAAAGCGCCACTACAACCCATCTTTGGGGAACCTGTTAGGGATAGTACGGTTCATCGTGCACCCGTGGACTAGTAGTGCGAGATTCAGACCTCCGCAAGGAGCATTCGGTCTCGAAAGGTTTAAAATACGACATTTAAGAAAAATGAGATTTTGGAAAATAAAATATTTATTTTAAATTATTCTTGTATTAATATATATATATATATAATTATCATTTAAACACCTATTTTATTATAAGATAAAGTTTCCACTTTTTCAAAAAATTACAAGATTAAAAGTTACATTAAAATACCATGAGTTTCAAATAAATCAATTAATACTTTTATTAGGATATATTGACTAGAGTAACACAAATAAAATTCACACTCATTATAACTATAAAGACGAATAAAAAATACTTGAGGTGTATCTTGAAAACTACACAATAGTACTTTTTACATAAAACCCCTCAAGTTTTATAAATTACAATAACGACCCTAACAATTATAGAACTTCAAATTACTTTTCTTTTAGTCTGACTCGGGTTTGAGTCTGACGATTTCTGACTTGAATATAATTCAAGTCAATCTATATTCTGTAATATTCCAACTCAATATGAACACATGAATCTCAGAATTCTGTTAACAATCATTACAACTTGACTGAACCGAACCATGGATATATTCCTTTTACATGTTTCCCAGTATTCCATTTATATGACTCTACGGTTATAACTGTTTTCTGATATCATGGTTTCGGTCATTCAGTCAATCAATCATACAACCAACACAATTTACAAGATAACAATACAAACAAGACATCGCGGGGTTTAAGGGGTAGATTGGTACGGAAGGTGTTAAAGGTGGCATGAGGTGGTCATATTAAGACACCTAACCTGAATCCCATTGCTGTTGTACCGTGGCATAAACGGTTCCTTAAGTTCTTGATACCATAGTCTCTAGGGCAAGTGAGACTCCTCGCGTATACACTGGTATCCTTCTGTACCAAGCTATAAACAACAGCGTTAATACAACATTATAATAATATAATACAACTGTAAAATCTACTCTCTCTCTCTCTCTCTCTTACTCTCTGTCTATTCTATTTCTCCTCTTACCTTTGAGACTTACCGAGCGATCTGTCCGCTGACGACATTCTGTTTCTCTCTTCTTTGAATGTCGTCAGGTGACCTGGACCCGGCAGAAGTTGAGCCAACACAAGGAGACTTGGAGCAATTTGCCGAAGGCCCTGCGGTATAGTTTCATTGTACACTTTTCTTTTTAGTACTTTCCATTTCCTGTTATGCCACTGTTCAGGCATCTTTATTCAGTTGTATTTTCCTTTCCATGTATTGTACAAAGAATGTGAATAAATAAAAGTTGTTGTTCTTTTTATACTCTTGTTTTTTGTGTATTTATTTTATATTGCTTAGATACGCTTAGCATATGTGCTTCTGAGTATATACGTAGCAGGCCTCATCGCGTCCCCTTCACCGTATACCGGGAAGAGGGGCGTGACAGGTTTTGTTGGTGGCCCATGCAGGTCAGAGCTATATGAATCTCTGTCATGCAGTTCTGGTCTGCGTGAACAACCTAAACAATATAACACAACAACCAGCAACTAAAACATTCTTTACAATTCATATTCCTTGAATCTTGCAAATTTCTATTCCTTGAATCTTATCATTTCATGTATTTGAATCTGTCCTAACTCAAGTTTTTCTTCAGGGTTATGGATTCCCCGAACAACACCAGCACCAACGTCAATAACATCCCTTCAGCACTACCTCTTACACCAGCTGTTCCTGCACCACCCACTGAGCAAACAATACTATTTGAGGCGATCCGCAATCTTCTCAAGGGACAGCAACAACTTTTGAACCGCCCTGAGACTGACGCTCTGGAAGTAAAGCAATTCAGGGCTTTACATCCATAGCAGTTCTCAGGAAAAGGGAGACCTCTGGAAGCTGAGGAATGGGCTCAAAGTATTGAGGATGATCTGGCCGCAGCACAAGTGCCAGACGTCGCTTGGGTCCGTGTAGCGAAACTACAACTCATGGACAACGCTCACAACTGGTGGAAGGCGGAAGAAAGCCGTCTGGTACAGCCGATTGAATGGAAGACCTTTCGCGAGAAGTTCGACACGAAATACTTCCCTGCGACTGCCAGGTTTGCAATGGAGCAACAGTTTATTCATCTACAACAGGGTTCAATGTGGGATAAATCAGTAGATGAATACGATGTTGAATTCACCATGTTGAGCCGATTCGCGGCACATTTGATACCGACGGATGAGATCAGAGCCTATCGATTTCAACAATGTTTGGACAAAGAGATTAAGGTTGCTCTAGCCACAGGAAAGTTTTTGACTCATAAGGAAGCTCTAGAAGCTGCCCACAGTTATGAGGCAGTGATAAAAGAGAAAGGCAGACCTCAGTCTGCAGGAGTCAAACGCCCTGCCAACCAGATGGCAGGAGGAGCCTCTTCCAGGCCAACGTTCGAACCTAGGAGAACTGAAGAACCCAATCACCAGCCAAGACCACATTTCTGTTTCCATTGCAAGAGAGATGGACATTTGATAAAGGACTGTAGGCGTGCAAAAGGCCTGTGCCTAGTTTGTGGCGCGTCCAATCACAGAATTGAGACCTGTCCATATAGATACAACTCAGCTCACACGCACACCAACCAACCGCAGCGGCCAACCATCCAGACTACTGCAACTCGTCTTGCACCCTCTGCTCCATCAACTGCACAGCCTACTCGCCAATTCCAACAGGCAATGAGGGACATGCCTAGAGGGCAGAGAAATAGGCCTCAAAGGCAGAATGTGCCTCCAGCTAGAAGGAATATACCACGGCGACAGACCTTCACATTAGAAGCCGTAGAAGCCGAGACTGTAGGTCAAGGTAACATCGGTAAGCCTTTTTCCCCTTGTATCTCTTTGTTATTTTATACACTATCTATACTATAGTCACCAAACTCCTTTGCACTGTTACACTTTCCTTTTACAAATTTCGAGAACGAAATTTTTATAAGGAGGGTAGAATGTAACAACCCTAAATTTCCTATACAAATTTTTTTTCAAATATTTTTTCAAAAATCCATAAAGAGTTATTTTAGCCTGAGCACAAGATTTAGGTAATTATTTTTGTTTTTAATTACAAGCTACAAGAATGAAATAACTCCATTTTTAGTGTACAAGAAATTATTTTAAAATTTAATGTATACTTGGAGTATTTACTCTTGCTGCTATCATTTTAAGTAATTAAATAACACAATAATTACAAGAAGGAGCTTGTAGCTCATTGGTAATACCTTGCACTGCTGAACCAAGCCACCAGAGTTCGAATCCCATGCCCCACATTATTTTTAGTTTATTTTTCTTTAAAAATCCTTGGAAGCCCAACAGTCCACAGGTCATAACTCCCAAATATTGAACTGAACCCCAAAAATGAAGTATGCCAAAGTCTACGTTGGAGAACCCCACACCCGACCATGGCCGAACCCGGCCGGAATCGGCCGGTGCCGCCGGCCGGAGTTGGGCCGATGGCCGGGGTCCCAACATGAAAAGTGTAGCTTTTGGCATTCTATAACCCCCTGTTAACTCCAATTTATTTGATCGATTTTCAAATGTTAAATACAACCAAATTAATACAAATTTTAATGCTTTTTATTTAAATTTTTATAATTTTTTTAATAAATAAAACCCTTCACCTACCCTACCCTAGCTACCCTATAAATAGACCCCTACCCCCTACCTTCTCATTCCAAAACCATAGAGTTATTTTCTTGAAAATTCCACAAGAAAGTGTGCTTTGAAACAGAGTTCACGGCGAAGCGCTGACGGATTCCGGCGACGTGCTTTGAAGCAACCGGCGACGAAACCACACCTCGGCCTTTCTCCCTAGTTCATCTTTACTTTTTAGAAGAGTTTGAAAACCCGTAAGTCCCGTTCTTCTCTCTTTCTATTTCTCAAAATACGGAATTACGAACCCCGACGGAAATCGGAACAAACCGATTTCCGATTCGGTTTTTCTACAAAATCCTACTTGTCACCTAATCCATAATACCTAAACATATCCATGATGACTATTAATCACATAAAAATCAATTTAAACAAAGTTTCTCACATGAAATGATAACTTTCTTGTAATATCGTATTCTTTTCATAAAAATACCATAAAGTGTATTTTTCTTCTTCTAATTAATTCCCTCATTCCTAAACATGTTCATCTTGATCACTAAACTTGTAGAAATCAATTTGAATGAGTTTTCACACATGAAATGATAACGTTTTCAAATACCGTATTCTTACACTTAAATACCCTTATGTTTAATTTAACATGTTTAATCTCTAAACTCCATTAAACCTTAAAATAAGTCACGAGGTAATGACCTACCTCTACACACACACAAATATAACCTTAATTGATAAACGTTAAAACATAGAATACGAAAATACAAGACTTTTTACTAAAATACCATTATCTCTTCTTGAAAGCTTTAAGTTGTACACAATTCTAAATAAAACCTTTTAAAAGGAAAGCACGATATGTCATGGACATCGATCGTTTATCTAAACTGACTTTGTGGTGTCTAGGCAAGTGTGTCTAAGGCAAGTGGTTACTTAATTGGGGCCACTACTTGTAGTGGAGAGCCTCCCACTTACCTGGCACTTACCTGGCCGCAATTGGCGGTGAAGAGGCGATTTGAGGCTTCTAATGACTTATCTTTTATACCTTAGAAATAGGCCTGTTGGCTTAGAAAATCCTAGAAACTAAAATACAGAGATTTACATCTTTTTACAAATAAATACCTTATATTTATAAAACCGTTTTTCTAAATGAATGGTATTTGTTAAACCTATGCAAAGTGCCACTACAACCCACCTTTGGGGAACCCGTTAGGGATAGTACGGTTCATCATGCATCCGTGGACTAGTAGTGCGAGATTCAGACCTCCGCAAGGAGCATTCGGTCTCGAAAGGCTTAAAATACGACATTTAAGAAAAATGAGATTTTGGAAAATAAAATATTTATTTTAAATTATTCTTGTATTAATATATATATAATTATCATTTAAACACCTATTTTATTATAAGATAAAGTTTTCACTTTTTCTAAAAATTACAAGATTAAAAGTTACATTAAAATACCATGAGTTTCAAATAAATCAATTAATACTTTTTTTAGGATATATTGACTAGAGTAACACAAATAAAATTCACACTCATTATAACTATAAAGACGAATAAAAAATACTTGAGGTGTATCTTGAAAACTACACAATAGTACTTTTTACATAAAACTCCCTCAAGTTTTATAAATTACAATAAGGACCCTAAAATTATAGAACTTCAAATTACTTTTCTTTTAGTCTGACTCGGGTTTGATTCTGACGATTTCTGACTTGAATATGATTCAAGTCAATCTATATTCTGTAATATTCTAACTCAATATGAACACATGAATCCCAGAATTCTGTTAACAATCATTACAACTTGACTGAACTGAACCATAGATATATTCCTTTTACATATTTCCCAGTATTCCATTTACATGACTCTACGGTTATAACTGTTTCCTGATATCATGGTTTCGGTCAGTCAGTCAATCAATCATACAACCAACACAATTTACAAGATAACAATATAAACAAGATATCGTGGGATTTAAGGGGTAGATTGGTACGGAAGGTGTTAAAGGTGACACGGGGTGGTCATATTAAGACACCTAACCTGAATCCCATTGCTGTTGTACCGTGGCATAAACGGTTCCTTGAGTTCCTGATACCATAGTCTCCGGGGCAAGTGAGACTCCTTGCGTATACACTGGTATCCTTCTGTACCAAAGTACAAACAACAGCGTTAATACAACATTATAATAATATAATACACTGTAAAATATACTCTCTCTCTCTCTTACTCTCTGTCTATTCTATTTCTCCTCTTACCTTTGAGATTTACCGAGCGATCTGTTCGCTGACGACATTCTGTTTCTCTCTTCTTTGAATGTCGGTAGGTGACCTGGACCCGGCAGAACTTGAGCCAACACAAGGAGACTTGGAGCAATTTGCCGAAGGCCCTGCAGTATAGTTTCATTGTATACTTTTCTTTTCAGTACTTTCCATTTCCTATTATGCCACTGTTCAGGCATCTTTATTCAGTTGTATTTTTCTTTCCATGTATTGTACAAAGAATGTGAATAAATAAAAGTTGTTGTTCTTTTTATACTCTTGTCTTTTATGTATTTATTTTATATTGCTTAGATACGCTTAGCGTATGTGCTTATGAGTATATACGTAGCGGGCCTCATCGCGTCCCCTTCGCCGTATACCGCGAAGCGGGGCGTGACACACCTGCATTCACTTGTATTTTCATTCGTTTTGACTTATTTCGTCGGTACATTTTCGCTGGTTTTCCGTGTACAAAAATAGATTAAATGTTTATTTCAATATTGTTTCACAGTATTGAAATAATTATCTATTCTATTATAGTGTACTCGGAAAACAGTGGGGAGGTGTTGCCGAAATTTTCTCGAAATAGATGTAAACACAAGCGAATGAGTGTCTGCTCTATACATTCTTAATGTGATAGAAACCTTACCCCCCATAGCCGTTGTAATATCTTAAACCGTGTGATATTGTTAAGAATTAAAATCTCTTCAAATTGTATATTTTATTTGGTTTATTATCAATGAAGAAGGATGAATAGGTATAACAATGTAGTGACATATAATAGGGTTTAAATCACATGAATAACTCATACTTAAAAGTGATAATCTTATACACACACGCACATGTGCTTTTAGGATCTGTAAAAGATGTGTGTGTGTGTGTGTGTGTGTGTGTGTGTGTGTGTGTGTGTGTGTGTGTGTTATACAGTCTAACATGGCCCATGAGTACATCAAACTTAAGGACGGGATGTATGTAGATCGGCAACAACGTACGAACCATGAATTCATCGCAGGAGTTACTGCTTTCATCAAATTTGCACGCAAACATCATAAGGTCGTGTCGGGTAAGATCTTTTGACCGTGCGACAGTTGTACAAATAAGATGTATCGGAAGATATAAGATATAGAGTTTCACATCGTTAAATATGGTTTAACTAAATTTTATACAACTTGGTGGAGAGGATTGGTGTTTGAGAGGAAGAGGATTTGTTTTGTGGTGAGAGGGGGAGATTGGGAGGGGATGCATATGAAGCGAAGAGAGGAAGGATTTGATTTAAGAGTTTAATTTTCTAATACCACAATTTATCATCTTAATTAATTTATCACAGGCTACATATCAATGTTTGGACGCAATGTATTAGAAAAAAGGAAATAACAATATCTATTTTGGGGGGTTGTCGGTCTCCGTATGATTTATCTATGAGAAAACAGAATTTCAAATGCCACAGGAGTGAATTTCGTCCTATGACGACGCAAAAAAGCAATCATCCATCAATTTTTTTGATGATCGAGTGTCCACCATCTTCATCATTATCATCTAAGATGTGCATACACCAAATTTTATATGATTCTAACACTTTTTCAATGCTGATTTTGTGATAATACGGAAAATATTTTACCATCGGAAAACCGTTAATTTTGTACCCACTACATTAACGATGAAAAGATATTAGAATCATATATAAAATGTGGTGTATATCTTAGAGGATAAGGATGAAGGTGATGGATGTCAATCATAAAAAAAATTGATGGATGATTGACTTTTTTCGGCATCATAGGAAGAAGTTTCATCTGTCGCCTAATATTCTATTTTCTCTTTGTTTATTTGATTATTGGGATAACTTAAATATGATGGATGAAATATGAGTCATTAAATTTAAATTTTAAGATGGTCAACAAATTCGGCAGCTTTTAGATGCTTTCATACAGATTAAGGTAGGGGTTCTATATAGTATGTAGCATCAAACAAGTGAATTCATGATTGTAAAGGCATTTTGTCTCTTGGAGTAACATGAAGTGAACATAAAATTATAAGGAGTGCAAGGGAGATTTATTTCATTATTATTTGTGATAGGATACTACCTAGAAGGAAAATTTTATTTCATAGTTTGCAATGAATATTTCCGTAGAGAAAAGAATGGCATATACTTTCTGTTCATCGCTTTTTATGGACATACATATCTCAAATTATAAATTCTTTCAATTATTGATCACGACCACATTGCAAGTTTTTTCATAATGTAGCTTTGAAAAATATATTAATTACACTATTTTCTAGTCTTCTATGTTGTTATATGCTCGTCTCAATGCATCATTCAATCGCACTTTGTTTGCGCATAAAATAAACTATCCAGAAGTTGGCTCATTGAATCAATTCGGGCCAGTAAAGAAACATCTAATCCGGGCCAAAGCTCGGAAACATGCCGAATAGTTGAGCAAGGTTCGGCCCATCAAGGAAAGCTTGAGCCCAAAGCAAGCAAAGACTATAAAAGGACATGGAGGTCCACTAAGAGTGAGAACAGCCAAAATCAACCCCGAACACAAGAAATTAACTAGCTCTAGCCCTAGTCCTAGATTTCCCCGGCTCTTACAACCGCCAGAATGTTAAGTAGTTGATCAAAGCCGACCGATCGTTGCTGCTTTCGAGGCCCTGTCTGAGATCTAGAAGACCGGCCCTCCTCAGCAGGTAATGCCTCCTTCATCTCCGATCTACTTATTGAAATATCAGACATGATGATCCTTAGCCCTAGCATCGGCGAGCAGCTCTCTAATAGTTGTTAGCGCTGGTACTAAGAAGGCCGAGGTGGCCCCATAGGGGGATCGCCTTGGATCAATCGCCATGAGCAATGCAGATGTCCACTTCTGTGTTCATGGTGTGTTAGATCCAGGGAGTTTACGACCTGGGTCGAGGTAATTCAGCCTTTTCTCGGCCTTGACAAGCACCGATGGTCGAAATATGGTTGCTTTTTCCCCTTGAGGTGAGGCCGAGCGGTAGGAGGCTGAGAGTTGACTCCATTACCTAGGGCTCATTTTGCCTGTAAGTCGGATGTCCGGTCCTAAATGGGCATATGGTCTTTAGGTAGTGGTTCGAATCAGTCACCGAGTAGTTTATAGATAGAAAAACGATGATGGAGCTCAGTGATCTTTGGTGATGATTTATGGCCAAACACACTCAGTTCAATGAGGTGGAACTTGGTTCGGCCATCTTGCTTTCCTTTTAATGCCTTCAGGCTGTTTTGCTTATAAACCTAGATTTACTCAGTTGCAATTGCAACCATCGGCCGTTACCGAGCCGATCCTTTGAGTTTTTGTGTATTTTCTTGTAAAAGATGAAAGGGCTTATTGTAAAGCTCAATCAGTTTGCCCAATCAGTTTGCCTATGACCTTTTTGGGAATTTGCGTCATGTGTTGTTTATAACGAAATATTGAAGAATAAAAGAATTAGGCCGACCGACTTGGTTGAAGCTTATTTTCGTATTTGTTGTTGTCCATTTCGTATGCACAGTTCCGGTCGAGTTCTATATGAAAGATTGTTCTTCCTTTCATCTGAAAGTAAAATTGATTATTTAAGGAGATGCGGTTGTTGAATGGGTTGCTCTTTTGATAAATGCAGGTTCACTGGTCAGAAGCTCGACCCGAAAAATAGAATTTGGTAACACACTCAAATAAGTGTTATCTTTTTATCTAATTAAATTGCGTTGTTATAATTTTAAGAACTTAACTAAACTTGACGCTATGCAACGCATGAGATCAAAGATGATCGAATATATTTATAGATGAATATTATTTTTTGCTGTAAAAAGATACAAATATCATTTTTTATAGATATGTTTTTATTATGTTTGAAAACGGATATATGATGTTAGTTATTTTTTGTTATTTAGATACAAATATTATCTTTTTATATTACACACAGTTGTTACAACTTAACATGTAAACAATGCAGGATTTTAAAAAAACACATAACTATCTTCTGTGTAAGGAATATCATATGATAGCTTAGATTTTAGTTTAGCATTTCATGATTGCACCAAAAAACCATGCTAGCTAGCTGTATGAATACCATGTTTTAGTGTTTTTCGATTTAAAATTTATAGATACAAAGGTCAAGTTTGTATCGTGCATTATGATTATGAACCAATACAAATAACAAATTATGTTAATATTTTAGATTAAAATCCATGAATCCACTACCTGATAAATTATTAAATAACGATAGTTATTTGAATCTTAAAATTTTAATATCAACTTTAAATCAATTATAGTTTGTATAAGCAAATGTAAGGCAACTATTGTTCAATTAAAATTAAAAAAAAAAAGATTGACACTTTTAAATCAAAACTCCAACTTTCAAAGAAAATGTTAAAGTATACCCATAAAGGTCTAGAATAAACAAAAAAAATGATCCATCAATTAGATATCAATTGAACATACAAATGAAAGTAGTACAATGTCAATATTTTCGAAATTTTTTAAGATGGACAAAACATATTGCAACGTATCATAAAAAGTTGGAAATACTACATACCAAGATAATTGAGAAAAAACTTTAGTCACAGTTATATCTGATGTATCTTTTCATACAAAATAAGTATCATATTTCTCTCTCATAAAATAAAAACCCCTTTCTCCATGAGCAATTATTTAGTGAAAATCTCTATTTTTGGATAAATGTATTAAATTTATGATTTATCGATCCTCTATATAACCTAATGGTTATAATGGTTATATGATACACAACAACTGATCAGTGTGGCCAACCATACAATATTCTTATTAATATAAAAATAATGAAAGATACTTGCATTGATAAAGAAAAACATTAAAGAAATATCTTTAATAAAAATTGCTAAAATTCAATATAGCATCGATGTCATCTCAAAGATGATCTTTATAGAAAATCTTAATCATGAATAATTTTTAAAGATTAAATTCGAATAATAAAGAAAAAAATTACTTGATTTTTTTAATCATGGGAAATTCTCGGAAAATAATTGTTTAGCCAAATGAAATAAAATAAAATTCAAATAATTGAAAAAGGAAATAGTCCAAATAATTTTTCCTTGTTCTTAGGTCTTATGGGCAATTTTGAAGAATAAGTGAGAAGGATATGAAATGAATAAGGAAAAATGATATATAAATAAATATGGAAAAAGAGAAGGGCAAAAGCGGAAATACCAAAATTAGTGCTTTGGCTTGTGAAAAATTCCTTGACCAACTCCACTTTATATTAGAGCAACTAGACTTTGACCCAACTTTGTATTAGAGTAACTAGACTTTGACCCGACTCGTAACGCGTGATATCAAAGGTAATCCAATATATTCATATATGAATTTTTACCGTACATAAAGTTCTTACAATTTGAAATATAAGCAACATATAATAAAAGAAAGTACATAACTATCTTATTCTAGTTCGAGATAATCGTCATTAATCGTATTTTTTTTTATAAATTGTGATATTTCTTCATAAACGTTATAGTTCTTACAAAAATAAATAAAGTTATTGTTTATTCTTAGTTTTGTATGAATTATAAGCACAGAATAAATTATTAGTTGTGATGGAACTATAATTATTGAATGTAATTTATTAAAAAAGATAATTACATACTTTATATTATGCATGATAAATAATCTAATTATTGAATATAATTTTAATAATTTTCTAAATATCCTGTCTCTTTGGTTGAATATCTAGATAGTATTTGACTTCTTTTTATAAGAAATATAATATGACAATTTAGATTTTCGTTTAATATTTCTTGACTGTATTAAAGCTAAATTTCAGTTCAATACCAAAACATTTCAGTAATTTTTTAATATAAATATCATATACTTATGACTTCAAAGTAGATACCAAGAATGATCATCATATCTAAATAAATACCCTGTTTTGGTGTTTTAATTTACAATTTACAAATATGAACATCAAGTTTATGTTATGTAGCGGTTATAAACCAATGCAAATAATAAATTATGTTAATATTTTAGCTAAAAATTTATTTTTCAATGAATTCATTACATAGTAAATTGTTAAATAGCGATAGTTATTTAAGTCGTGAAATTTTAGCATAAGCTTTAAAGCAATTATAGTTTTTATAAATAAATGTAAAATAACTATTGTTATTTGAAACATTATCGTTTCACCATATTTGAAAAAAAAGATATATGACATTTTCGGTGACTATTTTGATACAAAATATTATTATTTCTATTTTAAAAATATTTTTCTAAATTCTTTTCAAATATTATGAACTATAAAATCTAAGGACAATTAAAGGAAAAACTTATCACGACCCAGAAATGGCACGTGACCGGCACTTGAATCACGTGAAGTTTATAGAACCCCACATTAACTCAAGTAAGCCAAAAATCAGGAATCTAAACCATTTTTACAAGAAATGGCGGAGGTGAAGTTTTGAAAAGGTTTTACTAAATTAAAATCAAGTTTGGTTTGAAAACATTACTATTGTTTAAAAATCGAGCAGCATCTTCTTTGTAAATGTTGATAAAAACATATACAATAGATATAATAATAAAGTATTTCTCACACGGGAGCAAAATCAACGCCCAACGGCGAATCAACAACCACACACACACACACTATACAGACACACACACACTATATATATATATATATATATATAATATTGTTGGATATAAGTGCCCTCAAGGTAATTATCCGTAATTGTAGAAATATAATTACTGAGTTCAAGAGGACCAATACAGAGAGCAATCTTACTCGAAATGATAGTATGCTATCTGGTTTGTCTTTATCTGTCATGTGCATACATGTTACTAGTTATCATGTATCGCTAATATATGAGATAAAATCCATACGATCTTTGCTTGACTACCAGGATTATAATATGAATCATACTAGTGGGACCCGGTAGTTTATAAGAACATCCTTAATTGTTCTTAGTCGTAGGAGTATCGAGACTGGGTATCGGTGCTCCAGTTTAGACTGGTGCATATATTTCATGATCCTGTAAAGGGCGATGGCTAATCCCATAGCCATTAGTGATTGACACTGATGATTGTATACATGTACTCATTAGATGAGTTACACTGGATGGACTCGCCGAGAACTCCTACTTGGTATTATACCAATATCAGATAGCAGTTCTCTGGTGACATGAGTACAGAGTAGTCCTTGGACCTGAGATCATCATAGTGTCTTGTGTGTGTTCCCACTGTATTTAGATTACTACTATACCACGGCTCTACTGAGTCATGCAAATATATTTTAGTTGGGTACAGCCCTGAAGTGTAACGACTCTGAAATCACTGTACAGAAATTTCTTATTGAAAATAGTATTACAACCTGTGTAAGTGTTAAAAATTAAATTTGTTTAATAAAATCAAGAAATAACTCACAGCTCACTGGTAAATCCTCTACACTGCTGTAACATAGCTTGTGTGTTCGAATCCCATCAGACACAATTATTTTTAAGATTTTTCTTTTTAATTTTTCGAAAGCTCAAGAGTCGCACGTGCCATACACAGAGAAATGAAAAGTTTCAGAAAAATCAAACAGGCGCAATGAGGTGTACATACCCAAATTGATACGTGTCATGAATCTCTAGGCAAGGCCCTAAGATCTGACCGCCCGTTTTCACCATATGGCCGCTACCGACGGTCATGATGAAGACAAATCCCCCCGTGCTTTGTGCACTTGTCCCTTCGACTCCCATTAACTCCTCTGCACTGTTTGATTTTCCTGCAATCAAACAAAGACTCTTCAATTCACCATTTAACATATTTTCAATGCATTTTAATCCAAAATTTTAATTCCCAAACCCTAATTCTTCACTATAAATACTACCCCGTACCCTAGCTCCTCTCTATTCTGAAAATTTCTAGCAAAATCACCTCAAAAGTTCTTAAGTGCAAGTGCAGTCAAGTGGAGTTAACAACCAAGCTCCTTCCATCGAAAATCGAAGCTGTTTCTGGAGCTTCCGCGACGCCACGAAGCCCCCTCCCTTTTCCTTACTCTCTTCTCAAAATTATAAAGCTGTAATTTCCTCTCATCTCTTCTTCTTTTCATCTCAATTCATCTCCTAAAAGTATATTGATAAAGTGAAGTTACCTCCGATACATTTCTTTTAAAACTTGGAACTCCCTTTTCCTTAATGCATAAGTCAAACTAACTTTACCACCCTACTTATAACTTTGATTTCAATCTTTTATTTTTAAGTTTAACCAAAAATTCCATTTGAAACTATCATAAAACGAGCATTTCATTAAAATACCATAAACTTTAGTATCACCCTCTTGTCGATAATTAGTTTAAATACCTTTAGAAAAACATTACGAGGTAACGACCTACCCCACACGCACATTTTGGTTTCATAGTATGGTACTCTAAACATATAGCTATTTTAAAAGAATAAGTTTTTCATTAAAATACCATATCTTTTCAAAACGGGTTTCTTTTAAATCGGTATTTTGTAATTCTTGGCAAATACTCCTTTACAACTCTCGTTAGGGCACCCGCCAATGGATGATGCGGATTATCGCACATCCTTGAAACAGTAGAGCGAGATGCAGAACTCTTCACGGAGTGTTCGGTCTCAAAAGGAAATAAAAATACGTTTTTTAAGAAATGCGAATTTTCTAAATAAAAACTAAATTTTGGAAAATTATATAAAATTATGAATTCGTATTTTCAATAAAAATATATTATGAAGTTATACTTTTAAAAAGAAAGATTAAAATTTTTAATAAAATACCACCAAGTTTCCAAAAGAGCTAGTTTTCATAAAAATACCATAAATTTTTAAATGCCAGGTTTTATCACCAAAACACCACAACAATTAAAATACATATTCATGAAAACCCTATATATTATAAATCACCCTTAAGATTTATTTTTAAATTATATTAAAATATTTTTCATAAAACTCTCTCGAGATATACAACATAATATTTTAAAGACTCTAGTTTAATATTTGTTTAAACGGGATCAATTCTCTTGAACCCCAAGGAGCCGGAGAAAGTGAGTGCTTGCCTATTCAGGTTAGACAATTTAACAGAGTTATCACTGGCAATTGTCTTGAAAAAAGACACAAATTCTATCGTCCATGTGCAGCAGTTGCCGATTACTCCCGAACTTAAGATGTTGTAAGAACAAAATCCTTTTATAAGATTCTAACTCCAACATGAATACAATCTCAAACCAGAATCCAAACTCAAAACATAATCCAAAATAATACACAAGCTTTAATATTTCATCATGAACCTGAACACACGAATTCAAATAGCAAACTTAAACTTGTATACTTGACTCGACTTGACCGAACCATGGTTATAACGTGATATGAAGTTGACATGATTATCTGAACACATGATTACATCCTGAACATGAACATGAACATTTTATATCCATGGATTTGGTTAAGACCTGTAATCTTAATCTATACAATACAATACACGGGGATAAAGGGATAGATTGGTACGGAACGTATATCGTGGCAAGAGAGATCACTTAAAAGACACCTACATGAAGTCACATGCCGTTGTCCCGTAGGTTATGACGGGGCCCTGTACAACATTTTACCATAGTCCACGGGGTAAGATGAACTTCTCTCGTATACATAAATATCTTCTTTATCAAACTATAAATAATCACGTTAGAATAAATATCTTATACTAGTGAACGATCATATATAACTTTACCTGTTCATTTCACATTATATACTATCTTCTTTTTCTTCTTTTGAGACTTACCGAGCGCTAGTTCGCTGACAATATTCCTCTCTGTTTTCTTTCTTTGGAATGTTCGTCAGGAGGACCGGACTCTGAAGACGTAGAGCCGAGCCAGGAAAACTTGGACCATCTTGCAGCTCAGCCCGACTACTAGTTCTTTCTACACTTACTTCCAGTATGCCATTGTTTAAGTATTTGTTTTTATTATTGTATCTTTTACTTTCAGTGAGTTGAATGTAAATAAAATTACTGTTTCATTTTATTACTCTTGTCATTCTTATTCAATGTTATATTGCTTAATTATGCTTAACGTATTTATTTTCATAGTAAATACGTTGCTGGCTTGCCATGTCATCGTTTCCGTTTATTGGGAAGTGGGGCATGACACGAAGCATATGGAAGCAGTGAGTGGTCGAGAGAATTCATCACTCCCGGTATTGGGAGTCGATATCGCACTGTGCAGGACACGACTATAAACAGAAGTATGTGATCATGACAGTAGAGATAAACTGGTAAGTGTTACCAGTTGTATCTCTTTGGTTATGAGTTCTTTGTCAGCATGACTTATCAGGTTATTAGGGTCTGACAAATTCCATCCCCTAGACCCGGTATGCGATACTCTTTAACGAAGAGACTGGACTGTATGGTGACTGTCGCTTATAGACTCTGTCGGGTCCGGATGAGTTCGCTCGTCGATCTGCCTTTATCTTGCTCATACCTGGGTAACCGTTACGTACAGTTAGTGCCACTGATGAGTTTGCGGGTTAACCCAAAATGGGGTTGAATCTGAAGGTGTTTTAGATTCAATCGGATGCGATACTGTATAACCTACTGCCTACGTATGGACATGTCTTTAGAGTCGCGCAACGAAAGTGCCTGCCTAGGTAAAACGTGATGTGACGTGCGTATAGGGATACGTGCATGAGTTCGATTAAACATGTATATTGGATATACGTGTTTAATCGGACGACTGCTATACTAGCAGGTTTAAAAACCAGAATATCAAGTCAGATGTTGACTTAATAACCGTATAAATGATGTGGTTTCTAGTATAGTGTATATGATACACACACTCACTACAGTATATGATACTGAAAAGATATTGATGGCATTTCGTGTATGCAATACATGATGTGTACGTGTATGGGATACATCTACCAATACTTGTTATATATATATATATATATTCCCACCATTTTATATTATGTGTAATTTAATATACATTTATATATGTATGTATATATATGTATGTATTAATGTGTAAATATTATATTATTTATTATACTTAATAAATGGTGGGGCCCATCTTCTCTCTTGTGTGTGTGACAATATACATGAGAGAAGGTGGAAAAGTGCAGGTGTCATTTGTATATGACATGGGTGGAAAAAGTTAGAAAGAAAAACACAATTCATTATTTTCTTAGCTATCAAAAATACTTCATCTTCTTCCTCTTCACTAGAGCTTTTGCTATCTAGGTTAATGGAAAGTATAACCGTGGTGAGGGAGTGACAAAAAGATAGATCACCCATCGTTTACACCGTCTTCCTCTATGCCTACCTAGCCTCTGGAGGAAGTTTCTTCGCGCAGTAACGGAGTTAAAGCTCGGGCAGCCCGCTTTCAACGCAGATCATCTACGACGAGGCGGTCGGCATTCAAACGGGTCCGAAAGCTCATAAAGTCTAGACGGGGTCTTTCGGGATCAGCCGGACCCGTTACAAAGGTTGTAGCACCTCTCTACAATTTTCTAGCTTGTACATTGTATTATGTTTGATGATTTTGGTGATGGATTAGGGTTATGTTTTGTAAAATTTTTATTTTTCAAATTCCGCCGCGGCCATGATTGTCACGACCCTAACCCCCATCCACTTACACACACACACGACGACGACTTAGGCGAAAGATCAAAATGCGGAAAATAAATAGAATGAATATACAGAAAGTTACAATAGCACAATGCCACAACGAATAACTAGACTTGGTCATTGATGGAGTACTTCTATATACAATAGGTAGCTGATTCAGAAATAACCCATCACTTATGCACATGCGCAACTACGCCCACAAAATAGAAGATGTACTCAAATTAGCCGCTACTGATCAAAGTGGTCAAATCTGCACAGAACTACGACACAACAGGGGTGAGTTACCAACTCATGAATAGTACTATATAACGAGCTAAAAATCGCTTAGATAAGCGGTAAAACATCTAAACAATATAAATGTATACATCAAGGAGGGTAAAATAGCATGCATCGAAATTAGAGTTCGAGCAATGAAATATATGCTAATAAGCCCTCTTGTACAACTCGTATGCCGCTATCCTACATATGAATCCATGTGTGGTTATTAAGTCAATATCAACTAAACAGTATCAAGCCCGGTACAGGCATAATATAACCATAAGCATCTGAAAGCATGTGAGTCACGGAAATAAATGCAATACAATGTAATGTTCGCCGCCGGAAACCGGGAAGATTGACATCTTGCCTGTATCTTGGGGGGGGACAGATGCTATTTGGTTTTATCCATCCACCTCTCCGAAGATGCCAAGTTGATTTATGGCACTATGTATCGAAGGTTTAAACGGATGCGGCCAATGTAGCAGACTTCGTCAGATTCCCCCTCATTGTGAGGGGTTTTTCATTATGGGGACGCTCTTCCCGCATCGCGGTAACAACTTTCTCCTTCTCCAGATGGTCACTTCGTGTCGTGTGTGTTTGTTTTGTTTTTAGTTGCCCGTGGATTGTATACGGAGACTAATTTATGTTGTCGCCCGTAGGGCGTGGATTAGTCCAAATCCGTATTTTCTTAGATTTGGGTTTGGGTTTGGGTTTAAGGATCGTTAATCTTATTTGAGACTAAGATTAACTTAAACGTTTGTTAAGGATACGTTAGTCTAATTTTAGACTAAGATCAACTTAACCGTTTGTTAAGAATACGTTAGTCTAATTTTAGACTAAGATTTACTTAACAGGATCATTTAGATCCAACAAAAGAGCATTTGGGTTCTCTTGTTTTAGTTTAGGGACATTGCGGTCCAGTTTAAAGACATCATAGTCTGTAAAGTTTAAGAACATCATAGTCCATGGGTTTGAGGACCCCACCGTCCAAGGTTAAGGACATCATAGTCCATGAGTTTAAGGACCCCACAGTCCATGGAATTTCTGGCTGTGGGGACCCGTCACCTCTCTGAAAACGTTGAAAGATTATAATGATAAATATCAGATGAGTGAAGAGATGTACCCTTGAACCAACACTGGTTGGGAGATCTGTAGTCCAATTTGAGACTAAGATCAAAGTTTTGTGAGTATATGGGCTCAATTAATCTGAATTAAGGTTCTGTGACTAATTTGGGCTCGGCCCATTCAGTTAAAATGTTAAACATTTAATAATGCTGAGCATTGATTTGAGTTCTGACAATCTTTTTGTCTTTTATTAGATGCCGAGCATTCATCATAGCTCTGGGCTTTATTTATAGAACAATTTATGTTCTTTTAGCGCACACATGAGAGGCACGTGGCGCGCTTGATGCGTGCGCTAGACAATGAGCACATTGTGTTTCTGGTGAAATAGCGCACACGTGAGGAGCACGTGACGCTCTTGGCGTTGAACACCAGTCAATGAACGCATTGCGCTTTTGGTAAAGTAGCGCACATATGAGAAACACGTAGCGCGCTTAGCGCTGAGCGCCAGACAATGAGCGCATTGTGCTTCTGGTAAATTAGCGCACATATGAGAAGCACGTGGCGCGCTTGGCGCTGAGCGCCAGACAATGAGCGCATTGCGCTTCTGGTGAAGTAGCGCACACGTGAGGAGCACGTGGCGCTCTTGGCGCTGAGCGCCAGTCAATGAGCGCTAAAGCTCTGCAGCGCTGTGCGCTAGATTCGGAGTGCTAAGGCTCTAGATTTGGAGCGCTAAGGCTCTAGATTTGGAGCGCTAAGGATCTTCTTTTAATTGGAGCGCAATGGCTCTTTTTAGGTAGTTCTGCACTTTGAGAATTAAATCCTCTTTTATAAGAGACTTTGTCTCATGGGTCTAAGAACAAAGTTCTTATTATATAGGAGATATTTCAATCTCTTATGTTTTTGATGAAAGGTTTTGCCTTTATGGATCTGTGATCTTAAGAGAATCGAATCATTCTCGCCCCTTTTTATAATGAGATGTTATAATTTCTTTTGTAAAAGACAATTTGTCTTATAGATATATGATCTGTCATAAGAACCAAGTTCTTTTCCTGATGAGATTTTTTATCTCTCTGTTTTTATCTTAAAGAAAAGTTCTTCTTCTGCCGAGAGCCGTACTCTTCTCTTCAGAACTTTTTTCAAAGTTTATAGGGGGTTCCTCTCTATGAGACTTGAAGTCTTGGGGCCTTTATATAGTGAAGGCTAATTTTTTCAATCGGTTAAGGATATCTTTTCTCCAATTGATTTGGGGATGTTTCCCCCGTTGGATTTTTGAAAGGGCTTCTGTTTTACAGAAGGTAATTTTCTTGTTTTTAACAAGATTGGGAAATCTTTCCATATAGAATTTATTCTGTATTCCGGTGATTTTTAATCACCATTGGATCACTGATCCAACGGTGCTCTGATTTTCAGAGCACAATCTTTTCTACTTGGAAAGATTGTGAGGAATGTTTCCTTAACAGAATCTTACTCTGGTTAATTGATAATTTTTAATCAAGTTCGTAGGATCTTTGATTCAACGGTTAGGAACATTTAGTTCCAGCGCTAGCACTCCCGTGCTTTGCACGTGGTGCACTACTTAAATTACAACGCAGTTAGCGCTGACTGTTCAGTTGATAAAACTGCACATTTGTTATTACATTTTTTCTACTATTTCTATACTAGAAAAGATGTTTATTATAATATATGATACATATGAGGGTTTATCTGTAAAAATATTGTTTTTCATGTGTTGATATATTATAATTAACATTTGGTAGGAAAATGTATGCAAAAATATCATTGACCAAATCTTAATGTTGAAATTAATATCTCAATAAGACAAAACTCCACTAATATTATTTGTTGAGATTGTGCAGAATTTTTCAGGGCTAAAAATCAAGCGAATCAAAGTTGTTAAGAGCAAACCTGCTTAATTAAGAAAGCAAACTAAGAAATCAAGTCTGGCAGAAACAAAGAAAAGATTTCCAATTTCCAAAGGTTCCAGAGATCTCCACGTGTCATGAAGAAAGAAACCCAAAAGACCAAATCCAACAGCCCATACACAAGGCCGCGGATCCGCCGCGTAGATGAAGATTAAGGAGATGGGATTTTTCTGGTAGAATCTCAGCAGATGGCTTCCAAATTTGGAAGCTAGGGTTCTGGCTTTTGGAGTATAAATAAGGACCGAGGGCTCCTTAGAAAAATAATCAAGCTAAAGAGATCACGAAGTCCAAGACGGCTCACACATCCAGGATGATCATCAACGGTTCATCTACCTTCTTAGAAGAGATCGAGAAGCAAACTAGTATTTGTAATCATTTTCTAAGAGAACAAAGTGTAATTGATTCTGTTAATTAATAAAGGTAGTTCTTTTTCTTATTCTATTTCTTGTAGTTTCATTATGATTTTTCTCTCCATCTCTTCTTCTCCCAACATGCGCGAGTAATTCTCCGCTTGTTAGGGTTCGTAGGATTTGGGTAGATTAATGGATGATGAAGATTCTTAAACTCTTTTTACGTCCTATAAAGTTTATAAACTTTACCAAAAGAATCATTAACATGCTAATCGGGCGTGCTACCAATTCATTGTTAGTCTCGACCGCGATTAGAGATTAGATTAATGATTGTTTTGGTAAAGGCTAGACACGAACGGAGTTCCATGTTGAGATAGGGGTTAAGAGTTGGAACCCTTTTCCCTCCAGAAACCCTAATCTACATGCATCATTGTCGTTCTAGTTTTAAATCTAGTAAATGATAAAAAGGGTAATTTTTAATTAATCATCTATAACTACTAAATCCTAACGATCCCTACAAGCCCTTTTTTATATTAAACCTACACCTATAATTAATCCAGATCTATATTTTGCATCCGTGTTTTACATAGATCTAGAACCTAAAACCATTCTTATTTCTTCCTTTCTCTTTCTCAACACGTCTAAAGTAAGAATAAAAGGTTCCATGTTTCTCTGAGGACGACCCGTACTCATCTCGGTCTAGCTACATGCGACACCGTTATTGATTGCGGTTATTCTTCAAACACATTTTTTTCGCATCAATCAAATGGCGCCGTTGCCGGGGATATGTGCGTAATTTTTTAGTCTTACTATTTGTGTTGAATTCTTATTCGATCTATATCATAATTAAAACAAAACTGCAAATCGTATATTTAACGAAGTGTATGAAATTTTTGCAAGGAGATCTGGAGTCACAGACTTGAGGAAACAGTAGAAAAAGACATTCATTGAGATCCAGAGGAAGACAGAAGGCCACAGAAAAAAATCATCAAGTGATCCCTCTTCCCTGTGGCGGACCCGCGGCTGGAACTACACATCGGCGGCGGAAGCGCGGCCAGTTAGGTGATCTAGGGCTTCAGTCTTCTCTGGTAAGATTCTAACCTCTTCCTCTCTCCTCTCAAATCCAATAAAACCTATTTTCTGCAGGATTCTTTGCAAAATATCGCCGCTCAAAAAAAATCTTTTTGCAAAGTTTTATGATTGGTTTTGTTTTGCATATTTTAATACGGACTTTAAGAGGAAAAGACCAAATCCAGATTAGGTGGGGATTTTATCACCCTTCCTAGGCCCCACAAATCACAAACCGAGCATCTGCATCAACCCTACATTAATTTAAAAAATATCTAGACCAGACTCTAAGGACTGTCGCGCTCATTAAGAACAGAGGAAGGTCATGGGTAATCTATTGCTTATCCGCATTACTTTTGTGGTGTCTAGGCAAGTGTGTCTAAGGAGAGTGGTTATTTAATTAGGGCCACTACTTATAGTGAAGAGCCTCCCACTCACCTGGCACTTACTTGGCTACAAGAGTAGTAACGAGACGGTAGAGGATTTATCCTACGGCTTGTCCTTTGGAAGTCTAGGAGCGGTCTAGAGACTGACCTAGGAGACCTTAGTTCTAAGGTTGTTTTTGCATTATTGTGTGATTTGTCTTAAGTCCCACTTTTTCAAAACAGACCAATTTTAAAGCACACACACGCTGCCACTTGCACTAAACCCTCTTAGTGCATGCTCGGCTGGACACGGGATTCTAGTGCTCGTCTTGTCCGCGTTCTTACTATCGACGCCGAAGTCGGTACTTCTTAATCTTCTTTTTCCCCACCACACACCATGACCGAGATGGACAGTATTTCACAGATTATAACACCACGCTGTCACCGCCCGTAGGTACGCAGAATCCACCGCGCATCTCTTTCCAAGAGAGATGCTATCCTATCCGTGGTCCTCTTCCCACTTGTCTATCTATTCCACCAGCTAACGGGGATAATTTCGAAATTAAACCCCACTACATCAATCTGCTGCCCAAATTTCACGGGCTTGAGTCGGAAGACGCGTACGTTTTCATCACCAAATTCGAAAACGTATGCGCAATGATGGGTACTTCACAATTAACTGTGGATGCTATGCGCTTGCGTCTTCTCCCATTCACTCTGTGCAACCTGGCAGAAAAATGGCTTTATAATACTGTCGTACACTCTATCACTAACTGGGATGAATTCATAATTGCATTTCTTAAGAAGTTTTACCCAAACTATAAGACTGCCCATATTAGGAGCGAGATCAACCAGTTCACCCAGCTTCATAATGAACCATTTTGGAAGTGCTTTGAACGTTTCAAGGATCTGTTTGTCCAATGTCCTCATCATGGAATACAAAGATGGGATTTATGTCGAATTATATATGAGGTTATTAATCCAGCGACAAAGCAGATACTTGAAACAATGTGTCAATACAATTTCATGTCTAAAGATGACGGTGAAGCGTGGAAATATCTGGAAGATCTCGCTGAAAACACTTTGCAGTGGGAAAGTGTAAGATCATCTTCATCTAGGGGAGGTATTCACCAGCTCGATGTTTCCATCGCAGTGAAAGCCGAAATGGCAGCGATGCAGAAGAAACTCGACGCTATTGAGAACAAATTTTCATCAGTCTCCCTAAATCAGGCCATGCTTCCCAAGACCGTCTGTGGTTGCTGTTCAGATCCTTCACACTTAACGGAAGAATGTCCTATGAATGCATGTTTCAAACTAATGCTGCTTTTCAGCAGCGACCTAAAAACGATCCTTATTCTTCCACGTACAATCGAGAATGGAGGAATCATCCTAACTTTGCTAGGAACCAAAACCAACCTCAAAATCAAAATCAGTTCCAAAGCAATTATTAAAGACCTCCTCCACAGCAACCATAACCACAAAGTCAGCTCCCCTTTCAGTCACAAAATTTTCAAAATCCGGCCAACACTTCTACACCACAGGTGGCCGGTACTGACAACTCTTCACTCGCACAAACTTTGGATATGTTTTTGAAACATACCATTCAAATGTCGGCCAATATGAAGTCTTCTATTGATACCATAAAGAAAGACTCCGCCTCCCACGGCGAAAGTATTAAATCAATAGAAAACCAATTTGCACAGTTGAATGCCGCAATGAGTGCGAGAGAGAAAGGGAAACTCCCATCTCAACCCCTACAGAATCCTGGCTATTCACAAAATCATAATGTGAATGCCGTTACTACGTTGAGATCGGGAAAAGTGCTAAATAACCGAGTGAGCGAGCAATTTGATATTAGTGACACCAATGATACCCCAGCTTCTTCTTCTTCCCCTAATTCGTCTAGTCTTCCACCTTCATCCGAGCCTATTCTCCGTTTTCCCCAAGGCTCGAACATTTCGCCAAATCTAACTAAGTCGATTCCCACTCCAATTTTTGGATCGAATCCGTCCCCACAATCTTCTCCACAAATGTTGGACCCAAAACTTATTGATAAAGCACCTTATCCAAATAGGTTAAGGGGTAACAGACCAAGTCCACAAATGGAGAAGATTGTGGAAATTTTTAAGCAAGTTAATATAAACATTTCTCTCCTAGATGCTATTCAACAAGTTCCGTCATATGCGAAAATCCTAAAGGACTTGTGCACTAAGAAGAGAAAAGTTCAAGTACCTAAAAAAGTTTTCCTTGCGAGTAATGTGAGCACTGCTTTTACACAACAACTACCCAAGAAACGAAAGGACCCCAGAAGCCCTACAATTTCTATTTCTATTGGGGGTAAAAATATCAATCGCGCTCTACTCGATTTAGGTGCTAGTGTTAACTTGCTTCCGTATTCTATTTATGAGCAATTAGGGATTAGAGAGTTAAAATCTGCGCATTGCACTCTTCAGATGGCCGATCGATCTATCACCCAATCTTAGGGTGAGCTAGAGGATGTGTTAATCAAAGTTGGGAAATTCATATTCCCTGTGGACTTTATCGTTATAGATACACAAGTTGTAGCGAACCTACGAAATCAAATCCCGGTGATACTCGGTCGACCCTTCCTAGCTACTTCCAACGCAGTAATCAATTGTACAAACAGCTCTATGACCCTATCCTTTGGAAAGAATTCAATTGAGCTTAACATTTACAAGTTGGGAAGTGAACCCTCCGAACCCTGTGCTCATGCGTGTTCTGTCAAATTAATGGATGTTGACAGCAGCGAATTTGATCAACCTCATGATACCGACTCTTTTCATATGTTGTTGTTTGACCCAACCATGTACTCTTCCACCGAATTGTCCGGGTCAATATCTAACGCTGATGAGGAACTTTTTATAGAGTCTCATGATCACCCTATTTTTCCTGATGACATTATTCTTCGGGCTATCGATGAAAACTTTGAGGAAATTTTCGCTGATGAACTCGCATTTTTAAAAGATACGAGTGTTGAGATGAATCAACTCCAAGATAAAGAAATTGAACCTCCACCCTTTCTTCTGGACAATCATAATAATGGGAGTAATCCATCATTACTACCACTGTGTCGTCTCTCCAAATTGAGACGCAATTCTTTTCCATTACACCTCTTATCACCTCCCCACTTCTTCACGTCGAAAGGTGACATGTTCTTCCACCAACCTTGGTGCTTCATCGATAAAATTTTTGAATGGTTGGTGTTGACCTTCGGTCTTTGCAAAACTTGGCATTGACCAATAACCTTGACCCCCTCGTGTGATTTTAAAAGATTAACATTGTTTAACTTAAGTTTGGGGGGGTTATATTTTGGCTCTTGAAAGAAAAAGAATTTTTATAAGATTGTGAGCCAAAAATAAGTTTGGGGGAGGATTTCACTTGCATTATTTCTTGTTCCCTTTCTCCTCCCAAGTCTACAGGTTTTTGACCTTAATGGATGATATCAGTGAGGACACTACTGTAAACAGGTTTGGGGGAAGTTTGTGCTTATTTAAACATCAATTTGCATTATATTTTGCATAAGCACAATATTTTCAAAAAATTTTAAAAATTTTCTTTTATAACAAAAGAGTAGAAAGTGAAAAATTACATCCAAAAGATAGAAATAGTTTAAGAAAACCAAGAAAATTAGAAGTTTTCTTAAACGAACTGGTAATAAGTAGTTATGAGCCGTTGTCCCAAGGGTTAGTAAGATGAAGGAAGTCACTAATCTGAGGATAAAAATAAGTCTGAAAAATAGTTTCTACTCTAGAAGCCAAACATTTGAATGTTGATACCCTACTATACGCACTTACACACGTCTTGAAACTCGGGATAGTGGAGGATACCTTGAAATGCTCTTTTCTAAAAGCCAAAGTATGAAGGAAATAATAAATGAAGAAAATATAAAAATGGTAAAAAGAAAAATGAACACTGGTTTTGTTATCGCCAAGGCAGCAATAAAAAAATATAGTAAGGGTGCTTCATCACCTAGTGCCTTAGACCAACTGGTTTTGGAGTCACTGCTAAGCCTTAGGTGGTGCAAGACGAGAAAAATACCATCACCTAATCAGCAAGCACATAAGTAATCGGTCGGTTAGTACCTCAAGAAGTATTAACGGTCGCATGAAAATGTGTGAGCAAATCCATAAATATTCATCAAATTAAAAAGTACTGAGCTAGATGGACAAGAGTATGATAGCTTGAATTGAATTCTCCGAGTGTAGGGGTCTCCATTACACACACGTAGGGTTATATGATCGATATTTGGATGAAAGGTAGGAATGAAAAATAAAGATGATATTTTATTGAGGGATAATGTGATTTCTAATATCTTTTCATGACTATTAAGATAGGGCTCATGACAACTGAAAAGCTATTGTAGTTGGTGTTGCGCCACGGCAGCGCCCCGGCCGTCTATCCGAGGCCAAAATGCGGAATCAAAATTTTCTTATCTTTTAAACTGGCGCTACCGTGGACAATATACCCGGATCGTAACCATTATCCGATACTAGCTAACAAGAGAAAGGGTTAGAGATATACCGAGTGATCCGAGTCCTCCGGTCTTCTCGTCATCATCCCGATCTCCCGCGGAAAGTCCTGTCTCCATATCGTCACCTCCTCGCCGAAAGGGGCACCACATCGCCTGCGTCTTTTACGGGCTCCCGCCTCAATGCCGAGGAAACTCGGGCGCGAAGTTGGCTGGCCGACTTCGCGCCCGAGATTTGCTGTAGAATGTGTAGTGTAGAGACTAAGTCTCATTTGGGGTTTGTTGCCATTAAAGATGATGGAGGAATCAAGATAAGAAAAATGGTGCTTGCATTTTTCTAGCATGAATGAGATCAAGAATGCCACACTCTCAAGAATGAAACTCTCTTCTTCTCTTTTCTCAAAATGAAACCTTATTATGTTAGAATGGTGGAGGAAAGAATATGAATCCATAATAAGAAGGAAGGTGATGGTAGTAAAAGTGAAAGGGTGACCATAGCCTAAACATCATGATCACAAAATCAAATCAACCTCAAATCCTTTCTAATCTCACAAAAGCAAGAAATGATGATAGAAAAGAATGGTATCAAAAAGATGCTATCATAATCAATACATTTGCAAGAAACCCCTCCACAATGTGTTATTTGCAAACTTGCAAATAACCCCCTCCATCGGAAAAGTCCGGCCGGGAAAGAACAAAGGAAAACCGGCCGGAACGGAATGCAAACTGGCAATTCCAGAAAACTGGTCCCGTAATAAATTACAGAAAAACCCTGATACTGTGCATACACACCCGCATCTGTATTCCGTCCGGATATAAATGCAATGAGACAAAATCTACATTGTACTATACTAGGATCCGGCTTAAACCAAAGCCGGCTAGTAATGCCCGTTCGATCCTGATCCGTGCAATACCACACGTATCTGATCGAACCCCGCCATATATCCATACGGCCGCTAGTACAAACCGTCCGATCTTGATCCGTGCAATACCGCACGTATCTGATCGGACCCTGCCATATCTCCATACGGCCTCTACAGCGTTTCGCCCGAAAGCTTGAGTAACTGTAAGTGTGGTGGACTCTAAAGACTCGCCAATACTATGGCTGTGGATTTAACCACTAGCACGTCAGAGGTATAAGCCAATACGTGACGGGCCACCAGCTATTGACCAAAAGGGACGTCGATGAGCGAACTCATCCTGACACCCTACTGAGCCTGTCAGTGACAATATCCGTACAGTCCGGTCCGTTCGTCTATGAGTATCGCATGTCGGGCCTAGGGGGTTGGTAAAAGTCAGACCCCCAAAAACGGTACAAGTCATGTCGGAGTGTAGCCCAGAACACCCTGAGATACTACTGGAATACCTACCAGTAAATCTCCTGCCTCGGCCGAGGGCTTTGTGTAATGGCTCTCCTAGACACAGCGCGACCTCACCCCCAATACCGGGAGAGACGAACCCCTGAAGATCCGCTCACTGCCTCCATGTGGCTTGGGACTGTACCCAACTAAAACCTGTTTGCACGACTCCTTTGAGCCGTGGTAGGGTAGTAATCAAAGTACAGTGGGAACTCACACGAGACAAATGACGATCCCCAGGTCGATGAACTAACCTGTACACATGTCACCAGGGAACTGCTATCTGACGTCAGGTATAAGACCAACTAGCATGTTCCCGGCGAGTCCTGTCCGGTGTACTCATAACCCAATGAGCACCTGTATACATCTTAGGTGAACCAACTGACACCAGTGACTTGTGAGACCGGCCACCGCCCCTCGTCGGGGTCTCGACTGTATACACTAGTCTACTCTGGAGAATCGATGCCCAGTCTCGAAACTCCCACGACTAGGGACCTTTTAAGGATGTGCTTATAGACCACCAGCTCTCACGTATATGATCGCCATCATACTGCTGGCAGTCAAGCAAGAATCCTAGGGGCTCTATCAGCGTGTAATAGCGACCTGTAAGGTCACCTGAAACTGTACACGATGATAAAGGTAAACCAGATAGCGTACTATCATCTCGAGTAAGACTGTCCTACCGGGATAGGTCCTCCCTCAATCATTGCAATCACGTGCCTGTGATCCAATAATTGACTCTGAGGGCACTATCTCCAACAATCTCCCACTTGCACTCAAAGCTAATTATTGCGATGTCGCATACTCACAACCCGTGTGATACCGAACACCTAACTCCTCTACTGGTCAGTCTCACAAAGCTCGTTTGTGAAACTATCGCGTTCGAGGAATAGCCTCGGTGAGTGGATCCGCTGTGATGTTTCTTTCTATGTCTCTCTATATCTTAAGTTCGCAGAGAAAGCCATCTCCCGAAATGAGCAATACCAGTCTTAGAGTATGTCTGGATATCTGATGGGACCTAGCTCATAAATAAACTCCAAATCCAAACTTCTTAGACTGTATTGATAACTGAACTTAATCAGTACCCAGCGCCATGCCTCCCTCAGTATTGCCTTGGACCACCTGTCCAAAATACTGCCCCTCGTCAGAAGGAGAAACTATAACTCTGACAGCATCTCTGCCATCCATGTCACCTTGGAAGCCTGGAGTGATAACCGTCTCCTAAAAGAGGCTGTCGTTATCACATCCCTAGAACACGCACTTATGTCCTAAAACTGCTTCCGATTGTTTCTCCAGGATTGGATTAATATCAACTTATTGCACCTACTGCAAGAACAACATCTGGTGTGGTACTTGACATCTCATGATTGACTCAATTGCTTAAGCAAGTGATCTGTCAATCATGCGTATCCCTCTCCCCCTTAGTCTGTAAGACACCTTTAGAGAGGGTGACTCCATTATCTGCAGGTATACTACCGTGCCAGGAGTCGTCCATTCTAAATACTCATAGAATGCTGTCAAGGTACCCAGATTAGGAAACCACCCAAATCTAGATCTAAAACCATAGATCTAGTAACCAGAATGTCTGATATAATATCCAAGTCCTGTGTGGAGAAAACACTGTGTGACAACCAAAGTATAACCGATCGTAGTATAGGAGTTTCCTTTCCTACTCTGTGTATGTCATCCAAAACCAGGACATCACACCCTACTACCTTCTTAACAGATCCATCCCCTATTCTGATGACGTCAAACCTATGACTGTCACATCAGAAATAGATGATCTATCTCCGCTATATCTACTTTAGTCTATACATAGACATAAGCCTGATGTCCACCAATGCTTCCGCTGCTCCCACTGACTACGACAACCCTCTGGCAGAGTCATATAGACATACATTTCTAAAGCTAGTTTAGAACGACGCTACACTCATCCTCCTGCCGGGTCTCACAGTCTGGAACAACAGCAATGGCAAGTCTGGGTAAACAAGAACCTCCCTGTCACTGTCCTTGAGCATACCGAAGTACCTCTCGAGTGCCTGAGGTTACCCACCTTATCTGTGGAGTGGCCAATGGAATGTCAAGCCAGATTGAATCTTTAGGTTCTTATCAAATCTTCAGTAATCGTTTGCGGTTCTGGAATCGCTTCCAGTTCTACCATACTCCCACTACTGTTTTCTGAAAAATCCATTTCTTTTAAAATGTGGCGAGTTAAGAACAATATCACTATTGATCTTCCAGATGGTAGAAAGTCAACCCTCGTCATAGCCTGGGTCAACCCACAAACAGCCATTACAGAAACGTGCCTTGAGTTGTCCAGTGTCTGGTTTTAATCATAAGCCGGACAACTCCCCGTACCTTAACAACGTTAAGATAAGAACTGTTCTACATCCAATATAGAACCAGAGGCACTGATTTATTTTAACCTGATTCAAATCATGCAGCTGTCTCCAGTGCATGTCAACTAAATGGAGAGAGGCCGATCAGCGTTACTCAACTTAGGAATGCTTCCAATTATGAGTAACGTGAAAGAGAAGCAATTTCTCTTTATCATTACTATCAACTGAATACCATACACAAGTATCTACATCTTCGATCACTTTGAAGAATCCCGATACTTGCTACACCTGGTTCTCTACTCTACTCAAATACCTATAACTCCTCAAAACTTAGACCCTGTGTTTCTACGAAACACATGTCTAAGAACTAGAGAAGTTAAAAGTAAGCAGAATATAGTATGAGGACCAACCCCTATGTCCTAATGGACACTGGACAACATACAATACTCTGTATAAGTCCGCTGAGTCTAACAACTCTTTCACTGTACGTCGTAGGTTGAAAACTGTACTTATGGTTAAGAAGAATTACACCGCTGTTGGATGCTCCTTACCTAACCATCCACTGATATAGGTAAATGTCATCGACATAATATCAAAAGGTATATCTCACTCTATGAAAATAGACGTACAGATATATCAATTTGAAATTGGTGCACAACAGCGGATATTCAAAACCAAATATTTGCCGACCGGCAAACGGCCCAGATGATCTCCTCAAATATCACCGATTACAACGAATCTCGATATAATGAGGATGATCACCCTATTCCCAATGACTTACTCCCACTCATCATCTGTAAAACCATACAGATGTGAGAATCATATCTGGTAAATACATACCCTGGAGTAAGTATCTAATCGGGAAATCAGTTTTCTTTTAATATTACACAGTGAAACTGAAACATTGAAATCTTTCGGTGGGGTATTCCGGTATTCTTAGTAATGCCTCTTCCATTATCTAGATTCACAACTATAACCGTATAATTCTTTGCCACCTCTCCAAATCTCTTTATATGTCTTTAGTCATTACCTTCTGCACACCCCTTTAGGCCAATTGGTTTTCTTCCTTCCCTACCATTCGGCACCAGCCTATGGTTTGGAAGAAGACTATCCAATAAGCATAATGGGTGTACTGTCCTAGTCCTAGGAGCACTCGAAATGCGAGAGAAGGTGAAAATAAAAGACAACCGAATAAACCTTATTCCTATTTCTCCTGGACCAGAATCCATCCCCGAACTGGAACAAGTTCCTTTCGAGTTCGTATATAACCATACGGTGGAGTATCCAATAAACTGTGGATCTTCGTAGTGATACGGAGTGTCCTGGAGAAATACAAAGGTGATTTAGGATTGGCGAAGAAATACTTGGTTTGATCGTGAATAGCAGTCACAATTTACTTTGCCCTCTTACTAATCCCTTGCTTTGTCTTAACTTAATACCTTCTGCACACCATCATTATGCTAATTGGTTTTCTTCATTCCCTACCGGTCGGCACCAGCCTAAGGTTTGGAAGAAGACTATCCAATTTGCGTAATAGGTGTACTATCTCCTAAACCAAGGAGTACTCGCAACCTGAGAGAAGGTAAAAGGAAAAGACAACTGAATAGTCCTATTCGTTTTCTCCAGAACCAGAAACCATCCTCGAAGTCCTTCGAGTTCGTATATAACCATACGATGGTTTTGTCCAATGGAAGTGGACGTTCGTAGTAATACGGGGTGTCCTGGAGAAAAGGGTAAAAGTAGGAGTGGCAATGAGGTTTGCAACTCTGACAATCCAAAAGCCTGTGTTAAGAAGGTTCGGTCAACTTGGTCACTGAGTCATAGTCGGGTCGGGTCAATGGTCGCTGCCAAAGAAAGAGAGAGAAAAGAAACACTCAGCGTGCACTCTAACCTAGATCAGAATGGTTATCACTTTATCTAATCTGGAAACCTCCCACTGTAACCTCAAATTCTTCCCCAAACCTGAAAGAAGAATTAGTCGGGGTCACCCGAGGAGTAAACCAACTCATCAGTGGGAATCGGGATCCAACTATCATCGCATGATAACGTGACGGAATCCACTCATGTCACCACACTCCAGAAGGTATGCGCATGTCTGGCAAGTTTCAGTTCTTTTGAAACTCCCGATGTGATTTTTACCCCAAGCGGTTTATGACCTTGACTAGGTCAACAAACCATAAACCGCCAGTCAAGTTCAACCCGTCAATATTCTGGATTGCATTAAACCCACCCATACGTGCCCTTGACTAGGTCAACAAGGCCGCACGACTGTCTTAACCAATCCCACTTATGCAACAAACAAGTACCACTTAGCTACCGAACACTACGTCTTGACTAGGTCAACAAACGCAGCACGAATACTAAATAATACCTGTAGGAAATGACGAAGGGCTACGGCTGGTTTTTGGCGAAAAACCTTTAACGTAATGAACTTGATATCGTTGAAGGAACTGCATAACTTTTTATAAAAATATAGTGACGAAAACCTTTGCTAAAGAGGTCACTCCCGGTGAAGGGATCTCGGCTCTTTCCCCGTAGAATGAGGTGTAGGATATTCCAACTGAATACCACGATGCAAATCAAAAGTAATCAGCTATAGTGAAGTTAATGCCCTGACACAAACTTCTGTCCAAGGGGTCACTCCCGATGAAGGGATCTCGGCCCTTGCCTCGTCGACTGAGGAGCAGGATATTCCAAATGAATACCACGATACAAAACAAAAGTGAACGTCCTTGCAATAACAGCTTTTTGAAAAAGTGTTCCAACAACATCAGAATAGGTTTGTTTATCTTGCATTGATCCGAATCAACGCAGTCCCATCAATTGATCACACCACAAAGAACGAAAATATACTGATGTACGTATATGCCATCCGCATTCGCCACTGGGTCCCGTCATTACCCGTTAGGTTAGCTAACTAACGACAGAGCGGGGACTGGACTAGCGCGGATGTAAAACATATACAACATCTACTAATATATATACCAATATATTATATTTCGCTCAAGGCGTGATAAAATGCAACATCACAGAAATATACAGTATCACAGAACAATACAAATATCTGGAAGCCTCGGGTCTCACAGAGCCGCTGCTGAAACCCGAAGTTCCCCTGGTCGTGTGGACAGCCTGTGCAATGAAATCCTAGACCCCTACGGGCGCGGCAAGTCACCCGCCAAAACCTGAAGCGAGGCAGCCCCCTTCATCACCGTGAATGGACCACCCAGCACTTCACGGAATCCGGTAACTTGTGCACCCCTCCTGGGTTAACCTGTACCCCCTACAAGTGCGGCGAATAGCCCGCCAATTCTAGAGTGAAGCCCCCTCTGTCTCAATGCCATGAGATGCGGACCCATTGCCCTATAGAACCCGGCTATCCGTGCACCCCTCCGCGGGGTAATCCTAGTACAGAAAGTAAAATATACATACAACGGGTCCATCGACCACAACCAGGTCGTGCCCCAAAAGAATAATACAAACAGGCAGTGACGGCAGTTCACATGTCGGACGCTCGCCCCGCAATATCAAATGTACATATAAAACAAAACTGTACTATCATTGCATCCAGGCTATCCCCCACGACCGATCCGCAACAACACAGCATAAACACAGAACATCAACGTGAATGTCACGTTCGCAAATCCGTCTAACCGGGCTATAGCAGTTAGACAGGATTTACCGATCGAGTAACATTCACGGTCGCAGATATAATGTAAATACTGTGAACTAGCAAGTTTAAAATATCCGATCGAACAAAATATACCAAGTGGGCCCCAAAGCATTACTGTAGCACTTGCAGAAAATCTGGGCCCAAAAAAAATATACCAAAACCCTTATTTTCAGCCCACAAGCCCACTGTAAAAATATGGCGAAGTGATCCCAACTTCCTGCGGCTGAACCGCGGCCAAAGAGGGGTTAAGGCAGCGGTTCCGCGGTCGTACGGAAGAATTGGGTCACCGAATTTTTCCAGTGTTCTTAGGATTCTCTGTACATCATTCTGCAATAACCTGAAAAATTTTTGGACATCAAAAAAATTCGACAGAAACTGATGTGAAGGAAAATACGGTTTTTGGGATTTTGGTTCGATCGGGCCTTTAAACATACTAGAGCAAGCTAGACTAGGTTAATGGCGTGGCTCTGATACCATGTTGCGCCACGGCAGCGCCCCGGCCGTCTATCCGAGGCCAAAATGCGGAATCAAAATTTTCTTATGTTTTAAACTGGCGCTACCGTGGACAATATACTCGGATCGTAACCATTAACCGATACTAGCTAACAAGAGAAAGGGTTAGAGATATACCGAGTGATCCGAGTCCTCCGGTCTTCTCGTCATCATCCCGATCTCCCGCGGAAAGTCCTGTCTCCATATCGTCACCTCCTCGCCGAAAGGGGCACCACATCGCCTGCGTCTTTTACGGGCTCCCGCCTCAATGCCGAGGCAACTCGGGCGCGAAGTTGGCTGGACGACGCGTCCAAGATTTGCTGTAGAATGTGTAGTGTAGAGGCTAAGTCTCATTTGGGGTTTGTTGCCTTTAAAGATGATGGAGGAATCAAGATAAGAAAAATGGTGCTTGCATTTTTCTAGCATGAAATGAGATCAAGAATGCCACACTCTCAAGAATGAAACTCTCTTCTTCTCTTTTCTCAAAATGAAACCTTATTATGTTAGAATGGTGGAGGAAAGAATATGAATCCATAATAAGAAGGGAGGTGATGGTAGTAAAAGTGAAAGGGTGACCATAACCTAAACATCATGATCACAAAATCAAATCAACCTCAAATCCTTTCTAATCTCACAAAAGCAAGAAATGATGATAGAAAAGAATGGTATCAAAAAGATGCTATCATAATCAATACATTTGCAAGAAACCCCTCCACAATGTGTTATTTGCAAACTTGCAAATAACCCCCTCCATCGTAAAAGTCCGGCCGGGAAAGAACAAAGGAAAACCGGCCGGAACGGAATGCAAACTGGCAATTCCAGAAAACTGGTCCCGTAATAAATTACAGGAAAACCCCGATACTGTGCATACACACCTGCATCTGTATTCCGTCCGGATACAAATGCAATGAGACAAAATCTACATTGTACTATACTAAGATCCGGCTTAAACCAAAGCCGACTAGTAATGCCCGTTCGATCCTGATCCGTGCAATACCGCACGTATCTGATCGAACCCCGCCATATATCCATACGGCCGCTAGTACAAACCGTCCGATCCTGATCCGTGCAATACCGCACGTATCTGATCGGACCCTGCCATATCTCCATACGGCCTCTACAGCGTTTCGCCCGAAAGCTTGAGTAACTGTAAGTGTGGTGGACTCTAAAGACTCGCCAATACTATGGCTGTGGATTTAACCACTAGCACGTCAGAGGTATAAGCCAATACGTGACGGGCCACCAGTTATTGACCAAAAGGGACGTCGATGAGCGAACTCATCCTGACACCCTACTGAGCCTGTCAGTGATAATATCCGTACAGTCCGGTCCGTTCGTCTATGAGTATCGCATGTCGGGCCTAGGGGGTTGGTAAAAGTCAGACCCCCAAAAGCGGTACAAGTCGTGTCGGAGTGTAGCCCAGAACACCCTGAGATACTACTGGAATACCTACCAGTAAATCTCCTGCCTCGGCCGAGGGCTTTGTGTAATGGCTCTCCTAGACACAGCGCGACCTCACCCCCAATACCGGGAGAGACGAACCCCTGAAGATCCGCTCACTGCCTCCATGTGGCTCGGGACTGTACCCAACTAAAACCTGTTTGCACGACTCCTTTGAGCCGTGGTAGGGTAGTAATCAAAGTACAGTGGGAACTCACACGAGATAAATGACGATCCCCAGGTCGATGAACTAACCTGTACACATGTCACCAGGGAACTGCTATCTGACGTCAGGTATAAAACCAACTAGCATGTTCCCGGCGAGTCCTGTCCGGTGTACTCATAACCCAATGAGCACCTGTATACATCTTAGGTGAACCAACTGACACCAGTGGCTTGTGAGACCGGCCACCGCCCCTCGTCGGGGTCTCGACTGTATACACTAGTCTACTCTGGAGAATCGATGCCCAGTCTCGAAACTCCCACGCCTAGGGACCTTTTAAGGATGTGCTTATAGACCACCAGCTCTCACGTATATGATCGCCATCATACTGCTGGCAGTCAAGCAAGAATCCTAGGGGCTCTATCAGCGTGTAATAGCGACCTGTAAGGTCACCTGAAACTGTACACGATGATAAAGGTAAACCAGATAGCGTACTATCATCTCGAGTAAGACCGTCCTACCGGGATATGTCCTCCCTCAATCATTGCAATCACGTGCCTGTGATCCAATAATTGACTCTGAGGGCACTATCTCCAACAGTTGGAAACTCTAAATTTTCAAAGTATTTCTTTTATGGTTCTTATCTTTATATGTAAATTTCACCATCTCTCTTTTATTATAGGATTTTGTGGGTGTAATCCGCTGAAAACCCTCAGGAGACAACACTCCTCCTACTAGGGACACCTAGAGGTTTAACGGTTTGTTGCACATGCTCAGTGTAATTGTGTTTGCCTATAAAAGTTTGCTTAGTTTTCTCCTTTCTTTTTCTCTTTCTTTTGAATAAACTAGTTTGCTCGGGACAATCAAAGATAAGTTTGGGGGTATTTGTTCAGTTGATAAAACTGCACATTTGTTATTATATTTTCCTACTATTTCTATACTAGAAAGTGTTTACTATAATATATGATACATATGAGGGTTTATCTGTAAAAATACTATTTTTCATGTGTTGATATATTATAATTAACATTTGGTAGGAAAATGTATGCAAAAATATCATTGACCAAATCTTAATGTTGAAATTAATATCTCAATAAAACAAAACTCCACTAATATTATTTGTTGAGATTGTGCAGAATTTTTCAGGGCTAAAAATCAAGGGAATCAAAGTTGTTAAGAGCAAACCTGTCTAATTAAGAAAGCAAACTAAGAAATCAAGTCTGGCAGAAACAAAGAAAAGATTTCCAATTTCCAAAGGTTCCAGAAATCTCCACGTGTCATGAAGAGAGAAACCCAGAAGACCAAATCCAGCGACCCATATACAAGGCCGCGAATCCGCGGTCAAACCTACCCATTGACCGCGGATCCGCCGCGTAGATGAAGATTAAGGAGATGGGATTTTTCTGGTAGAATCTCAACAGATGGCTTCCAAATTTGGAAGCTAGGGTTCTGGCTTTTGGAGTATAAATAAGGACCGAAAGCCCCTTGGAAAAATAATCAAGCTAAAGAGATCACGAAGTCCAAGACGGCTCACGCATCCAGGCTGATCATTGATTGATTGATTTAGCGTGCTTGCGCTTTCTAAAAGATAGATTAAAAATATTTGTAACCGCAATCAAGAACGGCGTCGCTTTGCAGCTAGCCGGTGAGTACGGGTCGGTCCACAGGGATGTTGTGAATTTCCGATTCGTTCTTACGAGTTAATTCCGAAAGGTGTTCGGATTAATTATTAAATCTAAAAATTGAAGTTGTATGATACTAGGATTAGAAACTTTCTAGGATTAGGTTTAGGGAAAATTTGGTAAACAAAGATCTACATGTCTTTCCATTGCCTTTAATTAAAGATATCATATTAGTGTTATGGTAAATCTTAACAAAGGGGATTAGGATGATTGGGAAGATTGATTCTTCCTCTAGATCCTTGTCCTTCCTTTCTTAATCTTTACCCTAACCTCCATGGAAAACCTTAAAATCCGGGCCTTTAGACTACGGAATCACCGTTACCTCGAGGGTAGAGTGCCGTAGGGAGCGGAATAAGAAGGTATGCATGGAGTTCTAATTTTCATAAAAGATTGGCAAAGAAAAGAGATGAGAGATCTTCGTCTCTCAAATCCTTCCCCATTCCTAACCCTAACAAGCGAGGAAACTACTCACTCATTAAGGAATTGAAGAACATTTATCTAGGGCAGAGAATAAAAATTACCTAGGGCAAGAATTGAAATCTAAACTAGAGCAAGGAATTAAATCTACTTACAGATGCATCTCTCCAATCATCAACGCAGGGTTGTCAGATCTGAATTCATGAATTGAAAAGAAACACCGATGCTCTCCAAAAGAATTCTAAAATTTATTATTAAAAGGAGCCAAAAGAAATTACAATGAGTAGAGTTCCTATTTATAGAGAATAGGAAACCCTAGGTTACAATTGATTTGCATGTCTACATTTACCAAAATATCCTTAGGAAGACCTAGTCAAAGTAGACTTCAAGCTTTGGTAAAATGTTATGTCTCTGTCTCTTTAAAAGAAAGTATTGGGCCTTGGATCTTTAGGCTTCCTTATTATTTGGTTCTTTATTAAAATAGCTTCTATGTTTCTTCCATATCTCCAGTGAATAATTGCGGTGGGCTTTTAACCGTTCGCTTTGTAATCTTGGACCTTGCATTGCCTTGTACTTTGTGAATTTTATCTTTGATGTAGGCTTGATCAAGAGTCTTCTGTTTGTTGGTCAAAGTCCACTTTTGCATCGTCTTTTCATCATTTTCACTGTTTTCTGTCTAAGAACCTGTAATCTGTAACATGTAGCAGACATGCGTCAAAAGCACCTGTTTATTTATAAAAAGAATAAGAATGAGGAATATAATAATGCAATATTATGGTGTGATCAAATACCCCCAAACTTATCTTTTGCTCGTCCTCGAGCAAACTTATTTTTTTATTCTTGATAAAATTTAACCTAGCCGCACTTTCGCAGGGAAACGCGATTGCACTGAGCTCGTGCTACAAGCCGTTAAACCTCTAGGTGTCCCTAGTAGGAGGAGTGTTGTCTCCTGAGGGTTTTCAGCGGATTACACCCACAAAATCCTATCAATTTGGCTGTTCGACTTTTGTTTTTCAATTAGGTCTTCTAACAAGGAATTCTATTATCTTCTACTTGTAAATTATCCACCCATATTCTTCACGTTTCCTTATCATCTAACTTAAGATTATATATATCCTGTAGACCTACTTAGCTTTCGGCATCTCTTAAGTTTTCCTTCTAGGATTCCATCTCCACTTAGGAATTTTTATCAACTCTACTAAAGATACAAGTTCTATTCTTCATCCCTTTCTCTCATCTAAACTCCAATTACATACCCCTATGTGTGTGTATAGATCACCCCTAGACTTGGAAATTCAAATCAAGCAATCATACTCTCGTCTGTTGTCCAAAGTACTAATTAGTTGGTGAATTTTTAATCGAATTTCGCTTACATATCCTTCATGCGACTGTTAATACTTCTTGAGGTACCAACAACCGATTAAAAGATGTGTTTGCACATTTAAAGCGTAATTCCTAGTCTTGAAACACCCAAGGCTTTAGCAGTGACTCCCAAACCAGTTGGTCTAAGGCACTAGGTGATGAAGCACCCTCGCTAAATATTTTTCTATTTTTGCAGCCTTAAGTAATCACAAAAATCAGTGCCCATTTTTTTTATTCTTTATTCACACTTTTTATTCTTTTATTTTCTTCGTACTAAGGACTTTAGACAAGAGCATTTCAAGGTCTCTTCTACTATTCCAAGTTTCAAGATGTGTGATTGTGCATTTTGTAGGGTATACGTTTTCAGAATCTAGATTTAAGCTAGGAATTATGTTTCAAACTTATACTCTAAATAGAACATCAATACTCTTCCTTTGTTTCGACTTAGCCCAAGAAGTGAACCCAAAATTTGCCTATTTCTAAATAAACTACAAGGCATATACTTTCTACCGTTAAACTTTAAGGAATGTTAATTTTAGGGTTTTTAATTCACTAAGTCTAAGATCTAGTTGTTCCTAGCCAGTTAACCTATTTGTCAAACTCAAGTCAATTAGCCAAAATTGAATACATTAATTTTTATAATTTTTGCAAATTTTCAAATTTTTATGGATTTTCAAATAAGTATGCAAATGCAAAAATATGTACAAATGAATGCGAAGGAAGAAGACGTACCGAGCATACCCCCAAACTTAAACTTGACAGTGTCCTCACTGTCATGCTAAACCAAGAGGGTCAAAATGCCGATACTCCCCTGTTTATTTATTTATAAAAAAATTTTATAATGTTTTGAAATTTTTATTTTATTTTTTTATAGAAAAAGAAAACAAAAAATATATACATATATACAAAGGTTCCCCCCAAACTTAAGCTTGGCCTTGCACAAGCCAAAAGTTAGCACCAACCATCAAATGGCGTCGTTGTAGTATAGTGGTGAGTATTCCCGCCTGTCACGCGGATGACCCGGGTTCGATCCCCGGCAACGGCGCCATTTGATTGATTGATTTAGCGTGCTTGCGCTTTCTAAAAGATAGATCAAAAATATTTGTAACCGCAATCAAGAACGGCGTCGCTTTGCAGCTAGCCGGTGAGTACGGGTCGGTCCACAGGGATGTTGTGAATTTCCGATTCGTTCTTACGAGTTAATTCCGAAGGGTGTTCGGATTAATTATTAAATCTAAAAATTGAAGTTGTATGATACTAGGATTAGAAACTTGCTAGGATTAGGTTTAGGGAAAATTTGGTAAACAAAGATCTACATCTCTTTCCATTGCCTTTAATTAAAGATATCATATTAGTGTTATGGTAAATCTTAACAAAGGGGATTAGGATGATTTGGAAGATTGATTCTTCCTCTAGATCCTTGTCCTTCCTTTCTTAATCTTTACCCTAAACTCCATGGAAAACCTTAAAATCCGGGCCTTTAGACTACGGAATCACCGTTACCTCGAGGGTAGAGTGCCGTAGGGAGTCGAATAAGAAGGTATGCATGGAGTTCTAATTTTCATAAAAGATTGGCAAAGAAAAGAGATGAGAGATCTTCGTCTCTCAAATCCTTCCCCATTCCTAACCCTAACAAGCGAGGAAACTACTCACTCATTAAGGAATTGAAGAACATTTATCTAGGGCAGAGAATAAAAATTACCTAGGGCAAGAATTGAAATCTAAACTAGAGCAAGGAATTAAATCTACTTACAGATGCATCTCTCCAATCATCAACGCAGGGTTGTCAGATCTGAATTCATGAATTGAAAAGAAACACCGATGCTCTCCAAAAGAATTCTAAAATTTATTATTAAAAGGAGGCATAAGAAATTACAATGAGTAGAGTTCCTATTTAAAGAGAATAGGAAACCCTAGGTTACAATTGATTTGCATGTCTACATTTACCAAAATATCGTTAGGAAGACCTAGTCAAAGTAGACTTCAAGCTTTGGTAAAATTTTATGTCTCTGTCTCTTTAAAAGAAAGTATTAGGCCTTGGATCTTTGGGCTTCCTTATTATTTGGTTCTTTATTAAAATAGCTTCTATGTTTCTTCCTGATCTCCAGTGAATAATTGCGGTGGGCTTTTAACCGTTCGCTTTGTAATCTTGGACCTTGCATTGCCTTGTACTTTGTGAATTTTATCTTTGATGTAGGCTTGATCAAGAGTCTTCTGTTTGTTGGTCAAAGTCCACTTTTGCATCGTCTTTTCATCATTTTCACTGTTTCTGTCTAAGAACCTGTAACCTGTAACATGTAGCAGACATGCGTCAAAAGCACCTGTTTATTTATAAAAAGAATAAGAATGAGGAATATAATAATGCAATATTATGGTGTGAACAATCATCAACGGTTCATTTACCTCTTTAGAAGAGATCGAGAAGCAAACTAGTATTTGTAATCATTTTCTAAGGGAACAAAGTTTAATTGATTCTGTTGATTAATAAAAGTAGTTCTTTTTCTTATTCTATTTCTTGTAGTTTCATTATAATTTCTCTCTCCATCTCTTCTTCTCTCAACATACGCGAGTAATTCTTTACTTGTTAGGGTTCGTAGAATTAGAGTAGATTAATGGATGATGAAGATCCTTAAACTCTTTTTACGTCCTATAAAGTTTATAAACTTTACTAAAAGAATCATTAACATCCTAATCGGGCGCGCTACCAATTCATTGTTAGTCTCGACCGCGATTAGAGATTAGATTAATGATTGTTTTGGTAAAGGCTAGACATGAACGGAGTTCCATGTCGAGATAGGGGTTAAGAGTGGGAACCCTTTTCCCTCCAGAAACCCTAATCTACATGCATCACTGTCGTTCTACTTTTAAATCTATTAAAGAATAAAAAGGGTAATTTTTAATTAATCATCCATAACTACTAAATCCTAACGAACCCTACAAGCCCTTTTTATATTAAAGATACACCCATAATTAATCTAGATCTATATTTTGCATCCGTGTTTAACATAGATATAGAACCTAAAACCATTCTTATTTCTTCCTCTTTCTTTCTCAACACGTCTAAAGTAAGAATAAAAGGTTCCACGTTTCCTTGAGGACGACCCGTACTCATTTCGGTCTAGCTACATGAGACACCATTATTGATTGTGGTTATTCTACAAACACATTTTTTCGCATCAATCACTGACGCTTACGTGCTTTGCACGTAGTACGCTGCTTAGAGTGTAGCGTTCTTAGCGTCAGTGCTCATGTGCTTTGCACGTGAGCGCTGCCTCAGAGTCTTTGACTCTCTCAGCGCTGGCGCTGTTATGAAGCGCTGCTTCATTTCAAAATTTAAAATTTTGAACAGAGCTTTGCTCTGATTGGGAAAAACAAACGCCCCCACCGTTGCACTCACGTGCCCACATGTGAGTGCAGCGGTAGCAGCTTCTCTGCCATTAGATCAACTCAGAAGTTGAAATGGCTCTCAACGCCTATAAATAGGACTCTTGGCCCTTGAGATGACCTCTTTTCATCTTCTTTCTTGTTTTCTGAGAATCAATTTCTCCTTCAGAGCATAGATCTTTGTCTTAAGAATTTTCTTAGGGACAAAACTTTGTCAGATTTTTAGGTAAAGATTAATCTTTGAAGGGATTAGTTAATAATCTAGGGTTTCACCCATTAACAGAGCTTTTGCTCTACTTAATTCATATATCTTCAAGAAAACCTTTTTAGGGTTTCTCAATAGAACTTTGCTCTTGTTAGATCTTAGATCTTAAGAGATCCTTAACCCATTAACAGAGCTTTGATCTTTTCAAATCATATACATTTGTTAATCTTTCATGAAAAACTCTTAGAGTTTGTTCATAGATCTTGAAGATCTCAGAATTTTTGATTCATTAAAAAGCTTTGCTTTAAATTTTCTGATGGGTTATTCCATCATTTTACAGAGCATGGCTCTTAGAATTCTCGGGGAATTTTTAATTTCCCTCATAATCGACTTTGATAGGTGCCATTCCTATCTATAGAGTATTGTTCTCAAGGAGTATAACTCCTTGGCCCGAGGAACCTTTTTATTAAATGCGAAATCCTTTTTAGGATTCCTATCTTAATTGCACAGAATTAAATTCATTGGGTAATTTAATCAGTACTTGTTTAAATCCCCTTGTTTATTCCGATAAGCTTTTTCTTAATCAGCCTGTCTACTAACTCTCATTGATCTTCTTTTCAGACGTTATGGCCGCTCATTTGTATGATTTCGATGAGATTATTTTTTACGGAGACATTTGCTCACTTGGCCGTTCCCAAAACTAAGAATTCACAAATGCCCAGTGCGCTGAAATTATAGGTCGCTTCGGTGCGTATAATGGTCGACTGTTTTCTCGTCGTTCCTCTCTCTTGAAGCTTATCGTGAGAGCGATCTTGGAAGCGCTCCCTTTATTCTATCAAGATATGCCGCTCAAGGCATTAGACGACGCTGAAGATAAGGTGCACTCGGTATATCTGATGGGCCTAATCTCAAAGAAAAGGCGAGACAATCTTATTGATCTTCTACATCATACTTTTCAATAGGCGTCAATACTCGCTGCCTATCTAAGGACGGAGGACATCAGTGAAGACCCTGATGCTTGTGATCGCGAGAGGAAGCATATGAGGATGATCCGAGAGGCTCGCAATATTTTAGATGGCCATACTTTTGAATTTCTTAATCCATGTCCTAGATTTGATGTCTTGCCATTGTAATCGCTTTAATGATGTTTTTGTTTACTGTTTTCATCGCTGTAAGAACTTTTTGAAATATGAATAGCAAATTCCACGTCTTTGTGTGTTTATTTTATGCACTAAATCTTTTGCATACACATGAGTGGTTACGCTTTGAACGCTTAAACGGATGCGAATCCATCATTCTTTTTACTGTCTTGCATGATATGTGGTTGTTGTCAGAAGGTTACACCCTTTTTGTTTTGACTTGATGCAAAGCAGCTTACTCACTCTTGAATAACATCTCCATTTCTCTGACATGTAATTTTGGCAAATGTGGTCTGTAGATAGTAGATAACAGTCCATCTTAGCCTCTTTGTAGGGTAGCGATGGCTTAAGAAACAGGTTCAGGATTTGTCACTTAAGACTTTTCATTTTTATGAGCCATGAGGGTCTCATAAAGATTTTTCTCCTTACGAGTCGTGAGGATCTCATAGGTGTATTTTCTCCTTAGAAATCGTGAGGATTCCTAAATGTGTTATCTCTTGAGAATCGTAAGGATCTTACAAGAGAATTTTCTTCCTTACAAGTCGAGAGGACTAGTAAGTGGCTGTTTCCCTCCTTGCCGATATTCGACTTCGGAGAATATGGCCTATAGATAGTCTATCTTGACCTCCCTGCAGGGCAATGATGGCTTAGAAGATAGGGTTACGATCTGCCATTTAAGACTTTTCAACTTTATGAGCCGTGAGGGTCTCATAAAGATTTTTCTCCCTACGAGTCGAGAGGATCTCATAGGTGTATTTTCTCCTTAGGAATCGTGAGGATTCCTAAGTGTGCTCTTCTCTTGAGAGTCGTAAGGATCTCACAAGAGAATTTTCTTCCTTACAAGTCGAGAGGACTCATAAGTGATTGATGAGTTGACATGCTCCCGAATCAAAGTGTTGCTTTGACGGGGAGGTCGAGGGTTGACTTTGACCATTTTCTACGGGGTCAGGATTGACTTTAGCTGTGTTCCACGAGGTCATGGGGTTGACTTTAGCCATACGTGGTTAGGATTGACTTTGGTCGTATGGGGTCAGGGGTTTGACTTTAGCCGTACGGGGTCAGGATTGACTTTAGCCGTGTTCCACGAGGTCAGGGGGTTGACTTTAGCCATACGTGGTTAGGATTGACTTTGGCCGTATGGGGTCAGGGGTTTGACTTTAGCCGTACGGGGTCAGGATTGACTTTGGCCGTACAGGGTCAGGGGTTGACTTTAGCCATACGGGTCATGATTGACTTTGGTCGTACGGGGTCAGGGGTTGACTTTAGCCATACGGGTCAGGATTGATTTTGGCCGTACGGGGTCAGGGGTTGACTTTAGCCATACGGGGTCAGGATTGACTTTGGCCGTACGGGGTCAGGGGTTCACTTTAGCCATACTGGTCAGGATTGGCTTTGGCCGTACGTGGTCTGGGGTTGACTTTAGCCATACGGGTCAGGATTGACTTTGGCCATAAGGGGTCAGGGGTTGACTCTCGGTTGTCTGTGCACCGCCGAGTCCTGGAACTGGGAACTTTGCCGTAGCTCCGCTTTGCTGACGTTGCGCCTGTTGTAACGAGACGAATGTCGAGGTAGTCTCTAGGTTATCTGTGAACCATGAGATTTAGAACTAGGGACTTTGCCATGGCTTCGTTGGTTGATATTGCGTCTGCATCCTGCTGGAATGAGGAGGAACGCCATTGATGATCTCTAGGTTGTAGATGCCATCGTCGAAATCTGTAACTAGGGACGTTGCTATGGCTCCATTTGGTGGATGTCGCGTCCGTATCCTGGTGGAATGAGGAGGAACGCCATTGATGATGTCTTGGCAGTAGATGTCGCCGTTGAGATTTGACTCTCCGTTTGAAAGAGTCTAGTGGGATGATATGATTCCCTCTTTATTTGTGCCCCTGGATTGTATACAGGGATCGATGTGATCTCATCTGTAGGACAAAAAGTTTCATTTCATTTTTTTTCTTTTTGCGATGCTCTATCTTTTCAGCTTTTTTTTGTATCGCGAAAGTTGTGATTGCCCTATCATTTCGGCTATTTTTCGCGGTGCCCAATCATTTCGGCTATTTTTATTTTTTACTCGCTGCTTTTTATTGTGAGGTGTCAATCTCAGCATCAGTATCGCTACGACTGGAATATTGGCAGGAGCGAATCATCATTTTTCGTGAAAGGGCTTGGAATTTGATACTGATTTAGGCATCAGCATCGCTACCATTGGGACATTTCCAGGATCGAATCATCATTTGCCCTTGTCGGTTCGAACAAAGGTAGCTTAGCAAACATGGTTAAGATCCTGTCGACTAAGGCTTTTGACTTCATAAGCCATAAGGATCTCATAAAGGTGTTTCTTCCTACGAGTCGTGAGGATCTCGTAGGTGTCTTTTCTTTTCAGGAATCGTGAGGATTCCTAAGTGTATGTTCTCTTGTAAGTCATAAGGATCTTGCAAGAATGTTCTCTCCTTGTAAATCGAGAGGACCTACAAGTGTTTGTTCACCGTGTGAGCATATCCCTAGTTGCCGGTGGGACTCTGTTGGGGAAATGTTTATTCATGCCCGTGGATTGTATACAAGGGTCAGTATTGAACTGCTTGTAGGGAAAAATCGGGGTGTATGATGGCTTAAGAACAAGTTCAGATCCCTGTAGTTTAATGCTTTTGAATCCTATAAGCCATGAGGGTCTCATAGGAGAATTCTTCTTACGAGTCGTGAGGATCTCGTAAGTGTGTTTTCTCCTAAGGAATCATGGGTATTCCTAAGTGTATTGCTCCTTTGTGAGTCGTAAGGATCTCACGCAGGTATTTTCTCCTTACAGGATCGAGAGGACCTTACAAGTGCCTTCTAACGAGATTGTGCCCTTTCGGGTTCTCACAAACTTGCCGGTAGTCCTACTGTTTTTACTCACGGAGCCCTTTCAGGTTTTCATCCATGCCCATCTCGCTTATGGACGTACCGTTTTTTTTATTATTATTACTTTTTTTGCGTCAGCCTTGGGATGCTGTGGTCCATAATAGTTTATAGACGTCTCAGTCAGTAACTAGTTTAAAGGACATTTCAGTCCGTCGTTACTTTAGGGACATTTCGGTCCATCGTTGCAACGGTTTCGTTGGCTTCCACTTATAAAGTTTGGGCTTGGGAAGATAGCGATTGGACATAGGCATCATCATCTACCATTAACCCAGGCCGTAACTCGTTAGACGTAGTATTTCTTTAGGAACTGACCGTTTATTGGCCTGAAGGGTCTTTCGCCATGCATATCCATGAGCAAGTAAGCCCCACCTTGGTAGACTTTGTTTATGATGTACGAGCCTTCGTAGTTTGGCTCGAACTTCCTTCATTTGGCACGATAGGGGATCATAGGTCTCTTGACTACTAGCACGAGTTCACCTTGGCGGAATGTTCTCGGCCTAGTCAATTTCTCATACGAGCACGCCATCTTTGCTTTGTAAGCTTCCAAGTTTTGTTGCGTCATGACCCGGGTTTCATCGAGGGCATCAAGCTCCTCAAGCCGAAGATGAGCATTCTCTTCGTCCATTAGCTCGTAATAAACTGCCACTCGTAATGAGGGTAACTCTATCTCCAAAGAGAGCACTGCTTCAATGCTGAATACCAATGCATACGGCGTTGTGTTTGTTTCCATTTTGAACGTGGTCCGATACGCCCAGAGAGCTTCATGCAGTTTTTTGTGCCAGTCCTTCTTATTTTTGGGCACCGTCTTTTTCACGATCTTCGTCAAGGTCTTGTTGAAAGCCTTAGCTAGACCATTAACTCGGGGATTATAGACCGAAGAGTATCTCCAGTCTATATTATCCTGCTGCGCGAAACGGCTGATTTTGTGGCTTCTGTAGGCCGACCCGTTATCGAAGATAATCGGTTACGGAGTGCCGAACCGATAGATGATGCGTGTCTTGAGGAAATGGAGGATGTTCTCCGTCTTCACTTCCCTCAACGGTATCGCTTCTGCCCACTTAGAGAAGTAATCGGTTGTCACCAATATGAACTGATGTCCTCTGGATGATGCAGGTTTGATAGGCCTGATTATGTCAGTTCCCCACATTTCGAATGGCCAGCTAGCCACCGTTGGATGTAGCGGATTTGGATGCTGGTGGATAAAGTCCCCATGAATTTGGCACGAGTGGCACTGCTTCGCGTATTCGAGACAGTCTTGGATCATTATGGGGCAATAGTAGCCCATTCTTTTGATCTTCAGCTTCATCTTCGGTCCGGCTTGATGAGAACCGCAGAGTATGTCGTGAGTTTCTTAGACGACTCTCCTTGCTTTTTCAGGTCCTAGGCATCTTAGCCATAGGGAATCAAATGATCTCTTATATAGAGTGTCATTGACGAAGGTGAAGGATAGAGCTCGTTTCATGAGCTGATGTCTTGATGACGCATCTTCAGGTGTTCGATGGGATTTGAAGTAGTCTATAAAGACTTCTCTCTAATCCTTAGCCTTTTCCTGGTCTTTTATTTGTAGGGTCGTCGGCTTGGTCGCTCCCTTTTCTTCGGATGACTCCGGAGATATTTCTACCGGTGCAAGAACCCGATGACTTTGCACAATGATCCTCACGTCATCAAGGTTTTCGTCAGCCAGTTCTTTAGCTAGTTTAGCTAACGAATCCGCCTTGCTATTTTCCGCATGGGTATGCTTTTCAGAGCGTAGGAGGGGATTTGGGTCAGCAGTTGCTGCACTCTCTCACTATACTTTACCAACTCTGGTTTGCGTGTTTGATAGTCATCATTTACTTGACTAAAGACCAGCTGGGAGTCTCCGTATATGAGGAGGTTTTCGATTCCCATGTCAACAGTGATCTCAAGACCTGCTATCAAACCTTCATATCGGCTTCATTGTTTGTTCTCGGCTCTGTTAAGGAGAAAGCAAAGCACATTATCCCTTCTTGTGGAGTCACGAAGATGAGGCCTACCCCCGATTTGATTATAGGGGAGTTATGCTTTCGCTTCTTCATAGAAGATGCCCCGTCAAAGTAGAGTTCCCACCGAGTGTTACTCTCTCCTTTCTCCCCGTCAATTGTGTTAAACGCGTGCTCGTCTGGCAATTCGCAATTTAGGGGTGAATCGGCAGGTATAGGATGCTCGGCGAGGAAGTCAGCGATGGCCCGGCCTTTCACTACCTTGAGAGGTTGGTATGTCACCGAGAATTCCATTAAGAGTAGGGCCCATTTAGCGACCCGCCCTGTTAGAGTGTCTTTTGACATCAAATAGTTGAGAGAATCCACCTTTGATATGAGATGGATCTCATGCGCCAACGCATAATGCCTGAGCTTCGTTATCGTGAAGATCAACGCTAGGCAGTGTTTTTCAATGGGAGAGTAATTATTTTCTGCCCCTAGAAGAACTCGGCTCAAATAGTAGAGTGTGTTCTCCTTCCCTTGGTCGTTTTCTTATGCACATAATGTGCCTAGAGAACCCTCAAGGGCAGTTGTGTACAGAATGTGGGGCTTTCTCTTGATCGGAGCGGTTAGTACGGGAGGGTTCTGTAGGTATTGCTTAATTTCATCGAGTGCGCTTTGGCATTTGCGATCCCAGATGAACGGGGTTCCCTTCTTTATCAGGTGACTGTAAGGACGACATTTGCCGGAGAGGTTAGCTATGAACCATCGGATATATGCGAGTTTTCTTTGGAGAGATCGTAGTTGTTTGAGAGTTCTTGGCGGGGGAATTTCCATGATCGGTTTGATCTTCGATGGATCTATTTCGATGTCTCGATGTCAGACGATGAATCCTAGGAATTTTCCCGAGGAAACTCTAAATGCGCATTTTAGAGGGTTCATCTTCAAGTTGTATTTCCAAAGATATTGGAACACTATCTTTAGATGCTCCCAATGCTTTTCGTGCGATTTGCTTTTCACCACAAGGTCGTCGATATAGCATTCAATGACTTCATGTATGAGGTCATCGAAAATCTTCGTCATAGCCCTCTGATAGGTAGCGCCGGCGTTCTTCAGACCGAAAGGCATCACTTTATAGCAGAATATGCCCAGAGGAGTCCGGAAAGCAGTATGCTTCTGGTTTTCGGGATGCATCTTTATTTGATTGTACCCTGATGAGCCATCCATGAAGGAGAAAACTTCGTGAGTGGACGTGTTGTCTATCATCAGCTCGGTAACCGGTACAAAAAAATCATCCTTTGGGCAAGCTTTATTGAAGTCTCGAAAGTCCATGCAGATGCGCACTATCCCATTTTTCTTCATCACAGGGACAATGTTGGCAATCCAGTCAGGGTACTGAACCTCTTGGATGAAGCCGGAATCGATTAGCTTCTTAACCTCGGTGTTGATGCTCATTTCAAGTTCAAGCCGCATCCTTCTCGATGCTTGTTTGATTGGCTTGATGTCTGGAGATATCACCAATTTATGCACAGCTATCTCTGGATCTAGCCCCGGCATCTCGGAGTAGTTCCATGCGAAGCAGTCTTTATACTGCATGAGCACGTCTTTGAGTGTAGTCACATGTTCTTTAGACAGCAGCTCGCTGACGAACGTAGGCCGTGGATCATTTGCCGTCCCCAAGTTGATTTCCCTTAGGTTTTCCTCAGTGGTGTGTATCCCATCTTCCAACTCTTTTGGCGCTGGTGGAAATTCTGAAATCAATCTCTCTTTATCCTCATTTTCGAAGCACCAGGAGAGGTCATCCATATCCTCGCGTACTCCTTCTCTTGCCAGCGTTATTACGTGACAGGTGCGAGATCGCTTCCAAGACCGATGTTGATCCGGCTCTACTGTCGTTGCATACGTGGCTTTCGGTTCATACTTTTATGGCGGGGTTATCCTCCAACTGCTGGATAAAGCGAACTGCCTTGCTGATACTGGTCTTCTACCCAGTCTTTGAATGAGGCAGTCTCCGAGATGATGTCTTATCGCTCGGTGATAGGAGCAATAATCTGGATGATAGACCTCGGCTGCTTGCTCAGGGTATTTGGATTCCAGGAGTGTCATTATCTGATGTTTTATGACAAGATCGAATATCTTCCTTGTCTTGTCTTGGGGAAAAGAATATGCTCGACCCATCTTCATTATAAGAGACGGATCCCGGCTGCTCAGCTTTCGATGGCGTGACTTCTTGGACCCGCTTTGCTGATGTCGAACGTTTTTTCAGTTCTTCAGTTTTTTTTGCCTTCGCGTTGAGTCTTCTTTGTGAAGGGCTGACGACGAAGGGCATCATCATTTTTCATAGCCTGCTGAAGGAGGCGCTTCTAGCTTTTTCATAGTTGGCCATTTCGCGGATATGGTCATCCCCGGCCTTTTGACCCGCTTCCCTTATTAGTTTGTCCATCTGTTCTTCGAACGACGGACTTGGCACTTTCATGGTGAGACCTTGTTTTAGTTCAGGATTAGCGTCTTCTATCAGAGCATCTCCTTCTTCATCAAAGTCATGTATAACGTAGCAGCCATAGAATCGCTCCCGTTTCTTAGATTGAACATATCCAAGCCCGATCGCTTACATTCTCCCATTGGGCAACTTTCGCTGAGTTCCAGGGACGTTCTAGATCCTGTTGTATAACTAAGCTTGTCGCGCGGTCTGTTTAAAGGGTATGCCTTGGCGCTTAACAGCCTTTTTAACCTTTCTGTGTAGTATCTGGGCAGGCGGATGGGTTGGAGTCTGTCAAGCGTAGAATCGGCGCCATGCCAGATTTCTTTCTCCACTTTGGTTCCAGCAGACCGATAGAAGAGGATCGCCTTTTCTTCTTTTCGCCTGGGAGGGATGTAGAACGTCTGCAATTCTTGCACACTGTAGGTATCAAGTGCGTAGAGCTCTTTGTAATGCTCTTGTGGAACCATGGCGATCTGCAAATTTTGATCATCTCCAGTGAAGGCTTGCACTGATGGACAAGCCGAGAATACTGCATTGACTTCATCTTCAGAGTCGCTGCCGAAGACCAGAATAGGGGTGGATGGCCCCGGCTTGTTGTATTGGGATGGCACTGAATAGACTATCTCCTCCTCCTCTTCGGTATCTCTCCCAAAGACCGGGATAGTGGTGATAGCTTTCTGCTTATTTTCCGGCTTATGGCACCTTTCCATGTCTTCGAAGTCTGGCAAGAAGTATTTTGTGTCCTCGTATTTGCAGACTTCGTTTATGGAGAATGGGTTCAGCTCCCCTGTCACGGTATACTCGAGACCATCCTTGAAATACTTCATACACTGATGTTGTGTAGAAGGGATGATGTTGTACTCGTGCAACCAAGGTCTGCCGAGCAAAGCATTGTAGCAAGCCTTAGCATCGATGACGTGAAACTTGATGTCAGTGTCGAGCATCCTAAAGTGTAACGTCAGAATTATAGACCCGAGCGTCCGTGATGACTGGGAGTCGAATCCGGAGATAGTGATTTTATCCCCAGCGAGGTGTTGAACGCTCATGTATATCTCCTTCAACACCATTACATTGAGAAGGTTGACGGAGGACCCATTGTCGACCAGAATTTTGCCTATCTTGATGTCATGACAGTATCCGGTGACATACAAGGGACGGTTATGCTCACATGTCTCGAGGAGGAGATCTTCATCACTGAAGGTGATGTCGGCTGTGTGAACTTTTTCCAGCTCATCCTTCATCTTTTCTTCGGTAAGGAAAGCTTAAAACTGATCAGGTTCTTATAGTGCCTTGATCAGAGAATATCTCGCCTTTTTAGATAGCAGGAGGGCGTTGAGAATGCTTACCTGTGAGGGTATCTTCCTCAGGTGTGCCAGAACGTTGTAATCCACCTTTTTTTTCTTGGGCGGGTCCTTGGTTGCCAGCTTTTCGATGTCTCGGTCGTCGAGGGTGATATCCTCAGGGACCTTTTCCTTCACTTTATCTTTTTTAGTCGACCCCTTATTTGTGGGCCCAAGATTCTTTTCGGGTAGCATGCGATTATGCAACTGAATGTTCTCACAGGTCTCCATCTCTTCTGCTTCAGAGATGGATTCCTTGAAGAGAGGACCGAGGAATATTTCATCATCCGAATAGCTCCCGAAGGTAAGAACTTGCGATCCCTTACTATCAACTATGTGACAATTGCCGGTTGTTCTTTTATGCTCATCGGTCGCGCTTCTTTGTTCTCGACGCGCCTTGAACTTCATCCGCTTGAAATACAGCCGGTGAGCAACGTATCCTTGCCACCAATTTTTAAAGGCGTTGCATTCTTCAGTAGAGTGTATGGTCTTCCGATGGTATAAGCAGTAATTTGGATGTGCATCCTCTTCGTTAAGGTGTATCCTACCAGGAGTGTTTCCTTCGGAGGGTGGCAGCTTCATTCCCATCAATATGGCTTTGGCGAACCATTTCCTCATCTTGAACCTGCTTTTATTTGCGGCGGATGTGCTTTGATATGGTGAGAGTGTTTTAACCCTTTCGTCCAGTCGCCGGCGTTTGGCTTTTTCAAATATGGCCATTTCGCGTTCTCGATCAGCTTTGCTTTTCAGAAGAGCTTCGTTCATGAATGTATCAATCATCTCGTCTGACGGTCCCATGAGTTCTGGTTCGGGATCTGCCCCTAGTTTCTCTGCATCAAGAGCTTCTTCATCATTTATTACCGAGTTAGAGATCACGTGGCAGCTTTCCACATAATCCTCAGGTTCACCAGATGAGTCTTCTCCCTCATCTTCATCGCCATCTCCGTCTTCAAGGATGTGGTTGAGAAACTCTTGGAGTGTGACCGGAGTTCGCGCCTTCTGGTTATATTCTTCCAGTGCGTCTATATGTTTTTGCAGGTCTGTGCGCTTGTCACCAGGCTTCACGGGCTTTTTGATCTTCTTCTTTATCTATAAAGATTTTGACGGCTGGGCTAGAGTGTTTTGATTATCACTGCCAATTTTTGGTGTCGGGCGCGGCTTCAGCATTCCTTTAATGATTTCGGGCTCGAGCGGGTTTTTCCACCTGATCGTCAGGCATGTTTGGAGATCCTTCAGCATTCTTTTCGTCTTGGCTGAAAGAGAGACCTCCCATGGAGCTTCTTCTATAAAAAGTAGATGCCCCTGGTGTGTCCCTTCTTTTGAGAGCGTGCGGCTGAGGCGGGCTTACTTTCCAAATCTCGGACAGTGCGGATTTGTCCTGTTGGTATTGGTCCTTAATCCAACCCTTAAAGACGAAACAATTTTCGATTGGATGGCCTATCACTTGGTGATAAGGGCAATAATTGGGATTACTGGCCTCACCGGGTTGCAATGGGCATTTTGGATCCGGCAAGGTGATCACCCTGTTGCACTCTGCCAGCTCGAACAGTCTCCTCGTTTTATCCCGGGAAAATGAATAAGGGCGCTTTAGTTTCTCATTGAAGAATCGTCGTCTTTCTTCTTTGCGATCAGTTGGCTTTGGACCACTGGGCTGCTGCTGTGCATTGGCGACGAAGGTCGCTTTCCCTTTCCCCTTTTCGTTTCGAGAATCCGCTTTTGAAGAGGACGACCTGTGTCCCATCTGATCCATCTGAGCCAGTTTGTCAATCAAGGCCTGGAAAGTAGTTGGCTTGAAGAACATCATGAATTGTGAAATGGTCGCCTGAAGGTCGAGGGTCCCTACGAACATGCCTACCTCAGGCGCTTCTTCGATGCGCTGCTTGCACTTTGACCATAGATTCCGCCACCATATCGCATACTACACCCATGTTTCGCCTGGCTTCACTCTGGCGTTAATTAACGCGGTGATCGGGGTGTGCTCGCTAGCGCTTGCGAAACGTTGGGTGAACAGCAATTCCATCTCCGTAAAAGTTTTGACGGAGTCATCCGGGAGTTCAGAATACCATTCGAACGCTGTCTCCGCCAAGCTGCCGACGAACTGGCGGCGCGGTAACTTATTGTCACCTCCAGTATTACCGCACAAGGCTCCAAATTGAGCAACATGTTGGTGTGGATTCTCCTTCCCCTTATATACGTGGAATTTAGGGTTCGTGTATCCCGGTGGGTACTTTATTTGGTCGTACCAACCCGGATATGGTCGTCCAGTCTTAACAACTTGGCATGTTGCTTCATTCTCTTGATGAGATCATATTTGCTGATCTATATAATCATCGAGCATGGCTTTGGAGATGGTCTCCTCCTTGGCTGACAAAGCCAGCAGAGGATTTGATGTCTCTCCTCTATCATCTTCAATTATTACTGGAGGATCTTCAGCTGGAGGGTCGGCTGGATCATCAAGTCCACCATATCTTGGAATAAAAGGGCCATTTGTTTTATGTTGGCCACTTTTTCCGCAGCCTCTTTGTCTTTCTTCTCAAGTATTCTCCGAAGGAATTCGGCATCCGTTTCCTGCTCATGACGCTGCTCTGAAGATGTCTCCGGGCCTGCTTTTGGTCCAGTGAGTGCAGCCATGGCTGTCAGCATTTCTTGGAGCTTTTGTTGTTGTTCCTCCTGAGCCTTAGTCACAGACCGTGTAAGTGTTCGGTGACCCGTAGAGATACGGCTATCCTCTTTTCCGGAAGCCATATAACAATGTGCACCACTATGCCCCCAGACTTGGGGCGTTTATATTTAGTGTCCTTGCGATTTTCTAAAGACGCAGGAATCTTCTCCGGTCTCCTTCTTTTGTGGGCGGTCGAAGTTGAAGGAGCCGTTGCAGTAGGCACCCAAACAGATGACACCTTCTTTGGCTTGACAGGGTGATCCCCTTCTCGCCAAACTTTCACATTTTCTGTCGGCAGGGGTAGTCTTGATCAATCACGGAGTCTTGGACCTGTCGCCAGACCTTGTGAATTCTGGAGGACAACTGCTAAGGGGGCTGTTCCAGCTTCGCCTTTGTAATCTTTTCAAGATGTGAAAGAGACTTTTTTAGCACGGCAGTTGGCGAATTCATGCGCACCTTGTTAAGAAGTTCAAAATTGTTCCCAGTTAGAACAGCAACATCAACTTCCATTGTTGGAGCTGGCAGAGTTAGTCCGGAAGGAGAGCTGCCCCCAGCCTTCCTTACTCGGCGCCAATGATGACGGCGGGCATGGCGAGCTGCTGGGACCACCTCCATTGTTGAATCGGCTTTTCGATGCCCCCCGTTCTGATGAGAGTCTGTTGTTGGCGCTAGCCTGTCAAAGACAGATGTCCGCTGAGAGGGAATGGTCAACCTGTCGAAAGCCGATCTTCGAGTAGGGAGAGCAGCTTGGACGACCTCAACTGTAACAGGGGTTGGAGTGTCCTTCTCTGGTATTATGAGCCTCTTTGCGGGCCCACTTGAGCGTTGTCCTAGTCTGTCAAAGACTGAGGTGGCGGCGTTGGATGACCCACTAAGAAGGGCCGTGGTGGTTGCAAGCCGATCAAAGACTGATTTCTTCACAGCTTCCTGTGACGGCATCAGAATGTTGAAGCTTGTTGGGGGGATCATAGTCTCGAAGAATAGCCCAGTGGTGGCTTGGGTCACTTGTTCCACCAGCATTGTGAAAAGGGAGGCAGCTTGAGGTCCATAGGTTACTCCTCCGGCGGGGATGGAGTGAGAGTTGTCGTAGTTGGAGCAATTTGTGCAGTTGAAAGCCATTGATCTTCTGTTTTCTGCACGGAGAAAGACACCAAATCTTAGTAACTCGAATCCAGGGACAACCATAGCAAACCGCGATTCGTTCGCGAAACATGACACACGAAGTGTGGAGTGGAAAGAGGGAAAAGGTCCCACCGGGCGTGCCAAAATCTGATCACCGCCGAAGACGCGACCGGGACGTTGGGACGTCCGACCTGAATTTTGGGGGCAGATGCTATTTGGTTTTATCCGTCCACCTCTCCGATGATGCCAAGTTGATTTATGGCACCATGTATCGAATGTTTAGACGGATGTGACCGATGTAGCAGACTTCGTCAGATTCCGCCTCATTGTGAGGGGTTTTTGATTGTGGGGACGCTTTTCCCTGCAGGCGTAAGCCCCTGCAGTTAATTACGCTACCGCATCGCGGTAACAACTTTCTCCTTCTCCAGATAGTGACTTCGTGTCGTGTGTGTTTGTTTTGTTTTTAGTTGCCCGTGAATTTTATACGGAGACTAATTTATGTTGTCGCCCGTAGGGAGTGGATTAGTCCAAATCCGTATTTTCTTAAGTTTGGGTTTGGGTTTGGGTTTAAGGATCGTTAATCTCATTTGAGACTAAGATCAACTTAAACGTTTGTTAAGGACACGTTAGTATAGTTTTAGACTAAGATCAATTTAACCATTTGTTAAGAATACATTAGTCTAATTTTAGATTAAGATCTACTTAACAGGATCATTTAGATCCAACAAAAAAGCATTTGTGCTCTATTGTTTTAGTTTAGGGACATTGCGGTCCAGTTTAAAGACATCATAGTCTGTAAAGTTTAAGGACATCATAGTCCATGGGTTTGAGGATCCCACAATCCAAGGTTAAGGACATCATAGTCCATGGGTTTAAGGACCCTACCGTCCAAGGTTAAGGACATCATAGTCCATGAGTTTAAGGACCCCACAGTCCATGGAATTTCTGGCTGTCGGGACCTGTCACCTCTCTGAAGAAGTTGAAGGATTGCAATGGCAAATATCAGAGGAGTGAAGAGATGTACCCTTGAACCAATACTGGTTGGGAGATCTGTAGTCCAATTTGGGACTAAGATCAATGTTTTGTGAGCATATGGGCTTAATTAATCCGAATTAAGGTTCTGTGACCAATTTGGGCTCGGCCCATTCAGTTAAAATGTTAAACATTTAATAATGCTGAGCATTGATTTGAGTTTTGACAATCTTTTTGTCTTTTATTGGATGCTGAGCATTCATCATAACTCTAGACTTTATTTATAGAACAATTTATATTCTTTTAGCGCACACATGAGAGGCACGTGGCGTGCTTGGCACTGTGCGCCAGACAATGAGCGTATTGCTCTTCTGGTGAAATAGCGCACACGTGAGGAGCACGGGGCGCTCTTGGCGCTGAACGCCAGTCAATGAGCGCATTGCACTTCTGGTAAACTAGCGCACATATGAGAAGCGTATGGCGCGCTTGGTGCTGAGCGCCAGATAATGAGCACATTATGCTTCTGGTAAAGTAGCGCACACATGAGAAGCACGTGGTGCGCTTGGCGCTGAGCGCCAGACAATGAGCACATTGCACTTCTGGTGAAGTAGCGCACACGTGAGGAGCACGTGGCGCTGAGCGCCAGTCAATGAGCGCATTGCGCTTCTGTTTCAGTTTGGAGTGTTAAGGCTCTGCAGCGCTGTGCGCTAGATTTGGAGTGCTAAGGCTCTAGATTTGGAGCGCTAAGGCTCTTCTTTTAATTGGAGCGCTATGGCTCTTTTTAGGCAGTTCTACGCTCTGAGAATTAAATCCTCCCTTATAAGAGACTTTGTCTCATGGGTCTAAGAACTTTATAGGAGATATTTCAATCTCTTATGTTTTTGATGAAAGGCTTTGCTTTTATGGATCTATGATCCTAAGAGAATCGAATCATTCTCCCTCCTTTCTATAATGAGATATTATAATCACTTTTGTAAAAGACAATTTGTCTTATAGATCTATGATCTGTCATAAGAACCAAGTTCTTTTCCTGATGAGATTTTTTATCTCTCTGTTTTTACCTTAAACAAAAGTTCTTCTTCTGCCGAGAGCTGTACTCTGCTCTTCTGAACTTTTTTCAAAGTTTATGGGGGTGAGGGTTCCTCTCTATGAGACTTGAAGTCTTGGGGCCTTTATATAGTGAAGGCTGATTTGTTCAATCGGTTAAGATCTTTTCTCCAATTGATTTGGGGATGTTTCCCCCGTTGGATCTTTGATCCAAAGGCTTCTGTTTTACCGAAGGTAATCTTCTTGTTTTTAACAAGATTGGAAAATCTTTCCATATAGAATTTATTCTGTATTCTGGTGATTTTAATCACCATTGGATCACTGATCCAACGGTGCTATGATTTTCAGAGCACAATCTTTCCCGTTTGGAAAGATTGTGAGGAATGTTTCCTTAACAGAACCTTACTCTGGTTAATTGATAATTTTTAATCATGTTCGTTGGATTTTTGATTCAATGGTTGGGAACATTTAGTTCCAGCACTAGCGCTCCCGTGCTTTGCACGTGGTGCGCTGCTTACAGTGCAGCGCACTTAGCGTTGGCGCTCCCGTGCTTTGCACGTGGTGCGCTGCTTAGAGTACGGCGCTCTTAACGCTAGCGCTCATATGCTTTGCACGTGAGCGCTGCCTCAGATTCTTTGACTCTCTCAGCGCTGGCGCTGTTATGAAGCGCTGCTTCATTTCAAAATTTGAAATTTTGAACAGAGCTTTGCTTTGATTGGGGGAAACATGTAACATAATGATTATCCATCATCAATAAACGGTAACTCACTGTGTACCAATATACCGGTGTTAAATCATGATCATCATAGCCGTAGTGCAATATCTATAGCAAACGACCAAACATAAATAAAATCAAGCTATAATACATATAGCACACATCCATATGCAATCCTATAAAAGTAGTCGAAAGATGTATGTATATTAAATCTTTTCAAATAGCCATATATGATATCTATATCATGGCACTAATAGCGGACGTTGAAGTAAGAAGAAAATAGATGTTTCATTTAAATATACGTTCCGCTCTTATTTATTTGAAAATGATGTAGAAGGGGTTTTCTTTTGAAAGTTTCTGTATTGATCATAGACACGTGGAAAATATGAGACTATAACTCTTTATAAAACCCTCTTCACTATAAATCGATATAAGAAAATACTAGTCAGGTACCGTCTCTTAGATCAATCATGTTCAGCTACTATATTGCATCATAATATATCTCATCAGTGTAGGGTATCTATTATATCCCTCACATATATCTATTATATTCATCTCAGTGCAGAGCATCTATATCGATCCATCACATATATCCGTAGAGATATCTGTGCCAACTACCATCAATCTCTTATGGATTGATCGCAAATATACATATCTCATGGATCCCCGGCTATATCCACCGTGTCCGAATCATAATCCTCTTTCTGATATTCTTTCCATATATATATATATATATTCAATCTCTTAGGATTGATATCATATCATATCCATGTACCCCTTTTAGTTTGTGTGAACTAGTCATAGCCCAGACGGGTAGTATATAACAGCATCAACGAATATAATATTAGTAACACGAATGATAATGCAAGCGCAACATATCGGATAAAATGAATGACGTGTAAGCAAATAACATGTACGGTAAGCGCAACGTAAATGAATAGTAAATGAATATATGTTGCAAGTAACCCTATATATACATTTGTAAAATATAACGAAACGTTGGTTGTAAATAAGGAGCTTGCGGTATTTTAAAATATATAAATGCACTTTTTAAATCCAACAACACATTCTTATTATCTCTTTTGAAAAATATGAAACGAATCGTTATTGTGAAATTGGGGGTTACACTCCGAATACTATAATTTTCCAAACAGGGTAAAATAAGACTCCAGAGTCAAAGTCAATAAAGCCTTATTCGGCAAATCCTCATCATCATGTCATTTAGTACGGAAATCTCGTATTGTACGATGACTATTAGATATATCATTATATAATAATAATGATCGGTACGGATATCTAATCTGCATACCCAACACACAACAATAGTAGTGCGGACATCAAGTCTACGCACACCTTGCAACTCGCACGGACCTCAAGTCTACATACGCACACAGTGACCGATTTAGACATCTCGTCAACGCATCTGCACAACGATTCGTATGGACATCTCGTGTCACATACACACATGGCGACCGGTATGGACCTCCGTCGCGTACTTGTCCGACAATAAGTACAGACATCTATTCTCGTACGCGCACCCAATATAACTCGTATAATAACATAATTCTATTATAATGTCAATTCTTCTATGATATGTAAGTAGGGCAGTTCTACGTAGCAGGGCAGTTCTACGTGGAATGGCGATACTAATGATGTGTAGTGTAACATGCAAGTCTATAATTGTGTACATGGAAATCATTGGTATTTGTGCTTATGTTCTATCAAGTATTTCTACTCATAAACAAGTTCCGGACCAAGACCCACAACCTAACTAAAAAATTGGGCCGTCAAAATATTCTATAAAACGGTAATTTTTTTTCTAAATTTGAGTCAGGGGTTCGTGCTTCTGTGGGCATTTTCTGGTGATCCTATTAGGTCAATTATACAATCAGAATATTTTATAAAGGTCCCAACTCATTCTAGAATTGGTTTGAACACCAAAAACCTTACAAAAATTCTACTTTTCTGGCATCTATCAAGAAATATGAAATTTTAACACTTTGATAATCTGAAGATGGTGGATTCTTACCTATTTTGATGGAGCACAATTAGTCTAAAATATTGTACATTTGTATGAACATTTTCCCTACTATTATTAATAAATAAAATGTGTTAATTGTAAATAAAGAATATATGCCGGTTTATTTGTAAAAGTTTATTATCATATGTTTATTCATTTATAATTAATATAATTAGGGAAAATATATGCATATAATATGTAAATGAAATATTAGTAATTAAAATATACATATTATATCAAATATTCCTAATCAACATTCTTAAGATATTGTATCATATAAATGGTTGGAATAATATCTCAAAAATATAAAATGCTACTAACACTTTTATTTGAGATATTGTGCAGGTATTATAAAAGATTAGCTCAGTTCTGAAATCTATGTAGGAGATCCAAGTCAAATCGGGATATCGAAACCAAATCTGCCAAATTTTAGAAGAAAATCGAGAAATCGAGCAACGGCAGAGACTAAGGGCAATATTTCCAGAATCTATATATCAAGAGGATCTCCAAATATCGAGACGAAAAGCCATAAAAATCCCAAGTTCTAATCCCACTAGAAGGCGGCGGATCCGCAGTCATACATGGCATTAGGCGGCGGAACTGCGGTTCTTTGGTGTCTGTTGGATCTGGGATTTTTGGGGTATGATCGTAACTACATCTACTCACATATGACATCTAGGGTTTCTAGTTTTAGAGACTATATAAAGGACCGAGAGCTGTGCATTTGAAAATCATAAAAACACACCATCTAATCATTTATTCATCTACACCTATCAACGGAGAGAGATCTGGAGCAAAACTAGGGTTCTTATAATCTACATTTGAAGGAGAAAGTTGTAATACAATAGTTGATTAATAAAGATAGTTTTTGTTTCAATTCTTTTTGCGCTTACTTTTCCACATTTACTTTACGCATTATCTTTTCGCATTAATTTCCCATATTACTTTTCTGCACTTTTAATTATGGTTTCATTCATCTTCAACATTTCTTCTAAATCACTACTAACCATGAGCGAGTAATCTCTTGGTTGCTAGGGTTTGTAAGATATGGTAGAATAATGGATGAAATATCTTTTAATTTCTTTTGACATTTTAATATTTATAAAATTTAGCAAAATAAATGTTAACCCTTTTATCGGGCGCGCTATCAATTTATTAATAGTCACGAACACGATTTGAGATTAGTTAAACACTTGTTTTGTTAATAGCTTGAGATTAATAGAGATCGATGGAAGGACAAGGAATAGTAGTGGGAAACCCTAGTTCCCTCCATGAACCCCTAATCCACATTCATCGCTATCTCTCTAAGTTTTAAACTATTAAAAGATCAAAAGAGGCATTTCTAAACATTCATCCATTAACTACTAAGTCCTATAAACCCTACAAACCCTTCTATTATAAATTTTATATCCATATTAAAATAAAACAACAACAATCCCTCATCTATTTTATCAACTCGTCTAAAAAAAAAAGCAGTTCATATTTCCCTGCGGACAACCCATACTCATCGTGGCTAGCTATTTGCAATACCGTTTTGATTTCGGTATTTACAAACATACATACACACCTTTCGAACAAACAATCAAATGGCGTCATTGCCAGGGAAACGGCCGTAATTAATTTTCTTGTTATTCGGGTTGATTTCTTATAAAAACCAGAAATATAAAATAAAAGAGAACTAAAACCGCATCTTGTGTTTTAACGATTATCGTGCGAGTTTTGCAAGGAAATATGGAGTAATTGGAGCAAAACAACAAAGATTCAGAGATTTTAAACTTGGACCAGATGAGCTTAGGGGTGCTCTGAAGAAATTTTAGTAGAAGATATTTCCAAACGGCGGCTGAACTGCGGTCCTTGAGTGTATTCGACGGCGGAACCACGGTCCCTTTGAAGAATTGGGCCCCTAAAAATGTTCGGTATTTTCCTATTGCCTTTCTCTCTCCTTTGAAATTCCTATAATTTGATTTTACCTGTAGAATTCTTTACAAACAGCGCCGCTAAAAAAATCTTTTTGCATGTTTTGATTTCAGTTTGTTTTGTATATCTAAACCGAACTTTAAGGGGCAATAAACCCAAATTCAGATTAGGCGGCGATTTCATCATTCTTCTTAGGCCCCACAAATCACAAACGAGCATACTATCACCCTATATTAATAAAAATATCTAGACTAAGCCCTTAAGGACATTCGCGCTCAATAAGGACAAAGGAGGGTCGTGAGTAATCTATTACTTATCCGCATTTGTTTTGTGGTGACTAGGCAAGTGAGAGTAAGGAAAGTTGTTACTTAATTAGGCCCACTATTTTGGTGATTCGTATAGCGGATACCTCCCACTTACCTGGCCCCAAGATTGATAAGAAGGTGGTAGAGGATTGATCCTACGTCTTGTCCTTTGGAAGTCTAGGAGCGGTCTAGTGCTTGACTTAGGTGACCCTAGCTGTAGGGATTGATTGTGCATTTTGTGATTGGTCGAGTCAAGCCTCACGTCTGACATTTTTCCAAAACAAGCCTTCTTAAAAGCGTTCTCACACATATTACACGCTGCCACGTGCACTAAACCCGCTTAGTGAATGATCGGCTGGACACGGGATTCTAGTGCTAGTCTAGTCCGCGTTTTTGCTGTGGACTCCAAAGTCGATACTTCTTCATCTTCTATTTCTCCCCCACCTACCACATCTCCTGAGATGGATGGATCTCTATCAGATTTAACAACACCACCTTGCCACCACCCGTAGGTGCGCAAACTCAGAATCCTCCCCGCATCACTCTACAAGACAGATGCTACCCCATACGCAGACCCTTTCCTACGTATCTGTCTCTTCCACCAGCCAATGGGGATAATTTCGAAATTAAACCCCACTTTATCAACTTTTTGCCCAAATTTCATAGTCTTGAATATGAAGATGCATACGTTTTTATAACCAAATTCGAAAACGTATGTGTAATGATGAGCACAACCCAATTTTCAGGGGATACTCTGCGATTACGTCTTCTCCCTTTTATCTTGTGCGATCTCACAGAAAATTGGCTTTATAGCACCGTCGCACATTCTATCGTTAAATAGGATGTATTAGTTAAAACATTTCTTAAGAAATTTTATCCTCATCACAAAACTCCCGTATTCGGAGCGAGATTAACCAGTTTGCCCAACTTCCCAACGACCCTTTTGGAAATACTTTGAACGGTTTAAAGATCTCCTTGTCCAATGTCCTCATCATGGAATCGATAGATGGTAACTTTGTCGAATTATATATGAGAGTATTAATCCAGCTACGAAACAAATGCTAAAAACCATTTGTCAATATCATTTCATGTCAAAAGACAACGGCGAAACGTGGCAATTTCTGGAAGATCTCGCCGAACAAACATTACAGTGGGAGAGCACTAGACCAACCACATCGTCTTCATCTAGGGCAGGTATCCATCAGATCGACGTTTCCATCACGATGAAAGCCGGAATGGCTGCGATGCAAAAGAAACTCGAAGTTATGGAATGCAAATTCTCTTCAGCCTCCCAAAACCAAGTTACACTCCCCAAAACCGTGTGTGGTTGCTATTTTGACCCATCACATTTAACGGAAGAATATCCTTTGAATCTTTCGTCTCAAGGTCATGAACAAACCAATGCCGCTTTTCAGCAACAATCTAGAAACGATCCTTATTCCTCTACTTATAATCAAGGATGGAGAAATCATCCTAATTTTGCTTGGAACCAAAACTAATCTCAAAATCAAAATCAGTTTCCAAACCAAAATAACTATCAAAGGCTTCCTCCACAGCAACAACAGCCACCACAAAAAATTCAGCAGCCCTTTCAACCGCAATCTTTCCAAAATCTGGCCAACAATTTTGCTCCTTATAATAATTCTTTCCAACCATAGACTAATATACCAACGACCGGTACCGATAAAATCTCTGCACTCGAAAGAATCTTAGAAATGTTTATCAAACAATCCACACGAACGTTGGCCAATTTAACGTCTTCTATCCAAACGCTAGTGCAACACACTGCTTCACACGGTGAAACCATAAAATCCATTGAAGCACAAATTGCACAGTTAAATGCCACGATGAGTGAGAGAGAGAGAAAGGGAAACTTCCATCGCAACTTCTACCAAATCCCGGCCACTCACAAAGCGCAAATATCGTTCTTAACCAACAAAATCATAATGTGAGTGTCGTAACTACGTTGAGATCGAGAAGAGTGATGAATAACCATGTTAGTGAACAAGTTGATGATTTAGATGAAACCCCGGCTCCTACTTATACTCCTACTTCGTTTAGTCCACCATCTTTTTCTGAGCCTATTCTCCGTTCTTCACTAGGCTCGAACCCTCAGCCCTCCTCCTTGAATGAATTACCATCTAAGACCATTCCAAATCAAAATTTGGGATCCATTCCATCCCTACAAACTTCTCTACAAATTTTGGACCCAACCCCTGTTGATAAAGTTCCTTTTCCAAATCGGTTGAGGCCCAACAAACCAAGTTCACAAATGGAGAAGATTGTGGAAACTTTTAAGCAAGTTAACATAAATATTCCTCTTTTAGATGCTATTCAACAAGTTCCATCCTAAGCGAAAATTCTAAAGGACTTGTGCAATAGGAAAAGGAACTCAAGTGTCTAAAAAGTTTTTTTTAGCGAGCAATGTGAGCGATGCTCTTACCCGACATTTGCCCAAGAAACGTAAGGACCCCGGTTGTCCTACAATTTTTATAACTATTAAGGGTAAAAACATCAATCGCGCTCTACTCGATCTAAGTGCCAGTGTTAACTTGCTCCCATATTCTATTTATGAGCAATTAGGAATAGGAGAGTTGAAACCTACGCACTGCACTCTCTAGATGGCTGATCGATCTATCATCCACCCTAAGGGTGAGCTAAAGGACGTGTTGATAAAAGTCGGGAAATTTATATTCCCTGTGGACTTTATAGTTTTAGATATACAGCATGTGGCAAACCCACGAAACCAAATCCCGGTGATTCTTGGTCGACCTTTTCTAGCAACTTCCAATGCAGTTATCAATTTTCATAACGGCTCTATAAACCTATGCTTTGGAAAGATGACAATTGAACTTAATATTTTCAGGATAGGAAGCCAATCCTCCGAACCTTCTGCTCATATAATTAATATGTGTTATGTCAACGAGATAGCTTCCGACGGTGGCGAATTTGAGGATCTTTACATTAATAATCTCGACGCCACTGGTGCGTTATTGTTTGATCCAAGTATTTATACGAGTGATGACCCTTCTGTCGACAAGTCCACCCTCGAGTCTGAATCCTTTAACTTGTCATAAAAGTTAGTCGAGTTTTCCGAGTCAATCTCTTATGCTAGTTATGAACCTCTTTTGGAAACCGAGTATCATCCCTTTACTTACCTTCTATCGTCTCTCCTTTGACACTAGATCTCAAGCCACTGCCATCTTATCTTAAATATGCATATTTATATGAGAATGAGTCTTTACCCGTTATCATATCAGCTTCTCTAGCTTTAGAGCAAGAGAGAGATCTTTTGTCGATCTTGAGATCGAATGGCAAGCTTTTGGTTGGACAATGACGGATATCAAAAGGATTAGTCCCTTTATTGTTGAACATGATATACATTTGATGGATGAAACCAAACTGGCTCGAGATCCACAAAGACAGTTGAATCCCAACATGGAAGAGGCGGTAAAGAAAGAAATCGTCAAATGCCTAGATAATGGTATAATTTACCCAATATCTGATAGCCAATAGTTAAGTCATATTCATATAGTCCCTAAAAAGTCTGGCATCACGGTTATAACTAATGAGGCTAATGAGTTGATCCAAACACGCACCCAAACTGGTTGGCGGGTATGTATTGATTATAGAAAACTCAATGCCGCGACGAGAAAAGATCACTTCTCTCTACCTTTCATTGATCAGATGTTGGAACGTTTAGCGGGCATGAGTACTACTGTTTTTTGGATGGATACTCAGGCTATAACCAGATTCCCATCGCCGAAAAGGATCAAGATAAGACAACTTTTACGTGTCCTTTTGGTACTTTTGCTTATAGATGCATGCCCTTTGGGTTATGCAATACTCCCACTACATTTCAGCGGTGTATGATGGGGATATTCTCGGACATGGTCGAGAATTTTCTGAAGATATTTATGGACGACTTCTCCATATTTGGTGTCATGCCCCGCTTTCCAGAGTGCGCTAAGATCGGCACGTGACAGAGCCAACTATGCTACCTGTGGTTAGGAAAGATCCTTCCACAGTCACATTACGGCTGTCTAGAGATATCAAGAACATTAGAAATAAAATAAACTATCTAGTACATGTCCATAAGCCAGAATAAATGAGTCATGAAATAAAATAATGCGGAAGCAAAAGATTCAAATTCAATAATCAGGAATGTGCGTCCCAAAATGCGGGCTCACATCAGGAATGAAATACTTAAAGCAAAGCTAAACTAAACTAATAACAGGTCCTCACTGCTCGCCCTGTTGATCCAAATATTCCTGGACAGCCTGTGATAAGGATAAGGGATCTGGGCCATGCAAAACCCAGACGTCCGTGCGTCATAATATCAATAATTCCAAGCAAGCAGGGTGTAATGAAATATGCAGGCATGAACAATAACAAGTTATCAGGAAATAAGCAGTAACATGAATATAGATCAGTGAACAGGATATATTATAGGTGAGGTACAGTGAGTAGTCTAAACTGTGCTATAGGGTTATCTACTCTAAAGTTATTTGAAATCAATTAATGTAATCTTCGTCGTAACCCATCGGTCTATGCCCCGTTCATTCCCCACGGGACCACAGTACAATATATAATAGACTGTGAGTCTATATCCCGTTCATACCCCACGGGACCACGATACAGGATGTAATAGCCTTTTGAGTTACGTTCAGTTATAATCTTGATTTCCCCATACTCCCAAGGTTATGTGTGTAAGTCAGGTATTGATAAATTGGGAGCTAATGCCAACACAGGATCAAATAGGTACAGGTTTGTCTAAATAGACACAGGATATGTCCGTAGGGACAACAGATCAAGATTGTTAGCATTAATAACAAGATCGGGTAATAAGTTAAGTAGTAATATATCAGGTCATGTCAGGTAGTGCACATGTATCAATTCATGTCAAATAGGGTATCAGGTCAAGTTAGGTAGTGCACAGGTAACAAATGGGTAATCATAATCAACTGTAGTAAGTATGAATGCACGAAATCTAATATAACAATACAATGAAATAATGTAACATGGTAGGTATAAAATCAATGGATGCATAATTATCGATTAGGGTTTCATTTATAGTTCTAATACTAATTAGGATGCACTTTATTAAACATGGGGTGTTACAACAACAATGTTAGGTTATTAATGAGATCTGTAGATGCAGCTATATGCATTCTATATGATATGGATGCAAACAGATATCGTATCCCCGTAAAGTGATAAACTGGTAATTACAGAAAGTACATTTTAAATAATATGAACTGTTATACTAAACTGGATGCAATATATTATAGTATAATAAGTAACAGTACATGTTTTCATCCCCTAGATCTAAAATAATATGAATGGATCTATATGGACATCGTAAAATTGTAAAACAAGAACTTGGGATGCATGATTTGAAATCCAAGTATTATATTTGTTAAAATAAATGTATATAAAGTAATGTAGCATGTATTAAGATTAAATTGCATGCCCTAAATCTGAAATGTATATATGAACGTATATGGGTGTCGAATAAATCGATAAAACCGAAAACAATAATGTGGATTTCAAAATTAACCATTTTGAAGTATTATAATTCAAATAGATATAGATTATGGTATTATAGCATGTAGCAAGATTAACTTGCCTAGACGGATCAAGAAACGGATCTGCACGGTACGTCCGACATCGGCGAGTTGTCGCGACGCGTGCACGGCACACGGAACGGATCCAAATAACGCACGAGGGTGATCACGCAGTCAAGGTACGTCGTCTGGATTGTCTGGATCGTCGGCGTCGATCCCGGCTCCGGCGAACTACGGAAAACAGAGAATTCAAGAATTATAGAAAGAGAAAGAAAAAGAAAGAAAGAAAGAAAAAGGAAGAAGAAGAAGAGAGGGAGGAGGCTCACTGGATTGTACACTGTGTTTGCAGAGAGGGGGTGATGGTGTCAACGGCAGTGAGCGGAGCTCCGGCGATCAAGGGTTTGTAGTTAGAGTGAAACTGGGGTTTGGCTCGGGTTTTGTTGCTGTGGTTTTGGGTTGGTGTAGGAGAATACAGAGGAGAGGGAGAGGAGGAGATGGAAGAGATGGCGACGGCGGGGATTCGTCGGCGACGTGTGGTGGTGCTGGGTTCTTGGTGCAGGGTGCATGCAGGGGGCTCTGGAGAACGAAGGAGGTGGCGAAGGAGAAGGTAACAAAGAGGAGTAGCTCGGTTGAGGGAGTTGAGTGAAGAGGCAGGAAGTTTTTTGGGTTAGGGTTGAGAGTTGGTGATGGCTTGTGAAGAGGAAGGAGGCTCGGGGGGTTTTTAAATGAGAGGAGGAAGACGAGAATGAATTAGTTGAGGGAGGTGAGCATAGCACTCGGGGGGTGATAGGATCCAAGGTAACCGCGACAGGAGAGAGATAAAGAGAGAGAGAGGAGAGAGAGAGAGGAGGAGGAGAAAGAAATTTGTTTTCTAGCGGGGAGAGAGAAAGAGAGAAGAGAGAGGGAAGAAAGGGTGAGAGAGAAACCATAGAGAAAGAGAATGGGGAGAGAGACTGCGAGAGAAAGGGGAAAAGAGAGATAGAGTGAAGCGAATGGTGGGGGCTACAAGGTAAAGAAAGGGAGAGAGCTGTGTTTGTTAAAGAGTTAATATTTATTTAGTTTAAAAGATTTTAGTTAGTTTTAATATTTGAACTGTTAAAGGAATTTTAAACGGTTAAATAAATTTTAAATATTAAATAAATTTGAATTTTGGCGGGATGCAAAAATATTCCAAAACGCGCCCGGGTCGGGTCTAAAATTTCAAATTTAAAATATGAAAAATACATGCGACTTTCAAAATTCAAAATGAATGCTCAGGTAACGAAAATGCATACCCTCAAGAACAGATGCACGTACGTGCGCGTAGCTATCCAAACACGTCCGTTTCACTGAACGGGATGAGAAAAAGATGCGCGAATCCTACCATGGGGTTAGGGGTATCATGCATGCTATACAATGTATTTTTAAAATATTTTATATGACTTAAAATATTATATTGTAAAAATGCAAATGCCAGATAAAATGCCAGTATGCAGTATACATGAAAGTGCACAAGTTTAAGTAACATGTCAGGATAAATCATAAATATGAACCAAGATAGGTTTCAAGTAAGCGGGTCGGGTCGGATGCAGAATTGCTCGGATGCGGGAAAGGAAGACTAGAGACTTATGTGCGGTGAAGTGTGTCAAAAATGAAAATCAGAAGGTTTTAGTTCGAGATGAGAATATCAAGGAAAGATGGAGAGATTATTTTGACAAATTGTTCAATGAGAGCTTTACTAAGAATTTGGATGGACTTGTCATTCAATCTCAATATATAAACCGTGATTTCATGCGTAAAATAAGACTACCTGAGGTTAAAGAAGATTTGAACAGAATGAGTTTAAGAAAAGCGGTCGGCCCTGACGGGATTCCTATTGAGATTTGGAGATGCTTAGGAGAAATAGGAGTTAAATGGCTGACAGATCTCTTTAATAAGATTTGGCAGACAAAAAAATGCCAAATGAATAGAGAAAAAGTATCCTTATACCTATTTACAAGAACAAGGGTGACATTCAAAGTTGCTCAAACTACCGGGGAATAAAACTTATGTGTTACAACATGAAATTTTAGGAGAGAGTGATTGAACACAGGCTAAGGAAGGATATTAAGATAACAGAAAACCAGTTTGGGTTCATGCCTTGACAATCAACGAAAGTGGCTATTCATTTGCTTCGTCAACTTGTTGAGCATTTTTGAGAGAAGAGAAGAGATTTGCATATGATATTTATCGATTTAGAAAAAGCGTACGGCAAGGTACCTAGAGAGGTATTATGGGGGACAATGATGATGAATAGGGTCCCCGTCAAGTATATTGACATAATCAAGGATATGTATGATGGAGTAGTGGCAAATGTCAGAACTTGCGGCGGCGTAACGAATGATTTTCCGATTACTATTGGTTTACATCAAGGATCTGCATTAAGTCCATTCATGTTTACCATAGTGATGGATGAGCTTACTATAACTATCCAAGATGAGGTTCCTTGGTGTATGCTATTCGCTGATGATATTGTTCTAGTAAATGAGACGAAAGAAGGGTTAATGCCAAATTGGAATTATGGAGGCAAACATTGGAATCTCGGGGATTCAGATTGAGCAGGTCCAAGACAGCATATATGTATTGCAAATTTAGTAACCAGAGAAGTCAAAACCATATTGGTATAACATTGGAAGGGCAAGAGATATCACCGAGCGATCAGTTTAGATATCTAGGTTCCATCATCCAAAAGAATGGGGAGATCGATAGTGATGTTAATCAAAGGATCCAAGCTGGTTGGTTGAAATGGAGAAGTGCAACAGGGATTTTGTGTGATCATAACTTTCCGTTAAAATTGAAAGGGAAGTTTTATCGGAGCGCTATTCGGCCCGCCTTATTATATGGTACAGAATGCTGGGCTCCTAAGAAGCATCACACACAGAAGATGCACGTAGCGGAGATGCGCATGCTTCATTGGATGTGCAGTAAGACTAGAAAAGGTAAGGTGTGAAATGATGATATTTGTACAAAAGTTGGTGTCGCACCTGTGGAGGAGAAGATGCGGGAAAACCGGCTAAGATGGTTTGGTCATGTGTGACGCAGACCTATGGAAGCACCGGTCCAACGAATAGATACCCTCGATATGGGCAATGGCAAAAGGGAAAAAGGGAGACCGAAGAAAACATGGATGGAGGTGATACGAAATGATATGGTTGCCAAAGGACTAATGAAAGTATATTGTTCGATAGGAGTGAGTGGAGGCAGAGGATTCATGTGCTGGACCCAGCGTGATTCTCATGTTAGTTCATTGAGCCTACCCCATAAGCGTGGGATAAAAGGCTCAGTTGTTGTTGTTGTTGTGGGTCGGGTCGGATGCAAATACAAATGTCAAATACACTATTCGCACCCAAAACGCAATAAATCAGGAAAATACCATAAATAAAGAATGTTCCCCTCCGAACGGCGGCCGGGACGTCATGTCCGTGCCTGAGGTTCGGGACAGATGCTATTTGGTTTTATCTGTCTATCTCTCCGAAGATGCCAAGTTGATTTATGGCACCATGTATCGGAGGTTTAGACGGTTGCGGCCGATGTAGCAGACTTCGTCAGATTCCCCCTCAGGGTGAGGGGTTTTTGATTGTGGGGACGCTCTTCCCTGCAGGCGCAAGCCCCTGCAGTTAATTATGCTACCGCATCGCGGTAACAACTTTCTCCTTCTCCAAAATTTCACTTCGTGTCGTGTGTGTTTGTTTTTTTTGTGGTTGCCCGTGGATTGTATACGGAGACTTAGTGGTGTCGTCGCCCGTAGGACGTGGATTAGTCCAAATCCGTGTTTGCTTAGATTTGGGTTTGGTGTTTTTTAGTTTAAGGATGCATTAGTCGCGTTGCGGCTAATATCAACTTAAACCTTCGTTAAGGATACGATAGTCCTGTTTGAGACTAAGATCAACTTAACATATTGATTGATTTAATTATCTGGCCGTCGGGACTCGTCACCTCTCCGACGTCGTTGAGGGATTACAACGACAGGCGTCTGAGGAGTTCAGAGATGTACCCTTGAACCAAAGTTGATTTGGGGGTTTTATTGTTTATTTAAAGATCTAAGGAAACATTAGCCGTAGCTGGGGCTAAGATCAACTTAGACGGGACCGTTTAGATCCGACAAGAGAGCATTTGGGTTCTATTGTGCCAGTTTAAGGACGTGGCGGTCCATTGCCAGTTTTAGGGACGTGGTGGTCCATTATTAGTTTAGGGACGTTTCGGTCCGTCGCCAGTTTAAGGACGTAGTGGTCCATATTCCAGTTTAGGGACGTGATGGTCCATCGCCAGTTTAGGGACGTGGTGGTCCGATATTAGTTTAGGGACGTTTCAGTCCGTTTTTAGTTTAGGGACGTTTCGGTCCGCTATTTAATGTGTGGTCGTTGGGACCCGTCACCTCTTTGACGTCGTTGAGGAATTACAACGACGGATGTCAAAGGAGTTCGGAGATGTACCCTCGAACCGGATGTAAGAAGAGCAGCTTTGCTCAGTCAATTTAATTTAAGGACTTATGGCCAAAATTGGGCTAAGTCCAGTTGAAACGTTCAACATTTTATTTGCTTGAGCATTGCATTTTTATTTTTATTTGGGCCTTGCCCAGAAAGGATGCAGAGCATCAATTTGTTTTGGGCTCTGCCCTTTTAGGAATGATGCAAGGCATCAATTTTATTTGGGCTCTGCCCTTGCATCAATTTATTTGGGCTCTGCAATTTATTTTGGCTTGTCAGGTCATTTTGATTTGGGCCTGGCCCAGAACACCAAGAATCTTTTGGATTCAAGAAAATGAGTGCAGAGCACTTTTTAATGATCTAAATTTAGATCAAAGAAGAATCTTTTGGATTCAAGAAAATGAGTGCAGAGCACTTTTTAATGATCTAAATTTAGATCAAAGAAGAGAAAAGAAAATCTTTTCTTTCTTTCTGTCTCAGAGAACCAGAGGTTCATAACAAGTGCAAGGCACTATTTTTATTTATTTATTTATCTGAGAACCAGAGGTTCATAGCAAGTGCAAGGCACTATTTATTATTTTATTTATTTATTTCTTTTCTCTTTTCAGAAATTCTACCTTTTTTTTGTTTCTTCTTCTGTGTTCTTGATTAATCTTCAAGAGCTTTCTTTTTTCTCAGAAGTTGATGCCCTTTTGAATGAGGTCTGGGGTCTTATTTATAGTGCCCACAAAGTTGTTGGATTTGTTAACAAAATCTTTCCTGAATGATTTTGGGGATTTTCCCACCGTTGGATCAGAGATCCAAGGGTCCCTGTTTTACAGGAGAACAGAAAAGATTTACTTAAATTTTCATTCAGTTGCTGCGCAACTCACCAGCGCGTGACACGTGTCGCGTATCCGTGCGTTTACGCAGTTGCGATTGCGCAACTGCGCAGACACGTGTCGCGCATCCGAGCGCTTGCGCAGTTGCGATTGCGTAACTGCGCAGACACGCGTCGCCCATCCGTGCGCTTTGCGCAGACACGTGTCGCGCATCCGTGCGCTTGCGCAGTGGCGATTGCGCAACTGCGCAGACACGTGTCGGGCATCCGTGCGCTTGCGCAGACACGTGTCGCGCATCCGTGAGCTTGCGCAGTTGCGATTGCGCAACTGCGCAGACACGTGTCGCGCATTCGTGAGCTTGCGCAGACACGTGTCGCGCATCCGAGCACTTGCGCTGTTGCGATTGAGCAACTGCGCAGATACGTGTCGTGCATCCGTGAGCCTGCACAGACACGTGTCGCGCATCCGAGCGCTTGCGCAGTTGCGATTGCGCAACTGCGCAGACACGTGTCGCGCTGCCATGCATTTGCGCAGTTAAGTCTTGATTATGTTTTCTGAAGAGCCTTGCTCTGATGGGACGCACTGTCTCGGGCGTTACGCTGCCGAATCAGCTTCTGCCATGTGGCAAATTGCACGCTGCGCACGGAAACCGAAGCGTTGCTTCAAATTTTGAATTTTCAAAATTAAGTAGAGCCTTGCTCTGATTGGGGGAAACAGATGCCCCCCCACCGTTGCGCTCACGTGGCGCGCGCGTGAGTGCAACGGTGGCAAGATCCTGACCGTCGGATCGACGGGTCAGGTGAACAGGCGCAGGCGCCTATAAATAGGACCCTTGGTCCTTGGTAATTTTTACCATTCTCAAGAATTTTTACCCAGAGCCTTGCTCTTGCTTAAAACTTTTAGAGCCTTGCTCTTGTGATTTCCTTAAGAACTTCCAAGTTCTAACTTCAGAACCATTATAGGTAAAATTAATTTAATTCAATTTAAATTAAACTTAATTAACAGAGCCTTGCTCTTATAGATCTTTGATCTAAAGGAAACCCCTTTGGGGTTTCTTCAACAGAGCCTTGCTCTTATAGATCCTTGATCTAAAGGAAACCCCTTTGTGTTTTTTTTTTTTTTGTAAAGAGCCTTGCTCTCAAAAATTTGCAGAGACTCTGTTCTTAGGTTTTAACCCATGAACAGAGCCCTGCTTACAGATCAACTAGAAAACTTTTTAAAAGTTTCCATGGATCTTTAAGATCCCAAAATTTTAATTCTTAGGAGTTATAAATTTTTATTACTGCTACAGAGCTAGGCTCTTTTTTTTTTAAGAAGTTTTATTCTTTTGAAACAGGAGTTTGACAAATGTCACTCTGTGACAGAGCTTTGCTCTAAAAAGAGGAGATTTTCTCCTTGTCTCTAGAGATTCCCCCTCCAATGAGGATATTCTCTTGGGGGGGTCTTTTTGTTGACTGACAGCCTCATCCAATGATGGGACTGTCTTATCAAATGATGCACCGTCATCTTGATTTTGTGGGTCCCCCTTTGGTCCCCTACCCACTGCATTGTAGTGTGATGTAGGCCTTTGAAATGTGAAGCATTGGAACACTAATAGTTATTATATATTTTTTTATCTACAGGAAACATGTCTGAAGATTTGTCTTTCCCTTTTGTTCGCTCAGAAGGAGGGTTCCCACATGCACCAGTGGACCGGGTGGTGTTTGCTCTGATCAAAGATCATGATCCTGTGTGCAAGAGACTTCACCTATGGGGGAGGTGGTATAGTCAGATTATCCAAGGCCGTCGCAGTTTTAGCTCCGGCTCGCCTTCCGAACCTATAGTTACGCTTTCCTATGCGGACAAACCCCCGGTGGAGTATGCCGTGGAGGTTAAAAATTGGAATTCAGACGACCTCCTCCAGCCTGCAATCGGCGCTATTCCGGTGCAGCCGCCGCCGGCCATAGATATATTGGGAAGGCGAATCTGTCAGGGTGAAGCACGCCCTTGGGGACAGGCTTACAACATTGGACTGAATCCGCGACCGCTTGCTGGATACCTGCCATGGGCCCGGTACATTTTAGCGGCGAAAAGAACTCATCTGACGAAGATTGGTTTATACTCCGCCGTCTACGTCTTGCTTTTTGAGTATCCTACTCCTCCGACGTGGTGGACCAAGGCTTTCATTGAACAATGGAAGATCCCCACACATACTTTCCTAACAGCGGATAGGGAAGTTTCCATTTCTCTGGAGGAATTCGTTGAGCTTTCAGGTTTACCGGCGAGGGGGGAGCATTATGAAGAGCTGCTTCCTCCTGACGAGTACGTCTTTGCCACCAAGCAGATGGTATGCGATCTAACTCCGGAAAATGCCATTCAGCATCAGCATCCGGGCCTGGTGAAGGTATTGGAGATTTACGAGGAGCTCCATTTGGAATTAGGCGACCGAGGCGTTAGTTTCGCGGACTTCATTGCTCGTTTTATTCGCCCGGAATTTTTATCAGAGCAGGGTGAGTAGTTCGCCCAACTTACTGATCCTTTTGGTTTCGGCCTGGACTGCCTACCTTCATCAGAAATTGATCAGCGAAGTTTTTACCTTCCCGGCGCTGCCAGTGTCCCTTTCTCAGAGATCGCCGTTCCTGGCATGGATGAGGAGACCTTCTTCATAGGGTTCTTAGGTCTGTGGCTATGCAGCTTCGCGCTTCCCATGCACCCACGCCTCATGCGGTCTTCTGTCTTCTACCCGGTGCATCGAATGGTAGCTGGTCTGCAGTTATCAGTGGGGATCGCTGGGTTGGCTTACCTCTACCATGGACTTAGCGTAGCGGCGGACGCTAGCGAGCCTGGGGTACAGCCTGCTAACTTCCCGATGCACTACTTCACTTCTTGGATGGAGCTGCATGTTCGAGGAGTGTTTGGTGCCCACAAAACTCCTCCGTTCTTTGAGAGATTCAAACTTCCGAGAATCATGCGATTGGTTGGGGCTTCCATCGTGTTCGCACCTCCGCGGGAGTCTAGGGGACTGCTTCTGCGTTCGCATCTAGTCGGGGCGAAGACCTCTTTTGTGGATAAGGTCATCACTATAGGTTCCGAGACCACTAAGTCGGTGGTGTCGCTGCGTGATGACTTTAAGGGCGGTGTTTCCGTGTTGAAGGCTCGAGAAATCCTCCACCTTTATTCCATCCGGCCGGGCTACTTGGTATTTAGGCAAAATGAAACGGCCCTCTTCATGAGGTATAACCCGTATCGATTTGCCCGGCAATCGAGTTACAACCAAGGGGTCCCGTTGGAAGCCTTCTTGGGAACACCTGCAGTCGGCCTAGAGGGGGTACGGAACGCGATGCATCACTTCATCTGGCTGAATACAGGCTCATACTTTTTCATCAATGAGCCCAGCTGTACCCCTAAGATACTCAATTCGTATGTAGCCTGGTACGCGCACGCGATGGGCCCGATCATCTTGATGGAGAAACGCCTACTGGTCGATCGTAGGGCTGCGCCCCCCAGCGGCGATCGCAAGGCTCCTTTGCAGCCCAGGGTTCAGGTTATCCCTCCGACGAAAGAGGCCGGAGCTGATCGACCGCGCGTGTTGGCCCCTTCGCGTGGATTGCCACTGTCTGCTACGGTGGATGCGCCAACGGCACCCCGCGCTCCGACCAAGGCGGTTAAAGCGACATCGCCCGAGTCGGGTGCAGGAGCGGACATCGGGACTCGCCGCCCGAAAGTGACTGCCAAAACTGGCAAGCGCAAAGCTGCTCTGAGTGGGTCCAAGGCTGGTAAACAAAAGAAGAAGAAGTCCGCCTTATCCCTTGACGCGATCCTTAACTTAGAGCCCGCGACTCATCCTGCCGAGACCATATACGAGTACGGCAGCAATGAGGGTTTTGTGGTGGATCCTGAGGACACTAATCTAGATACCGCCATTGCAGCTTCGGAGCGATCGGCAAGGCTCGAAGCGACGTTGAGCAGACTCGCTGAGTCAGGTAATCATCAGCCTTTGTCATTTTATCCCACTTTTTATTATTATCTTTAGCTAATATTTGCCTCATTTTCAACAGGTGTTTCTACTAAAGAGGCCATTGCTGCCTCTCTGGAGACCATCCAGGAGGAGGAGAAGAAGCGTACCCTAGCAAGCGTTGGTATGTTTTATCCTTTTCTCTTTTATACGGAAAGTTCGTTATCTTTTTATGATAGTCGACCTGACCTTCTCTTGTTTCTTTATAGGGGTTGTATTAATCGGTGCAAGGACCCTTCCCAAGCCCGTCATCGACGTCCCAGCTCCGTCGAAGCTGCCGCAAGAACCTCGGCTTGATGCAACAACGAGGGACGCTCGGAAAAATCTGGAGGCATCCCTCTATACGGATGAGGAGGCTTCGCTCAAGGAATCCCTGATTGCATCTGTCTCATCGGTTCGAGAGGAGCGGAAGCAGTCCAGACGCGAAGCTAAGGCGCGCAGAGCTGCTCTGGCCGCAGGAGTAGGCCCTAGCACTATTCCTCACGCTAGTACTCCTTCTGAAGAGCCCCATGTGGCCTTGTCTACTGCTCGTCGGCAAGTTGCGCGCGCAGTCCGGAGTGCCAATGATAAATCCGCTTCAGGTAGTACTCCTTTCAGAGCCTTGTTGTATGACTTGTAAAACTATTGGCTTATACATATTTCATTTTGCAGGGTCAGGTCCAACTGAGGGGGAGGCGGAGACAACCGTCGAACCCAAGGGAGTGGAGGAAGCGGTACTCGCCAAACCCGAACCGACAGTGGACAACTTTGTTGAGGTCATGGGGCTCGGAGCCGAGATTGAGGAACCTACCGCAGAGAAGGTCATTGATGCCGCACCCGAAGTGGCGGCAGATGAGATGATTGTCTCAACTGAGCCGAAGGCGGTAGAGGGCGAGGTGCCTGAGGATGGGGACCTCGCGGTGCCGATGGACGAGGCAGCTGTAATCGCTGATCCTGAGGGAGCAGCAGGTGAGGCGGCCATGATTCCTGAAGACGAGCTAGGCGCTCCTTCTCAGGAATCTGGCAATGTTCCTATTTTGGCTCTCCCTACCTACGATCTCCCGCCACCTGTAGAGCTTGAGAGCATAACAACGATTCCCCTTGAATCGGGTGATGAAGCTACAGGCGGTGGCCTTCCGTCAGTGGAGGAAGGGACTGCCTCCATTTCTGCGGGCAGTTCGTCAGGTAAAATTTTTGAGTCACCAGCGTTTCCTTTTTTTTGTATGTATCTTGTGATCTCTTCTAACAAGCTTGTTCTTGCAGGTGCGGCCAGTACTGATGCTCCATTGCTCGAGGGGGCACCGTCAACTACTGCTTTGGCAGTAGTCACTTCCCTGTCTTCCCTTATACCGTCACGGATGTTGGAAGGTATGGATTTACGACTCATGCATTAATCTTTCAAAAATGCGGCTTTTGTACTAACGTTACACTATTGTGCTTTTGCAGGAGTGCTTTTTGATCACTTATATCAAGTGTTGCTCCCGCACTTCTCTTTCCCATCCGAACTCGCTTCTCCCTCTAGTGGCGCCGGTAATATCTTTATTTACCCCTTTTTTTTTAGCAATGGGATGATTTCTGACTTTTCCTTTTCTTTATTGCAGTGCCACAAATCGAAGGAGGGGATGCAAGCCTTGTCGCGCTACCGGCCCTTCCGGCTTTGCCGTCCGCTTTACCTGGTATAGTAAATTTCCTTTTGGTAACCCTTCAACATATTTTGAACCATCGTTTAACCCTGTTTTTGTTTTGCAGCTATTGTTCCGGCTCTGGTCCCCTTCGAGGCTCGCGTCCTTTTACCGGCAGGCCCCTTTTTGAGACGTCCGTCTTCAAAGGGTGCGGTGATGAGTCTAGGCATGCTGAGCGGGTATATTGAAGAGCTCAGCATGGACGCTCTCCCTTCTGCTGTCGATTTCGCTGTGGATGTTAACCCAATGTTAGCGGCGCTCGTAACTTTTCACGATGAAGGCGTCGTTGAATCTTGGGTTAACCACTGCAGGGAGATCGAGGCCTGTCTGTACCGGTTGGAGTTGACGCGTCCTTCTCCCGAAGTTCTAGCTTTGAGCACCCAACGCACGACTTGGCTCGAGCAAAGCACTTCGCACTCCCGCCACTTGGAGCAAGAAGCAGCTCGAAGATTAAGGGAATGCCAAAAGACCTCAAACGAAACGGCCCATCTGCGCGCTGAGGTTGAGGCAAACGCTGCCCAAGTGAAGACTATCTTTGAGGGTCTCCTGGGGTGCATCTCCCACGGGCTAAACTTAAAGCGGAAGCTTGACGTGGCTGAGCGCAATGTCCCCAGTCGGGAGGCCGCTTATCAAGCCGTGAGGGAGCAACTTGCATTGGTCTTGCGGCATCGAGCCCAAGTGGAGGCAGAGTTGACGGTGTCGGTCGAGCAGGAGAAGGAGTGGAAGGAGATATGCTAGCGATTGCTAGATTTGTGCAAAACGCTCCCTTCCGAGTAGCTGCTCTTGTATTAATACACTTGTAATTAATTTTTTTTTTTTTTTTTGAACAAGATGTACACATTCTTTATTCTTTTATACGATTCGCCATGTACTTGATTGAATTGATAAATAAAGATACACATTTTTTGCTTGCAATGTCTTGTATCATTTCTTTGCTTTCTCCCTTCTCTTATTATCTGCATACTGTTCTGATAAACATGACTGACAGGTAATAGAGTAAGCGGCTTGTTTTTTCTTCGAGAGGTAGTGATGGCTTGTGCCGCAGGTTCGGATCTGCTACCTAAGACTTTTCAACTTTATGAGCCGTGAGGGTCTCATAGAGACTTTTCTCCCTACGGATCGAGAGGATCTCGTAAGTGGATTTTCTCCTTAGGAATCGTGGGGATTCCCAAGTGTGGTTTTCTTTCATAAGTTGAAAGGATCTTATGGGAGAATTTCTCCCTCTTACGAGTCGAGAGGGCTCGTAAGCGGTTGTTTCCCTCTTTGTCGAGAATCGACTTCAGAGAGTGAGACCCGTGGATAGTATGCAAGAGACCATTTAGGATTGACTTGCAGGGTCCCATTGCCCTCTTACGAGTCGAGAGGGCTCGTAAGCGGTTGTTTCCCTCTTTGTCAAAAATCGACTTTAGAGAGTGAGACCCGTGGATAGTATGCAAGAGACCATTTAGGATTGACTTGCAGGGTCCCATTGTTTCAGGAAGCAAGTTTTTGAATCCTTACTGCCCGAGATGTGAGTCAAAGAAGCTCTCGTCACGGAGTGTTTGTATCCGTGAGTTGAGAAGTTTTGCGAGGGATTATTTGTTTCCCAAGCGCCAAGGATTATTTGTGTCCTTGGGGTTTGAAACGAGTCGATGGTTCCCACGGAGGCGCTGTTGGCTCTGCGAGTCGACGCGGATCAGAAGGCTCTCGTCAAGGAGTGTTTGTATCCGTGAGTTGAGAAGTTTTGTGAGGGATTATTTGTTTCCCAAGCGCCAAGGATTATTTGTGTCCTTGGGGTTTGAAACGAGTCGATGGTTCCCACGGAGGCGCTGTTGGCTCTGCGAGTCGACGCGGATCAGAAGGCTCTCGTCAAGGAGTGTTTGTATCCGTGAGTTGAGAAGTTTTGCGAGGGATTATTTATTTCCCAAGCGCCAAGGATTATTTGTGTCCTTGGGGTTTGAAACGAGTCGATGGTTCCTACGGAGGCGCTGTTGGCTCTGCGAGTCGACGCGGATCAGAAGGCTCTCGTCAAGGAGTGTTTGTATCCGTGAGTTGAGAAGTTTTGCGAGGGATTATTTGTTTCCCAAGCGCCAAGGATTATTTGTGTCCTTGGGGTTTGAAATGAGTCGATGGTTTCGACGGAGGCGCTGTTGGCTCTGCGAGTCGACGCGGATTAGAAGGCTCTCGTCAAGGAGTGTTTGTATCCGTGAGTTGAGAAGTTTTTGTCGAAGTCATTGGCTTCTTCGGTTGAAATGAACCGTTGAGGTTTGGCTTCGTCGTTTGACGGAATCCGCTGGGGAAGTATGGTTCCTTCTTTGTTTACGCCCTTGGATTGTATACAGGGACCGATGTGATCTTAACTGTAGGGCCAAAATTTTATCATTTCTTCTTTTTATTTTATTTCATTTCCGCGATGCTCTATCATTTCAGCTTTTATATCGCGAAGGTCGCGATGGCCCAATCATTTCGGCTATTTTTCGCGGTGCCCAATCATTTCGGCTATTTATTTTATCTTTACTCGTTGCTTTTTTATTACGAGTTGCCCAATCATTTCGGCTATTTCTTCATGCATATATTTTTACTTGCTGCTTTTTTTTTATTGCAAGTCGCCCCATCATTTCGGCTATTTTGTATGCATGTGCGGCCTACTGGCATTTCGCCGTAAACCTGAATTTGGACACCGATTTCGGCATCAGCACCGCTACAACTGGGATATTGCCAGGAGCGAATCATCATTTGCCTTTGTCGTTGTCATACAAAGGATGCTTAGCGACCAGGGGCAAGGTCCCGTCGACTAAGGCTTTTTACTTCATGAGCCGTAAGGGTCTCACAAAGTTATTTCTCCCTGCAAGTCGTGAGGATCTTATAGGTGTATTTTCTCCTTAGGAATCGTGAGGGTTCCTAAGTGTATGTTCCCATGTAAGTCGTAAGGATCTTACAAAAGGATTTTCTCCTTGTAAGTCGAGAGGACTTACAAGTGTTGTTTGCTGTACAAGCATATCCCTAGTCACGGATGGGACTTTGTTAGGGAAATATTTATTCGTGCCCGTGGATTGTATACAAGGGTCATTATGAGCCGCTTGTAGGGCAATATTGGAAGTTTGTGGGGGTTTGCTTAAGCACAGGTTTAGGTCTCTGTGACTTAAGACTTTCAAATCATATGAGCCGTGAGGGTCCCATAAGAGAGTTCTCCTTACGAGTCGTGAGGATCTCGCAAGCGTATTTTCTCCTTAGGAATCGTGGGGATCCCTAAGTGTGTTGCTCCCTTGTGAGTCGTAAGGATCTCACGCGGGTGGTTTCTCCTTACAGGGTCGTGAGGACCCTATAAGTGTCTTTTAACGAGGTTGCGCCCTTTTGGGTTTTCACAAGCACTCGCCGGTAGTCCTGCTGTTTTTACTCACGGAGCCCTTTCGGGTTTTCATCCGTGCCCATTTTGCTTATGGACATACCGTTTTTTTTTATTTTATTTTTATCTCTTTTTTTTTTGCGTCAGCCTAAAGATGCTGCGGTAGTAGGTTAAAGACGTCTCGGTCTGCTATTAGTTTAAGGACATTTCGGTCCAACGTTGAGAAGGCTGGCTACTGCTTATAAAGCTTGGGCTTAGGAAGACAGCGAGCGGACATAGTCGTCATCATTTGCCATTGACCTAGGCTGTGGCTCATTAAGCGTAGTATTTCTTTAAGAAGCGACCGTTTATTGGTCTGAAAGGCCTTTCACCGTGCATGTCCATGAGTAGATAGGCCCCACCCTGGTAGACCTTATCAATGATATACGGTCCTTCATAGTTTGGCTCAAACTTCCCCCGCTTGGCGCGATTGGGGATTATGGGCCTTTTGACCACTAGCACGAGCTCGCCTTGATGGAACGTCCTCGGTCGGGTCAATCTTTCATATGAGCGCGTCATCTTTGCTTTATAAGCCTCTAGATTTTATTGCGCTATGAGCCGTGTTCCTTCAAGGGCGTCAAGCTCCTCAAGCCGGAGGTGAGCATTTTCTTCATCCGTCAGCTCGTAGTGAACTGCCACTCGCAAAGAGGGTAATTCTATTTCGAGAGGGAGTACTGCTTCCGTCCCAAACACCAACGCGTATGGCGTTGTTTTTGTGGCTGTCTTGAACGTAGTTCGATACGCCCAAAGAGCTTCTTGCAGCCTCTCGTGCCAGTCTTTCTTATTTCGGGACACTGTTTTCTTTATGATCTTCGTCAAGGTCTTGTTGAAGGTCTCAGCTAGACCGTTAGCCCGCGGATTATAAACTGAGGAATATCTCCAGTCTATATTATGCTGTTGTGCGAAGCGGCTAATTTTATGGCTTCGGTAGGCTGGCCCGTTATCGGAGATGATCCGCCGCGGAGTTCCAAACCGATATATGACATGCGTCCTAAAGAAATGGAGGATGTTCTCTGTTTTTACTTCCCTCAATGGTATCGCTTCTGCCCATTTGGAGAAGTAATCAGTCGTCGCCAATATGAATCGATGTCCCTTTGACGATGCTGGTTCGATGGGACCGACTATGTCAGTTCCCCACATTTCGAATGGCCAACTAGCTACTGTTGGGTGTAGTGGATTTGGATGTTGGTGGATGAAGTCTCCATGAATTTGGCATGAGTGGCATTGCTTCGCATACTCGATGCAGTCCTGAATCATCGTGGGCCAGTAGTAGCCCATCCGTTTTATTTTCAGCTTCATCTTAGGGCCTGCCTGATGAGAACCGTAGATTCCGTCATGAACTTCCTGAACGACTCTTTCCGCTTCGTCTGGTCCTAAGAATCTCAGCCACAGAGAATCAAATGATCTCTTGTATAGAGTATCATTGACGAAGGCGAAAGACAGAGCTCGTTTCGTGAGCTGATGTCTTGCGGACGCATCTTCAGGCATTAGGCGGGACTTGAAGTTTATAAGGACTTCCCTCCAATCCTCAACTTTCTCGTGGTCTTTTATTTGTAAGGTTGTTCGTTTAGTCGCCTCCTTCTCTTCGGGTGATTCCGAAGGTATTTCTGCGGGGGTGAGTACTCGACGGCTTTGTACCACGATTCTAACGTCGTCGAGGTTCTCGTCAGCCAGTTCTTTAGCAAGTTTGGCTAGTGCGTCCGCTTTGCTGTTTTCCGCGCGCGGTATACTTTCCAATGTGTAGGAGGGAATTTGGGTTAGTAGTTGTTGCACTTTTTCACCATATTTTACCAATTCCGGTTTGCATGTTTGGTAATCGCCGTTCACTTGACTGACGACTAGTTGGGAGTCCCCATATATGAGGAGGCTCTCAATTCCCATATCGATGGCGATCTCGAGGCCTGCTATCAAAGCCTCATATTCAGCCTCATTATTCGTTCTCGGCTCTGTCAAGGAGAAGGCGAAGCGCATTATCCCTCCTTGTGGAGTCACGAAGATGAGTCCTACTCCCGATTTGATCATTGGCGTACTTTGTTTGTGATTTTTAATGGAAGATGCTCCATCGAAATAAAGCTCCCAACGGCTATCACCACTGTCGATTGTGTCAAACGCGTGTCTGTCTGGCAAATCGCAATTTAAAGGAGAGTCGGCAGGTATGGGATGCTCAGCAAGGAAGTCGGCGATGGCCTGGCCTTTTACTGCACTGAGAGGTTGATATGTTATCGAAAATTCCATCAAGAGCAGGGCCCATTTAGCGAGTCGCCCTGTCAATATGGCTTTTGACATTAAATATTTGAGAGGGTCCACCTTTGAAATCAGACGGACCTCGTGCGCCAACGCATAGTGCCTAAGCTTTGTTATTGTGAAGATCAACGCCAGGCAGTGTTTTTCAATGGGAGAGTAATTGCTTTCTGCCCCCAGCAGAACTCGACTTAGGTAGTAGAGTGCTCTTTCTTTCCCTTGGTCGTTCTCTTGTGCCCATAATGCGCCTAAGGAACCTTCGAGGGCGGTTGTATAAAGAATGAGAGGCTTCCCTTTAACCGGAGCAGCCAGCACGGGTGGGTTCTGCAGGTATTGTTTGATCTCATCCAGTGCGCCTTGGCATTTTCGGTCCCAAACGAATGGGGTTCCTTTCTTCATCAGGTGACTATAGGGACGGCACTTTCCTGAAAGGTTGGCTATAAATCGCCGTATGTATGCGAGTTTCCCTTGGAGGGACCGCAGCTGTTTGAGAGTCCTCGGCGGAGGCATTTCCATGATCGCTTTAATCTTTGACGGATCTATTTCAATACCTCGGTGTCGAACAACGAATCCCAGGAATTTGCCCGAGGAAACTCCAAATGCACATTTAAGAGGATTCATCTTCAAGTTGTATTGCCGAAGACATTGAAATACGGTCTTCAAATGCTCGAGATGTTCGTCGTATGATTTGCTTTTAACCACGAGATCGTCGATATAGCATTCAACGATTTCGTGTATAAGATCGTCGAAGATCTTTGTCATGGCCCTCTGATAAGTAGCACCGGCGTTCTTTAAACCGAAGGGCATCACTTTATAACAAAATATACCAAGGGGGGTCCTGAAGGCTGTGTGCTTCTGATCTTCAGGATGCATTTTTATTTGATTATATCCCGACGAGCCGTCCATGAAGGAGAAAACCTCATGAGTGGATGTATTGTCTATCATTAGCTCGGTAACTGGAACTGGGAAATCATCTTTCGGGCAAGCTTTATTAAGATCCCGGAAGTCTACGCACACGCGCACTGTCCCGTTTTTCTTCATCACCGGGACGATGTTGGCGATCCATTCAGGGTATTGAACTTCCTGGATGAAGCCAGAGTCTATCAGCTTTTTGACTTCGGCGTTGATGCTCATCTCAAGCTCGAGTCGCATTCTTCTTGGTGCTTGTTTGACTGGCTTGATGTCCGGGGATATCGCCAATTTGTGTACGGCAATTTCTGGATCTAGTCCCGGCATCTCGGAATAGTTCCACGCGAAGCAATCTTTGTGCTGTAGAAGCACATCCTTTAACGCGGCCACCCTTTCTTCAGATAGCAGCTCGCTGATGAATGTCGGTCGCGGGTCATTTTCCGTCCCCAACTCGTTTTTCTTGAGATTGTCTGCAGTGGTATGGATTCCATCCTCCAGTTCTTTCGGAGCTGGGGGAAATTCTGAGATCACCTCATCGCTGCCGCTTTCAAAGCACCAAGGGAAGTTGTTCATGTCCTCGGACCCTTCTTTTAATATTGTTATCACATGGCAGGTGCGAGTTTTCTGCCAATCCCAATGCGGAGTTGGTTTTATTCTTGTGTTTTTGGGTTCGTGCTGTTGCGGTGGCACTACCTTCCAACTGTCAGACAATGCGAATTTGCCAAGCTGATATTGGTCCTCAACCCAATTCTTAAAGGTGAAGCAATCTTCGAGCGGATGTCCTACTACTCGATGGTAAAAGCAATACTTTGGGTTGGAGATTTCGCCTGCTTGCTCAGGGTGTTTAGACTCTGGCAGAGTAAGCATATGATGTTTTAGAGCAAGATCAAGTATTTTCCTTGTTTTGTTCTGAGGAAATGAGTATGCTCGACCCATTTTCTTCATAATGGCTAGGTCAATAACGCTCGACTCTCGGATGCGTGGCTTCTTAGCTTTGCTTTGTGGTTGTCGAGCGCTTCTCTTTCCTTTCAACTTGTTTCTGCTTTCGCGTCGGACCTTTTTCGTAGCAGGTTGACAAGGGGTGGCATTTTCGTCCTTCACCGCCTGTTGAAGGAGGCGCTGTGTCTTGGCTTTCTCATAGATTGCAATTTCACGATCGTGATCATCTCGGGCTTCTTAACTGGCATCCCTTGTAGGTTTGCTCATTTGGCCTTCAGACGATGGGTTGGGAGGTTTCGCATCGGGAACTTTTGCTGATTCAGGATTAGCGTCTTCCCATTGAGCGTCCGCTTCTTCATCAAAGTCATACATGGCATACCAGCTGTTTATTAGTTCCCGTTTCTTTGAGCGAACATACCCGAGACCTTTTGTTTCTGTTCTCCCGTTAGGCAGTTTGCACTGAGTCCCGGGAACGTTCCAGACCTTGTCATAGAATTTGGCTTTTTTAGCGGTCTGTGTGAAGGACATCCCTTGGCGTTTCAGCAGTTTCTTCAAACCTTGGGTATAATATCTGGAAAGACGGATAGGTTGGAGCCTGTCGAGCGTGGGATCCGCGCCATGCCAAATTTCTTTTTCCATCTTGTTTTCTTCAGAACGATAGAATAGGATTGCCTTCTCACCTTTTCGTCCGGGAGGGATATAAAACGTCCGCAATTCTTCTACGCTGTTGGTGTCGAATGCATCCAGTTCTTTGTAATGTTCAAGCGGCACCATGGTTATCTGCAGACTTTGCTCTTCATCAGCGGAAACCTGTATTGAAGGCCGAGCAGGGAATACAGCATGAACTTCATCCTCTGAATCACTGCCGAAGATCAATGAAGGAACGGATGGTCCTGATCTGGTGGACTGGGACGGACCTAAATAAATTATCTCCTCCTCCTCCTCGGTGTCACTGCCGAAGACAGGGATGGTGGCGTTAGTTTTGTTCTCAGGTTTGTGACACCTTTCCGTATCTTCGAAACTCGGCAAGAAGTATTTGGCATCTTCATATTTGCGAACTTCGTTTACGGAAAACGGATTCAACTCCCCTGCCACAGTGTACTCGAGACCATCCCTAGAATACTTCATGCATTGATGCTGTGTAGAAGGGATAATATTGTACTCGTGTAGCCATGGTCGGCCAAGCAGAGCATTGTAGCACGTCTTGGCGTCTATAACATGGAATTTGATGTCTGTGACGAGCACCCCGAAGCGTAGCGTCAATATCACGGATCCAAGAGTCTTTGAAGATTGAGAGTCGAAACCGGAGATGGTGATTTTGTCCCGGGCGAGGTGTTGGACACTCATGCAAATCTCTTTTAACACTCGCACATTGAGTAAATTGACAGACGACCCGTTGTCGACCAAGATTTTGCCTATCTTTATGTCATGGCAGTATCCTGAGACATAAAGGGGACGATTGTGTTCACATGTCCCGAGGAGAAGGTCTTCATCGCCGAAAGCAACGTCGGCTGTGTGCACTTCTTCTAATTCGTCTTTCATCTTTTCTTCGGCTAGGAAGGCCTGGAACTGGTCCGGATCTTGTAGCGCCTTAATCAAAGAGTCTCTTGCCTCCTTCGATAGTAATAAGGCATCAAGGATGCTGAGCTGAGAGGGCAGTTTCCTTCGATGTGCCAGGACGTTGTAATCCACTTTATTTCTTTTCGGCGGGTTTCCGGCGTTTAGTTCTTCCAGAACTTGGTCATCTAGAACGATGTCTTCAGAGATCTTCTCCTTCCCTTTATCTTTTCTATTCGAGGGTCCGAGGTTCTTTTCAGGCAATGTCCGATTCCGCAGTCGGATATTTTCGCAAACCACTGGCTCCTCTTCTTTCCCCGAAGTTGACTCTTTAAAGAGAGGGGAAAGTTCTAGCTCCTCGTCAGAGTCGCTCCCAAATGTAGGCACTTGTGACCCAGTAGTATTAATCATGTGACAACTGCCGGCAGTTCTTTCAAACTCTTTGGTCGTGTTACTTTGCTCCCGACGCATTTTACGCTTTTCCCGTTTAAAGCGTTGTTGATTAGCGACGTATCCTTGCCACCATCTATCGAAAGCTTTGCAATCTTGGGTGGAATGCGAGACTTTCTGATGATATAAGCAAAAAGAGGGGTGCATTTCTACCATGCCAGTGACTTTTTCCTCAGAGGGTGGCAGCTTCATGCCCATCGATATGGCTTTGGCAAACTTCTTTTTTATCTTGAATTGGCCTTTGTCAGCGGTGAAGGCATTTTGCTCTAGCGGGATCATCTGAGCTCCTTCCTCAAATCGCTGGCGCTTGGCCCTCTCGAATATAGCCGTTTCGCGTTCCTGATCAGCTTTACTTTTTAGTCGAGCTTCACTAAGAAACGCGTCAATCATTTTAACTGGTAACTCCGGAACCCTTGACTCATTATTTGCCCCCGGCGCTTCAGTGCCAGAAGTCCCTTCATCGTTCGTGGTCACGTGGGAGATCATATGACAGCTCGCCACATACTCCTCGGATTCATCCGATGAACTCTCTCCATCATCTTCTTTTTGAAAGACGTGATCAAGGAAATCTTGGAGCGTGATGGGAGTCCGCGCCTTTTGGTTGTACTCCTCCAGTGCGTCGATTTGCTTCTGTAAGTCCGTGCGCTTGTCGCCAGGCTTCTCGGGCTTCTTAGATTTCTTCTTCTTCTTTTTCGAAGATTTTGACGGCTGACTATGAGCGCTTGAACTACCACCATCGGTCTTCCGAGTCGGACGTGGCTTCAACATCCCCTCAATAACCTGCGGTTCCAAGGGGTTCTTCCACTTGACCGCTGGACAGGTCTGAAGATCATTTAACATTCTCTTCGTTTTGGCTGATAATACAACTTCTCAAGGAGTTTCTTCAATGACGGAGCATGTTGCCCCCGGCGTATTCGTTCCCTTATAGGTGTGGGGCTGCGGAGGGTTCATCTTCCATTTGTCAGATAGCGCAAATTTGCCCTGACGGTACTGATTCTCCAGCCAATTTTTGAAGACGTAACAGTCTTCGATTGGATGTCCTAGCACTCTATGATAAAGGCAGTAGTTAGAATCGTTGACGTCACTTGGTTGCGACGGGCGTTTTGGATCTGGTAGGTTTATGAGCCTGTTGCGCAATGCCAGCTCAAATAGCCTCCTTGTTTTATCACGGGGGAAGGAGTAAGCACGTCCCATCCTGTCCTCAAGGGGTACGTATGGGCGCGTGTTGTTTGGACGAGCAACCAGTTTTGAGTCGTTCAGTTGTTGCTGAGCATTAGCGATGATGATCGCTTTTCCCTTTCCTTTATCGTTTCGGGAGTCCGGCTTCGGGAGAGGGGGTTTATGGCCCATCTGGTCCATCTGCGCCAATTTGTCGATCAAAGCCTGGAAGGAAGTCGGCTTGAAAAACATCATAAACTGCGAAATGGTTTCTTGTGGATCGAGGGTTCCAACAAACATTCCCACCGCAGGGGCTTCTTCTATGCGCTGTTCACACTTGGACCACAGATTACGCCATCGTATAGCGTACTGAACCCATGTCTCGCCGGGTTTTACCCTGGCATTAATCAGCGCCGTCATCAGGGTACGCTCGCTGGCACTTGCAAAGCGTTGGGTGAAGAGCAGCTCCATCTCCGCAAAGGTTTTAACAGAGTCGTTAGGTAACTCGGAATACCATTCGAAAGCCGTATCTGATAGGCTTCCAACAAACTGGCGCAGCAAAAGCTTGTCGTCGCCACCGGTGTTACCACAAAGTGCCCTGAACTGGGCAACATGTTGATGGGGATTGCCAGTCCCTTTATAAACGTGAAACTTAGGAATTGTGTAACCCGGCGGGTACTTGATTTGGTCATACCAGCCCGGATATGGCCGTCCTGTTTTTACAACGTGGCCGGCTGCTTCGGCCGCGTGATGAACCTTTATCTGCTGGGCTATATATTCGTCCAGATCAGTTTTAGAGATTGTGTCCTCTCTAGCCGTTGATAGAACGGGTTGAGGGTTTGATATTTCTCCTTTATCATCCCCAAGGACGATCGGGGGTTCTTCAGTTGGGGAATCTGGTTGTATCATCATCCCTATCATATCCTGGAAGAGGAGGCCCATACGCTGTATATTGGCTGCTTGTTCAGTAGCCTCTTTGTCCCTCTTTTCTAGTATTCGGCGGAGGAACTCAGCGTCGGTCTCTTCCTCTTGACGTTCATCTAAGGACGTCTCAGGATTCTCTTTTGGCCCTGTGAGTGCAGCCATTGTAGTCATCATCTCCTGGAGCTTTTGTTGTTGCTCTTGGGACTTGGTCACTGATCGGGTAAGCGGTCGGTGACCCGTGGAAGTACGACTTTCTTCCTTCCCCGAAGCCATATAGACTGTATGCACTGTTATGCCCCCTGACTTGGGGCGTTTAGGTTCATCACTTTTAGACTTTGTCAACGTTACGGGAGCTTTCTCCGGCCTCTTCATTTTATGGACCATTGAGGTGGAAGGAGCCGTTGGAGCGGGCATCTTGGTATTTGTTGCCCCTTGTTGTTTAACGGGGCGGTTCTTGTCTTTTTCGGCCTTTGCCCTTTTCTGGCGCCGGAAGTGATCTGGGTCAATCACGGAGTCCTGAACCCTCCGCCAAACTTTATGAATCTTCGACGACAGCCGTTGAGAGGGCTGTTCCTGTTTTGCCTCCGGAGCTTTCTCCACAGGCGGAGGAGATCTTTTCAAGGCGGCAACCGGAGAGTTCTTCCTCACCTTCTTCAGCAATTCGAAGCTGTTCCCAGTTGGAACAGCAGCGTTGACCTCCACCACTGGAGTAGGTGGGGTTAGCCCTGAGGGGGAGTTGCCCCCTATTTTCTTTACCCGTTGCCAATGGCGACGTCGCGCACGACGAGCCGTTGGGATTGGCTCGGAAACCGAGATAGTTTCTTGTTGCCCCCCGTTTGAGTGTGGGGGAACTGCTGATGTCAGCCTGTCGAAGACTGACGCCTTCTGACCAGCTGGGGGAGGAGTGGGAACCGTCAATCTTGTGAAGACCGACTTTCTAATGGGAGAAGCCGCTTTAACGACTTCCGAAGCAGTGGCCGTTGCCCTCTTTGGGATAGCCACTTTATAATTCTGACCCAGCCTGGTGAAAACGGCAGCTGTCGGTTTAGTAGTGGGAGACCCGTTGACGGGGGTCGGGGCAGCAGTGAGCCGGTCGAACACCGACTTTTTGTTTGCTTCTGGTGCAGAGATCGGCACAGAGAAGTTGGTAGGTGGGACCATGGTCCCGAAGAACAGGCCGGTGGTGGCCTGGGTCACCTGGTCTACCGGCAGAGTCAGGAAGGAGGCCGCTTGGGGCCCGTATGTGACACCTCCCGGTGAGGTGGAACGTCCGCTGCGATGACATTTCGAGCAGTTGATGCAATTGGTGGCCATTGAATCTTGAGTTCTGCACCAGACAAAAGACCAAATCTTAGCAACTTGAAATCCGAGGACAACCATTTAACAAACCGCGATTGGTTCGCGAAGACGACACACGAAGTGTGGAGTGGAAAGAGGAAAAGGTCCCACCGGGCGTGCCAGAATCTGTTCCCCTCCGAACGGCGGCCGGGACGTCATGTCTGTGCCTGAGGTTCGGGACAGATGCTATTTGGTTTTATCCGTCTATCTCTCCGAAGATGCCAAGTTGATTTATAGCACCGTGTATCGGAGGTTTAGACGGATGCGGCCGATGAAGCAGACTTCGTCAGATTCCCCCTCAGGGTGAGGGGTTTTTGATTGTGGGGACGCTCTTCCCTGCAGGCGCAAGCCCCTGCAGTTAATTACGCTACCGCATCGCGGTAACAACTTTCTCCTTCTCCAAAATTTCACTTCGTGTCGTGTGTGTTTGTTTTGTTTGTGGTTGCCCGTGGATTGTATACGGAGACTTAGTGGTGTCGTCGCCCGTAGGACGTGGATTAGTCCAAATCCGTGTTTGCTTAGATTTGGGTTTGGTGTTTTTTAGTTTAAGGATGCATTAGTCGCGTTGCGGCTAATATCAACTTAAACCTTCGTTAAGGATACGATAGTCCTGTTTGAGACTAAGATCAACTTAACATATTGATTGATTTAATTATCTGGCCGTCGGGACTCGTCACCTCTCCGACGTCGTTGAGGGATTACAACGACAGGCGTCTGAGGAGTTCAGAGATGTACCCTTGAACCAAAGTTGATTTGGGGGTTTTATTGTTTATTTAAAGATCTAAGGACACATTAGCCGTAGCTGGGGCTAAGATCAACTTAGACGGGACCGTTTAGATCCGACAAGAGAGCATTTGGGCTCTATTGTGCCAGTTTAAGGACGTGGCGGTCCATTGCCAGTTTTAGGGACGTGGTGGTCCATTATTAGTTTAGGTACGTTTCGGTCCGTCGCCAGTTTAAGGACGTAGTGGTCCATATTCCAGTTTAGGGACGTGATGGTCCATCGCCAGTTTAGGGATGTGGTGGTCTGATATTAGTTTAGGGACGTTTCGGTCCTTTTTTAGTTTAGGGACGTTTCGGTCCGCTATTTAACGTGTGGTCGTTGGGACCCGTCACCTCTTTGACGTCGTTGAGGAATTACAACGACGGATGTCAAAGGAGTTCGGAGATGTACCCTCGAACCGGATGTAAGAAGAGCAGCTTTGCTCAGTCAATTTAATTTAAGGACTTATGGCCAAAATTGGGCTAAGTCCAGTTGAAACGTTCAACATTTTATTTGCTTGAGCATTGCATTTTTATTTTTATTTGGGCCTTGCCCAGAAAGGATGCAGAGCATCAATTTGTTTTGGGCTCTGCCCCTTTAGGAATGATGCAAGGCATCAATTTTATTTGGGCTCTGCCCTTGCATCAATTTATTTGGGCTCTGCAATTTATTTTGGCTTGTCAGGTCATTTTGATTTGGGCCTGGCCCAGAACACCAAGAATCTTTTGGATTCAAGAAAATGAGTGCAGAGCACTTTTTAATGATCTAAATTTAGATCAAAGAAGAATCTTTTGGATTCAAGAAAATGAGTGCAGAGCACTTTTTAATGATCTAAATTTAGATCAAAGAAGAGAAAAGAAAATCTTTTCTTTCTTTCTGTCTCAGAGAACCAGAGGTTCATAGCAAGTGCAAGGCACTATTTTTATTTATTTATTTATCTGAGAACCAGAGGTTCATAGCAAGTGCAAGGCACTATTTATTATTTTATTTATTTATTTCTTTTCTCTTTTCAGAAATTCTACCTTTTTTTTGTTTCTTCTTCTGTGTTCTTGATTAATCTTCAAGAGCTTTCTTTTTTCTCAGAAGTTGATGCCCTTTTGAATGAGGTCTGGGGTCTTATTTATAGTGCCCACAAAGTTGTTGGATTTGTTAACAAAATCTTTCCTGAATGATTTTGGGGATTTTCCCACCGTTGGATCAGAGATCCAAGGGTCCCTGTTTTACAGGAGAACAGAAAAGATTTACTTAAATTTTCATTCAGTTGCTGCGCAACTCACCAGCGCGTGACACGTGTCGCGTATCCGTGCGTTTGCGCAGTTGCGATTGCGCAACTGCGCAGACACGTGTCGCGCATCCGAGCGCTTGCGCAGTTGCGATTGCGCAACTGCGCAGACACGCGTCGCCCATCCGTGCGCTTTGCGCAGACACGTGTCGCGCATCCGTGCGCTTGCGCAGTGGCGATTGCGCAACTGCGCAGACACGTGTCGGGCATCCGTGCGCTTGCGCAGACACGTGTCGCGCATCCGTGAGCTTGCGCAGTTGCGATTGCGCAACTGACACGTGTCGCGCATCCGAGCGCTTGCGCAGTTGCGATTGCGCAACTGTGCAGACACGTGTCGTGCATCCGTGAGCTTGCGCAGATACGTGTCGCGCATCCGAGCGCTTGCGCAGTTGCGATTGCGCAACTGCGCAGACACGTGTCGTGCATCCGTGAGCTTGCGCAGACACGTGTCGCGCATCCGAGCGCTTGCGCAGTTGCGATTGCGCAACTGCGCAGACACGTGTCGCGCTGCCATGCATTTGCGCAGTTAAGTCTTGATTATGTTTTCTGAAGAGCCTTGCTCTGATGGGACGCACTGTCTCGGGCGTTACGCTGCCGAATCAGCTTCTGCCATGTGGCAAATTGCGCGCTGCGCACGGAAACCGAAGCGTTGCTTCAAATTTTGAATTTTCAAAATTAGGTAGAGCCTTGCTCTGATTGGGGGAAACAAAGAAATACTTGACTAGAACCGATATAAATGAACTAGGGTATTACATTTGGGGACTCTTTTGAGGAATGCTTTGTCTTCTTGACGCTGTTCTTACCCGCTCTAAGGATAAGAATATAACTTTGAATTGGGAAAAATGTCATTTCATGGTTCATGAAAGTATTGTCTTAGGGCATATCATTTCATGAAAAGGCATTGAGATGGACAAAGTCAAAATAGATGTCATTTCCAAACTTCCTCCTTTAAAATTCGTCAAAAATATACGATCATTTCTTGGTTATACCGAATTTTATAGACGATTTATTAAGGACTTTAGCATAATTGCTAGACCCTTAACTCTTCTCTTGGCCAAGAATACAACATTTCACTTCGACTCGGATTGCGTGGCTGCTTTTGATTCGCTTAAACGTTCCTGTAGGGTATTTCTCGTCACCGTATTGAGATGGGAATACGGGCGCGCTTGTCAGACGTACTACAGATTCCCCCTGCCTAGGGTTGGCTAGGGTTTATTGATTGTGGGGATCCGAATCTCCGTCAGCCATGGACTAAGCTACCGTCAATTATCCCTCACCTTTGGAACGAGAGAACCTCCGATTGACAGGTCAAACGGGTCATGCGAACTCAATGTACAGTATACGTATGTTGTGTTTTGGATATATCGGAGGCCCCGCAGAGTTTTTTACGGGGGTCCCGCAATCCAGATAGCAGGCTGGGGGTCAAGGGGCTTGCGGGGTGCGGGGCAGCTCCCCGTTAGAAATTTTTTCTAACGGGGGAGGTATTTTTAGTGTGGAGTATGTGTAAAATTGGGGGGGGGGGGAAATGGATTCCAAAGGACGCATGGCCTCCAGCGCCTCGCGTGCCTAGCACGTAGGCACTGGGCACTATGCGTTGTGCGCCAGCGCCCCACATGCCTGGCATGCGGGCGCTGTGCACCAGAGTGCCAGCGCGCCACGTGCCTGGGACACGGGAGCTGTGCCCCAGAGCGCCAGCGCGCCACGTGCCTGGGACGCGGGCGCTGTGCCTTAGAGCGCCAGCGCCCCACATTCCTGGGACGCGAGCGCTGTGCACCAGAGCGCCAGCGACCTACGTGCCGGGTACGCGGGCGCTGTGTGCTAGAGCGCCATCGCCCCACGTGCCGGGCACACGGGCGCTAGGCGTCAGCAGCAAAAGAGACTGGTCTCTGCACTGGGAGCTGTGCTCCTGAAAGGAAATATTTATTATTTTGTGTGTGTGTGTGTGTATCTATATATATTTGAGGTGTTGAACTCCTAAGATATTTTGGATCTGATGAAGGGGTTTCTCCCTTGAGCCCTGGATCTTCCCCAAAGTGGGGTTCTTGGAAGTGGGTCTCCTTCCTTCTCCTCTGTTGGCTGGATCTTGAAGAACAAGAAGTATGAGATTTTACAAATCTCTCATTTTTTAGATCTGATGGGAGATCTGAGTTTCTCTTTGTGGGTTTTGTGGTGAAAAACTATTTATTTTTTGAAGAAGAAGAGTAAAACTCTTGTTTTTAATTCAAAAGGGGAAGAAGCTTTTAGAACCTTGAGGAAGGAGAAGGAGGCACAAAAAGAAGCTTTTAGAACCTTGAGGAAGGAGAAGGAGGCACAAAAAACCCTAGAGTTTTTAGAGAATGAAAAGTGTATACTTTATTCATCATCATGTTTCCTTATATAGGCTTACACATTTACATATAGCCCCTTGAGCTTTACAAAATGGCATATTGCCCATCTCATGACTCATGTGCTATTTCTTTTTGCACATAAGCCATAAGCTTACAAAAATTTGGCTTTATGCCCATTTTGCTTACATTCATGCATAAAAATTACATCAAAATTATTTATTACATGATTTTTTCTTTACATAGGAGAGGCCGGCCGCTTCATGTTCGGACTTGACTTGGGCATGGGCCCACTTGGTCTGGGCTTGGGCCCACTTGGCTTGGGGTTGACCTTGACTTTGACTTGGTCAACCGGGGTGCAATTTTCGACCCCAACAGTTCCCTCACTACAACCCCCTTTCTGTCATCTCCAGACTGGAATCACCCTTTTGGGATTATGTATGATGCATCCAATTTCGCTATTGGTGCAGTCTTAGGACAACACATTGATAAGATACCACATGTAATTTAGTATGCAAGTAGGACCTTGAACGACATCCAAATGAATTATACAACCACCGAGAAAGAACTCTTGGAAGTTGTATTTGCAGTAGAAAAATTCATGCCTTACTTAGTTGGCTCTCCAATTGTAGTTTACACCGATCATTCCTCTTTACGGCATATTTTATCAAAAAAGGATGCTAAGTCTAGGCTAATATGTTGGATCATTCTGTTACAAGAATTTGATCTTGTAATTCGAGGTAAGAGTGGATGTGAAAATATAGTAGCCGACCATCTTTCACGACTTTCTTCTGAAAGTGTGTCTTAGCACTTTTACGAGGTTTCCATACGCATCAAGTATGCAATTTTAAAAAATCTAGAGGTCTAAACTACACTAACCAAGAATCTGTTCCCTTACGGAAAATAAATAAATAAATAAAGCAACGGGAAAAGTCCTCAAACGAAGCATCACATGCCCACACGTGATAGACACTGCGTTGGATAAAGCAAGACTGAAATTGAGGCTAAAACTGAGCCTCACGTGCAGACACATGACCTTCTATATACAAAGCATATAGGCGCCTTCTTAAGACAAACAATTGGCCAGGAAAAAGTCATATGACAGCACGTGGCGCTCTTTGATGTGCTTAACTTTAAGGGTTCATGTGCTACACGTGATGGGCTCCTATGCCTTCTGAACCAATAGAATTAAATTCTAAAACAAAAGGGTTCAAAACCCTATTCGGAAAATACTTCCTTAAATCTTTCTAAACAAGAAAGATTGCGCTCTGTAAAGCAGAGCACCATTGGATTAAAAATTCAATGGTGATAAAAAAAATCACCAATTTACAGAAGAAAATTCTGTATAGGGAAATATTTTCCTAATCTTATGGGAAATATCTTCTGTAAAAACAGAAATCCTTGGATTAAAAATCCAACGGTGAATAAAATTCACCGATTGATCTAAAAGATCATTTTGGTTGGTTTCAAAATCAATCAAAGTCTCTCAATAAGAGATTTTCAAAACAAATTGATTCTTTCTTTCTCCTATATATAGGAACCAAGAGACACAAAGAAAAATATAGAAGGAACATATAGATAAAAGGGAGTAGAAAGAGAGCAGAAAGAAAGAGGAAAAAAATGAAACTCTAGGTAAGAGAAGGAACAGAACACAAAGAGAATATCTCATCCCCTTTTTACCTCCATAAGAGTTTAACTCTTCTAAAAAGAACTTAGTTCTTCTTCTGGTTGAGATCTGCAGAAGCAGATCTCCCTATAAGTTGAGAATTTAATTCTCATCAGGGAGATCCTGCCATGCAGATCCAAAATCTAGGGGAAGATCTAAATTCAGAGAATTTAATTCTCCCAAAAAGTATATAGGAATTTAATTCCTCTGATAAAGTAAGGGTTTAACTCTTCATATAAGACTCAGTTCTTCCTTATGGTGAAAGATCTGCAGAAGCAAATTTCCTCATAAGTTGAGAATTTAATTCTCATCGAGGAGATTTTGCTATGTAGATCCCAAACCTTGAAGAAAAACTAAGTCCTAAAAATTTATTTCTTACAAAACAGTGGGCATGAAAATCTCGAAACTCAGGATCTCCATGCACGTAAATAAAAGATTGGCACCCAACATAATATTAACCGATCACGTGCTCCCACGTGAGCATCCTTGACGAACAAAAGAGGACAATTGAGACTGACTCACATGATCCCTTTCAAGTAGTGCTTAGCACTTACAAAGCAAAAAGGGAATAAATCAAAGGCAGTTTCTATTTTGGGGCGCCTCACGTGATCTCACGTGGCCCATAGCGCTTAGCGCTTAGAAAAGAACAAAGGGATAAACCCAAGGAGACATCGTCCAAAATTTTTAGTGTTTAACACTATTTCAAGCACCTCACGTGGGAGCACATGAGCGCTAAGCATATACTAGTGTTTAACACTACAAAAGGCCAATGTTAGCCAAACCTAGACCAAATCTCCCGAGGACCATCAATTGAGCCCCTTATGCTCGGGGTCTTCAGAACCGATCTCGGTCTAAGAGATAGCTAATGACAACACATGGCATCTAAAATGATGTTCGCCCCATTCCCCCCCAGTCGGGACATTGGTTCAAGGGTACATCAATCCATACTTCTGATACATGTCATTGTAATTTTTCAGCGTCTTCAGAGAGATGTAGGGTCCCAATAACTAATAACTTTGCGCGCATCCCCAAACTGTTGAACTAAAACCCTACAGACTATGATGTCTTTAAACCCCACAGACTATGACGTCTTTAAACTATGGACTATGAGGTCCTTATACTCATAGACTATGATGTCCTTAAACCCAATGGGCCGCAACGTCCCTAAACTAAAACGATAGAGTCTAAATACTTTTTCGTTGGATCTAAATAATCCCAAAACCTTGTTGAGTAGATCTTAGTCTAAAATTAGACTAACTTATCCTTAACAAGTATTTAAGTTCATCTTAATATAAAACAAGATTAACGATCCTTAAAACCAACCCAAACCCAAATCTAAGAAAATGCGGATTTGGACTAATCCACGCCCTATGGGCGATAACATAAATTAGTCTCCGTATACAATCCACAGGCAACCAAAAATAAAACAAACACAAACGATGCGAAGTGACCATCTGGGGAAGAAGAAAGTGGTTACCGCGATGCGGTAGCGTAATTAACTGCAGGGGCTTGCGCCTGCAGGGAAGAGCTTCCCCACAATCAAAAACCCCTCACAATGAGGGGGAATCTGACGAAGTCTTCTACAACGGTCGCATCCATCTAAACCTCCGATATACAGTATTATAAATCAACTTGGTATCTTCGGAGAGGTAAACAGATAAAACCCAAATATCATCTGCCCCCGAAATTCAGGCCGGACGTCCCAACGTTCCGGTCGCGTCTCTCGGCGGAGAACAGATTCCGGCACGCCCGGTGGGACCCTTTCCTCTTTCCTCTCCACACTTCGTAGGTCGTGTTCGCAAATGAATCGCAGTTTGATATGGTTTCCTATGGATTCGAGGTACTAAGATTTGGTGTCTTTCTCCCGTGCAGAGAAAATAGCTTCCAACTGCACCCACTGCAACAACAACTCCCACTCTGTCCTCGTCGGAGGAGTGACCTATGGGCCCCAAGCGGCTTCCATCTTTGCCGTGCCAGTGGAACAAGTGACTCAGGCCACCACTGGACTGTTCTTTGGGACCATGATCCCACCGGCAAGCTTCAGCGTCCCAATGCCGTTACAGTAAGCTCCAAAGAAGTCGGTTTTTGATCGGCTCACCATTACCACGGCCTTTCTCAACGGGCCATCCAATTCCAAGTCTACTGCATCAGTCTTCGATAGGTTGAGCCTGAGCTCAAGTGGGCCCGTGAAGAAGCCTGCAATACCTGAAGGAGTTATCCCGAAGTGGATAGCCATTCCAACTGTAATAGACGAAGTGGTCAAAGGGGCTTCTCCTGCTAAAGGATCGGTCTTCACAATGTTGGATATAGTGCCCTCAAAGTCAATTATTGGATCGTAGGTACGTGATTGCAATGATTGAGGCAGGACCTATACCGATATGACAGTCTTGCTCGAGATGATAGTATGCTATCAGGTTTGTCTTTATCATCATATACATGCTTTAGTTCACTATTGCATGATGATAGAGCCCATAGGATTCATGCTTGACTGCCAGCAGTATGATGGCGATCATATACGTGGGAGCTGGGGTCTATAAGCACATCCTTAAAGTGTCCCTAGTCGTGGGAGTTTTGAGACAGGGTATCGATACTCCAGAGTAGACTAGTGTATACAGTCGAGACCCCGATGAGGGGCGGTGGCCGGTCCCACAAGCTATTGGTGTTAGTTGATTCACCTAAAATGTACACAGGTGCTCATTGGGTTATGAGTACACCGGACAGGACTCGCTGGGAACCTGCTAGTTGGTATTATACCTATCGTCAGATAGCAGTTCCCTGGTGACATGTGTACAGGTTAGTTCATCGACCTGAGGTCGTCATTTGTCTCTTGTGAGTTCCTACTGTGCTTTGATTTCTACCCTACCATGGCTCAAAGGAGTCGTGCAAACAGGTCTTTTTTGGGTATTGTCCCGAGCCACATGGAGGCAAGTGAGCGGATCGGCAGGGGATTCGTCTCTCCCGGTATTGAGGGTGAGATCGCGCTGTGTCTAGGAGAGCCATTACACAAAGCTCTCGGCCGAGGCAGGAGATTTACTGGTAGGTACTCCAGTAGTATCTCAGGGTGTTCTGGGCTACTCTCTGACACGACTTATACCGCTATTGGGGGTCTGACGTTACCAGCCCCTAGGCCGATATGCGATACTCATAGACGAACGGACCAGACTGTATGTATATTGTCACTGTCAGGCTCAGTAGGGTTTCTGGATGAGTTCGCTCGTCAGCTTCCCTTCCAATCAATACATAGGCAACCGTTACGTACAATTTGTACCTCTGACGTACTAGTGGTTATACCCAGTGCCAGTGTGTTGATAAGTCATTAGAGTCCCCCAAAGACAGTTTCCCAAGTTCGGGCGAAACGTTGTAGAGGCCGTATGGTTTTATAGCAAGGTTCGGAAAATGCACGTGCGTTTACGCACGTGTCATAATTCGGGCAGATAATACTGGTAGGCTTTGGTTTAAGCCGGATCCGAGTATTATACTGTGTAGATATAATATCTTCGTCTCAGTTGCATTTGTATTCGGTTGCAATACAAATGCGGGTATGTTTATACTGTTATGGGGTTATCCTGAAATTCGTTTCAGGATCGCTTTTGAAAGTTGCCAGTTTCCAGTTTTCTATCACCCGTATTTAACATTCGGTTAAATGCAGATTTATTTTTTCGTCACTTAGGTGAGTCATAAGGGTGAGTCGTGCTTCTAGAAGGTTCTAGATGGTGACTAGGATGGTGAGGTGGCTTAATGCATTAATTAGTCATTTAATGTTTTGATGACTAGGGTTTAAGGTTCATTGTATGTATTAATGAGATGCAAGGTGTTACTTTTGACTCATGCTTTTGGTTAAGTGCTTATGGTCACCCTCTCCCTTCCTACACTCACCCCCTTCCTTCATAAGTGGCCAGCCCCCCTCTTGCTTGAATATAGTTGCTTGAAAAAGGATTTTGATAGTTTTGGTTGATAGAAATTAGATGTGATCCATTTCTCATTTCCATTCGATCCAAAAGGCAATTTCATTAACCGTTCGTCCATGGTTTTGGACGAAACGAGACAAAGTGTTCTACTCATTCTCTATATCATCTTGGTCATCTCTTTTAGCAAACTTGATGATCGAGTTGCCTCGGTTCAGAGGCGGGAGCCCGTTTAAAGATCCGTTGACGTGGTGCCACCTGGACGAGAAGACTGGAGATTCAGGAGATCGGACCAGCCGCAATAAAGCGTGGGATGATGGTTGAAGACCAAAGGACTCGGATCATTCGGTATAACACTTCTACCCATTTTGTAGTTTGTTAGTTTAGCTTCAATGGCAGATCCGGGTAACAATACACGATAGAGCCAGTTTGTAAAAAGTTTTTGTTCCGCGTTTGGCGTCTGTTAGACGGCCGGGGCGCTACCGTGGACTTACAGAGGTATCAGATCCTCACCATTAAGCTTTACTAACTTGTGCTAACGCGTTTAAAATATCGATCGAACGGAATTTCGAAAACTGCAATTTTCCGTGTTAAAGTTTATATCGATTTTTAGAAGGGTCTAAAAATTATTTTGCATATCACAGAAAAGAGAGCAGGGTTTTTAAAGAATTCTGGTGAAATTTGGTCAACTGAAGCTTCCAAAGCGCCCCGGAACCGCCGTGCAAACCCTAGTTTGGCCACGGTTCCGCCGCCGTTTTGAAGCTACAGTAAACCATTTTTCTACAGTAGGTTCTTCTTGTAAAATTATGGTTTTTGGAATATTTCTTTTGGGCCCATATTTTGTTACTGTACAGCAGATGTATGTGGGGCCCACTTTGGGATATTTTGTCGATCGAAATTTAAACGTGTTAATTTACAGTACTTATATTATATCTCCGACCGGGAATGTCATTTGAGTGGTAAACCGCGTCTAATTGCTATAGTGCTTTTAGACGGGTTTGCGAACGTAACATTCGCGTTGATATTCTGTGTTGTGCTGTGATGTTGCGGATATGTCATGGTGGATAGCAGTGTGCAATGGTAGTGCAGTTTCAATTTATTTGTACATTTGAAATTGCGGAGAGAGCGTCCAACATGTGGACTGCCGTCACCGCCTGTTTGTATAATATTCTTTTTGGGGTACGACTGGGCTGAGGTCGATGTATCTATTGTATATATATATTTTTTTATGTACTAGGATTACCCCGCGACGGAGTGCACGGATAGCCGGGTTCTGGAGGGCAACGGGTCCGTATCTCATGGCTTTGAGAGGCAGAAGGGCCTTACTCTAGAATTGGCAGACTATTCGCCGCACTCGTAGGGGGTACAGGTTGACCCAAGGAGGGGTGCTCAATTTACCGGATTCCATGAAGTGCCGGGTGGTCCATTCATTTTGCTATAGGGGCTGGTTCGCTTCACGTTTTGGCGGGTAACTTGCCGCACCCGTAGGGGTCTAGGTTTCATTGCACAGGCTATCCACACGACTAGGGGAATGTCGGGTTTCAGTAGTGGCTCTGTGAAATCCGGGGATCCCAGATTATTTGTATTGTTCTGTGATACTTATTACTTTTCTGTAATGTTGCATATTATCACGCCTGGAGAGATTATTGTATATTGGTATATATACTATTAAATGTTGTATATGTTTTACACCCGCGCTAGCCCAGTCTCCGCTCTGTCGTTAGTTAAGTAACCTAACGGGTGATGACGGGACCCAGTGGCGAATACGGATGGTATATACGTACATTATATTTTTGTTCTTTTCTGGTGTGATTGATTGATGGGACTGCGTTGATTCTTATCAATGCAAGAAAAACAAACCTATATTTAATGTTGTTGGAACAAATTTTAAAAGGTGTTATTACAAAGATGTTTCCTTTTGCTTTGCATAGCGGTATTCAGTTAGAATATCCTGCACCTCATTCGACGAGGAAAGGGCCGAGATCCCTTCACCGGGAGTGACCCCTTAGGCAGAAGTTTGCGTCAGGGTAATAACTTTATTATAGTCGATTACAAGTTGCTTTGCATCGCGGTATTCAGTTAGAATATTCTGCACCTCATTCCACGAGGAAAGAGCCGAGATCCCTTCACCGGGAGTGACCTCTTTAACAAAAGGTTTTCGTCACTATATTTTTATAAAAAGCTATCAGGTTCCTTCAACGAGATCAAGTTCATTACGCTAAAGGTTTTTTGCCAAAAACCAGCCGTAGCCTTTCGTCATTTCTTATGGATGGTCAGTAGTATTCAAGCTATGTTTGTTGACCTTCGTCAAGGCATAGTGCTTGGTAGCTGCTGGAGTATTCATTTGTTGCATAGATAGATGTGTTGGTTTGGGACAGTCGTATAGCCTTGTTGACCTTCGTCAAGGGCTTGTATGGGTGGGTTCAAATTAACCTGGACAATGACGGGTAGAACTTGACATGTGACTTATGATTTGTTGACCTTCGTCAAGGTCATAAGAGCATGAGACAAAAATCACATCGGGAGTTTCTAAAGAAACTGAAACTTGCCAGATATGCGCATACCTTCTGGAGTGTGATAACGTGAGTGGATTCCATCACGTTATCATGCGATGATAGTTGGATCCCGATTCCCACTGATGAGTTGGTTTACTCCTCGGGTGATCCCGACTAATTCTTCTTTCAGGTTTGGAGGAGAATTTGACGTTACAGTGGGAGGTTTCCTGATTAGATAAAGTGATAACCATTCTGATCTAGATTAGAGTGCACGCGGAGTGTTTCTTTTTTCTCTCTCTCTCTCTGGCTGTGACCTTTGACCGACCCTAGACTATGACTCAGTAACCAAGTTGACCGAACCTTCTTACAATGCTGGCTTTTTAGATTGTTTTAGTTGCATAAGTCATTGACACTCCTTATTTTACCCTTTGTATTTCTCAGAACACCCTGTATTACTACGGACATCCACTTCCATTGGATAGATCCATCGTATGGTTATATACGAACTCGAAGGGACTTCTTCGAGGATGGATCCAGGTTCAGGAGAAATAGAATTGGTTTATTCAGTTGTCTTTTATTATCACCTTCTCTCAGGTTGCGAGGGCTCCTTAGTTTAGGAGAGTACACCTATTACGCTTATTGGATAGTCATATTCCAAACCATAGGCAGGTGCCGAAAGGTAGGGAATGAAGAAAACCAATTAGCCTAAGTAGGGTGTACAAAAGGTAATAACTAAAGACAAAATAAAGGGATTAGAAAGAGGGCAAAGTAAATTGCGACTGCTATCATTCACGACCAAACCGCATAATTCATCGCCACTCCTATTTTACCTTTGCTTTTTCCTAGTTCGGGAGAAATAGAATAAGATATTATTCAGTTGTCTTTTATCATCACCTTCTCTCAAGTTACGAGTACTCCTTGGTTTAGGAGGGTACACCTATTATGCTTACTTGATAGTCTTCTTCCAAACCATAGACTGGTGCCGAACGGTAGGGAAGGAAGAAAACCACTTAGCCTAACGATGATGTACAGAAGGTAATGAATAAAGACAAATAAAGGGATTTGGAGAGATGGAAAAGAAATATACGGTTATAGTCATGAAATTTGATTATGGAAGAGGCATTACTAGGAATACCAAGATACCCCTACAAAACATTTTCATGTTTCAGTACATTGTTAAAGGAAAACTGATTTCCTGATAAGATACTTACTCCAGGGTATGTATTTACCAGGTATGATTCTCACATTTATATGGTTTTACAGATGATGAGAGGGAGTAAGTTATTGGAAATTAGGGGATCATCCTCATTATATCGGAATTCGTTGTAATTGGTGATATTTGAGGAAATCACCTGGGTACAGTTTTCAACCTACGATGCACATGTTTTGAGTTATTCAACTCAGCGGACTTATACAGAGTATTGTATGTTGTCCAGTATCCATCAGGACAAAGAGGTAGGTCCATATACTATGTTCTGTTTACTTATGACTTCTCTAGTTTTTAGACAAGTGTTTCGTAGAAATAAAATGTTTAAGTTTTGAGAAGTTGTGGATATAGGAATAAAGTAGAGAACCAGGTGTCGCAAGTATCAGGATTCTTCAAAGAAATTGAAGATGTAGATTCTTGTGATTGGTATTCAGTTGATAGTAACGGTTTTGAGAAACTTGTTTCTCTTTCGGATTACTCATAATTGGATGTATTCCTAAGTTGAGTAATGCTGATTAGCCTTTCTCCATTAAGTTGATATGCACTGGAGACAGTTGCATGGTTTGAATCTGGTTCCAGTTAAATTAGTGCCTCTGTTTCTATATTATATATAGAATGGTTCATATCTTAACGTTGTTAAGATACGGGGAGTTGTCCGGCTTATGCTTAAAACCAGACTCTGGATAACTCAATGCACGTTTCTGTAATGGCAGTTTGTGGGTTGACCCGAGCTATGTCGAGGGTTATTTTCTACCATCTGGAAGATCAATAGTGATATTGTTCTTGACTCGCCACAGTTTTAGTAAAATGGATTTTTTCCAGAAAACAGTAGAGGGAGTATGGTAGAACTGGAAGTGATTCCAGAACCGCAAACGATTACGGAGAATTTAATAGGACCTGTATATTCAATCAGATTTGACATTCCAATAGCCAATCCGCAGATAAGGTGGGTAACCTCAGGCACTCGAGAGGTACTTCGGTATGCTCAAAGACGGTGACAGGGAGGTTCTTGTTTACCCACACTTGACACTACTGTTGTTCCAAACTATGAGACCCGGTGGGAGGATGAGTATAACATCGTTCTGAAATGGCTTTAGAAGTGCACGTATATATTATTCTGCCAGAGGGTTATCGTAGTTAGTGGGAGCAGCCGAAGTATAGTGGGCAAGTAGCTTATGTCTATTTATAGACTTCAGCAGTTATAGCGGAGATAGATCATCTAATTTTGATGAGACAGTCATGGCTTTGACTTCATTAGAATAGGGGATGGATCTGTTGAGAATGTAGTAGGGTGTGATGTCTTGGTATTTGGATGACACACAAAGTAGGAAGTAAAATTCCTATACTACGATCGGTTGTACTATGGTCGTCACACAGTTGTTTCTCCACTAAGGATATGGATATAATATTTGACATTCTGGTTACTAGATTTATGGTTTTAGATCTAGATTTGGGTAGTTTCCTAATATGGGTACTTTGACAATATTCTAAAAGAATTTTAGAATAGATGACTCCTGGCATGGTGGTGTACCTGCAGGTGATGGAGTCACCTTCTCTAAAGGTGTTTTACAGACTAAAGGGGAGAGCGATATGCATGATTGGCAGATCACTTGCTTAGGTAATTGAGTCAATCATGAGATGTCAAATACCATACCAGATGTTGTTTTTGCACTTGATGCGATAAGTTTATATTAATCCAATCATGAAGAAACATAAGGAAGCAGTTTTAGAACATAAGTGTATGTTCTACGGATTTGATGACGGCAACCTCCTTCGGGAGACGGTTATCATTCCAGGCTTCAAAGGTGACATGAATGACAGAGTGATTGTCAGAGTTATAGTTTTCCTTCTGATGAGGGACAATATTATGGACAGGTGGTCCAAGAGGATACTGTGGGAGACATGGTGCTGGATACTGATTAGGTTCAGTTATCAATACAGTCTAAGAAGTTTGGATTTGAAGTTCATTTATGAACTAGGTCCCATCAGATATCCAGACATATTCTAAGACAGTTCTTACTCGATTCGGGAGATGGTTTTCTCCGCGAACTTGAGATTAAGAGAGACATAGAAAGAAACATCAGTGCAGATACACTCACTAAGACCATTTCTCGAACACAATAGTTTTACAAACGAGCTTTGTGAAACTGATTAGTAGAGAAGTTGGATGTTCGGTATCACACGAGCTATGAGTATGCGACATCGCAATAATTAACCTTAAGTGCAAGTAGGAGATTGTTGGATATAGTGCCTGATTGATGTGATTCATCGTGCTTGCGCTTTCTAAAATATAGATCAAAAATATTTGTAACCGCAATCAAGAACGGCGTCGCTTTGCAGCTAGCCGGTGAGTACGGGTCGGTCCACAGGGATGTTGTGAATTTCCGATTCGTTCTTACGAGTTAATTCCGAAGGGTGTTCGGAGTTATTAAATCTAAAAACCTAATTATTCTAGTGCAATTAATTAAATCTATTCTTGCTAGGGCTAGGTTTAGGGATGATTTGGAAATGGTAGTAAATCTCAACGCTTTCTTTACCCGAATGAAGATCTGTGAGGAGTTATGGTAATTATCAATAAAGTGGATTAGATCCGTTCGGGAAGGTGTTCGTTCCTCTAGGTTCTTGTCCTTCCTTTAGAGATCCTTACCCTAACCTCCATGGAAAACATCACACCCGGGCCTTTATACTACGGTATCACCGCTACCTCGAGGGATAGAATGCCGTAGGGAGCGGTATGTGCATGTATGCATGGAGTCCTATTGTAAATATTTGGTGGGTAAGAAAGGGATGAGAGATCTCATCTCTCAAAATCCTTCCCAAAGCTAAACCCTAAACAAGTTCCTAGGGCATGAAATTAAATCTACCTAGGGCAAGGAATTGAAAACTACACTAAGGCAAGAAATTAAATCACTTACAGATGCATCCCTCCAATCATCCATGCAGGGTTGTCAGATCTGAATTTCTGAATGGAGAAGAAACACCGATGCTCTCCAAAAGATTTCTAAATTTTATTCATTAAAGGGAGGCATAAGAAATTACAATGAGTAGAGTTCCTATTTATAGAGAATAGGAAACCCTAGGTTACAATTGATTTGCATGTCTACATTTACCAAAATATCCTTAGGAAGACCTAGTCAAAGTAGACCTCAAGCTTTGGTAAAATTTTATGTCTCTTTAAAAGAAAGTATTGGGCCTTGGATCTTTGGGCTTCCTTATTATTTGGTTCTTTATTGAAATAGCTTCTATGTTTCTTCCAGATCTCCAGTGAATAATTGCGGTGGGCTTTTAACCGTTCGCTTTGTAATCTTAGACCTTGCATTGCCTTGTACTTTGTGAATTTTATCTTTGATATAGGCTTGATCAAGAGTCTTCTGTTTGTTGGTCAAAGTCCACTTTTGCATCGTCTTTTCATCATTTTCACTGTTTTCTGTCCAAGAACCTGTAACCTGTAATATGTAGCAGACATGCATCAAAAGCACCTGTTTATTTGTAAAAAGAATAAGAATAGGGAATATAATAATGCAATATTATGATATGAACAAATACCCCCAAACTTATCTTTTGCTCGTCCTCGAGCAAACTTATTGTTTTATTCCCTACAAAAAACCTAACCGCACTTTCGCAGGGAAACGCGATTGCACTGAGCTCGTGCAACAAGCCGTTAAACCTCTAGGTGTCCCTAGTAGGAGTGTTGTCTCCTGAGGGTTTTCAGCGGATACTACCCACAAAATCCTATCAATTCGGCCCATTGACTTTTGTTTTCCAATTAGGTTTTCTAACAATGGATTCTATTATCTTCTACTTGTAAATTATCCACCCACATTCTTCACACTTTCTCATCATCTAACTTAAGATTATATATGCATGTAGACCTACTTAGCTTTCGGCATCTCTTAAGTTTTCCTTCTAGGTTTCCATCTCCACTTAGGAATTTCTATCAACCCTTACTAAAAATACAAGTTCTATTCTTCATTCCTTTCTCTCATCTAAATTCCAATCACATATCCCCATGTGTGTGTAAATATCACCCCTACACCTGGAAATTCAAATCAAGCAATCGTACTCCCGTCCATTGTCCAAAGCACTTGTGAATTTTCACTTTCACATCCTTCATGCGACTGTTAATACTTCTTGAGGTACCAACAACCGATTACAAGATGTGTTAGCGTTTTAAAGCGTACTTCCTAGTTTTGCAACACCCAAGGCTTTTAGCAGTGGCTCCCAAACCAGTTGGTCTAAGGCACTAGGTGATGAAGCACCCTCGCTAAATATTTTTCTATTTTTACAGCCTTAAGTAATCACAAAAACCAGTGTCCATTTTTTTCTTTATCCACTTTTTTCTTTTTCATTGTGCTAAGGACTTTAGACAAGAGTATTTCAAGGTCTCTTCTACTAATCCAAGTTTCAAGGTGCGTGTTTGTGCAATTTTGTAGGGTATACATTTTCAGAATCTAGACTTAAGCTAGGAACTATTTTTCAAACTTATACTCTAATAAGAACATCAATATTCTTCCCTCATTTTGACTTAGCCCAAGAAGTGAACCCAAAATTTGCCTATTTCTAAATAAACTACAAGGCATATACTTTCTACCGTTAGACTTTAAGGAAAGTTATTTTTAGGGTTTTTAATTTACTAAGTCTAGGATTTAGTTTTCCAAGCCAGTTAACCTATTTGTCAAACTCAAGTCAATTAACCAAAATTGAATACATTAATTTTTATAATTTTTGAAATTTTTTTAAATTTTTATGGGTTTTCAAATAAGCATGCAAATGCAAAAATATGTACAAATGAATGCGAAGGAAGAAGACGTACCGAGCATACCCCCAAACTTGAACTTGACAGTGTCCTCACTGTCATGCTAAACCAAGAGGGTCAAAATACCGGCACTCCCCTATTTATTTATTTATAATTTTTTTTATATTTTTAATGTTTTGAATTTTTTTTTTATTTTATAGAAAAAGAAAACGAAAATATATATACATATATACAACGGTTCCCCCAAACTTAAGCTTGGCCTTACACAAGCCAAAGATTAACACCAACCATTCAAAAATCTTATCGTGGTAATGGTATAGTTGGTGCAAGAATGGGATGTGGAGGAAAGAAATGAGAAACGCGCGAGACCGTGTGGACAGAAGAATCGTAGAATATGGTCTCGGTGGGGGAGAAGAATGGTGAAAAGAAGAAGGAAGAGGAGTACGATCTTGAGGGTGTAAATCGAGTGAATAAATTAGCGCAATATGTGATGACCGATATGTTAAAATTGATTGCGCTAACCTATCAACTCGTCGAGAAATGGGATCAAATCCCTCAAGATTCGCAAGAAGACATGGGTACGCCGAACTTGGTATTTGAGATGAAAGCGTAACGGTCATATGTTCGGTCGGAACAATGGGAAAGACGAAAGGGAGGGAATTAGGGATATTATCATGCTCACCGTAGTAAACTGTGTCGAACTGGAAAGATTCCATCAATGGTTCGAAACGAATGTAAGCAACCGAGTCTGAAGGATTAACTAACTCATCTGAAAATGCAAAGGACTCAAACTCGGACGGTGAGACTTCAACATCGTCCGAAAAAGTGAAACACTCGTAAGTGTCATTGCCTATGGGAACTGTGTCAGATTCAAAGGAAAAGTTTTCAAGCTCACAGTCGTCAGGCGTGAAATGAGGCGTGGTCGGAACGATGGAAAAGAGGGAGGGTGATTTAGGTAAAGGTTCAAGAGGATGAATTGGAAAATCCGACACATCAAAGAAGAATGGTTCAACCTCAATATGATCCTCACTATTCTCCTCAATATTCAACTCATAATTCTCCTCAATATTCAACTCATCCATGCCATTATCATCAAAATCAAGACGCATATGAGATTCGGGAGAAACATTTAATAACTCGGGATGATGATTTGAACATAAAATTTCAATTAAATCGACAGGTTCATCATCCGAAATATTCCCGGCGTCTATATCCTCAATCAAGTGAAAGTCAATTTCTTTAGACACCTCCTCAAAAGCATGGATGTTTATCAATGTAGGTTCTAGAGTGGAAGTGTAAAGGTCAAACGGATTGGGTGCTGTTTCACTCGAAGGGGGTTCCTCACAATTTGGCAAATCAAACACTACAAAGTCGCACAACTCGTTTTTATTTTGAACTTGTGAATCATTTAGGACATTCGCTGGAAAACTGGAGTTGTGGGCTTCAATTGGGTAAGGGTAGGTTTGATTTGGAAATCCTCTCACATTCTCTCTCTGTCCAACCGCCGCCTCATACATTGAAAAATTTGGAGCTAGCGGGACACTAGCTACCGGTTCACTAGGTTGCATAAGGGTGGCCACGGACGCTTCCACATTCCTAACCATTTTGTTTGTTGCTGCGATATACGCCTCCAACGCCTCTTCCAAACTAGACTTAGGTGGTGAGGGGGTTTCAGTAAAAGATTCAAAATTGGTTGGATATGTGAAACTCCCTAATGGCTGTGTCGAAACAGTTTCTAGTGAAGGTGGGAAGGTTGGGTATGACTGGTAGGAAGTGGATGGTTGGGTAGGGGTAGGGTCAACATATGGATAAAAAGGTGAATAATCGTGCAGAACCCTAGAACTAGATGAGTAGAGAGGGGTGAAAGATCGACTGCGAGATTGAGCAATATGCTCAGCAATGGACATCGGCCTAGGAGTTACAGCAGGACTTGGAAAAGTGGTGTCAACATATGTAGGTGGTAAAGGTTGACTAGGTTGACACAAAGTGGGTTGAAAAGTCAAACTATTTCTCCTAGACTCCTCTATGTGATCTTTCAATGATTTTTTAGGCATGGAAGGATCGTCTTTAAATTGACCGAACACATTGACATATGACGCAAAATTAGGTTCGGGATACCAAAGTTCGGCTAATGATTTTTTATGTGGGGTACCCATGCTAGAAAAAGAAAGGTGAAAGAAAGAAAGTTGGGTGATGGTGCAAGGATTTATTTGGGGCTAAAAAATTTTGCAAGTTCTCTAATAAAAATTTTCCTTTTTCTTTTTCTTTATTTGAAAATTGTTGCAAAAAGATTTTTAATAAAACATATGCAACAAAAAATATTACTTGCAATCAGTTATTATTTTAAGCATATCACAAGAATCTTTGTTTGGAAAAAAACTGTTGCAAAAAGATATTTGAGAAAAGATATGCAACAACAAAATATTTCTTGCAATCAATTTAGTTCAAGCGGGGCCCAAAAAATCCTGCACAAGACTTGTTATATGGAAGGGAGAATATTTTTAAGCACACAAAATCCTGCAGAAATATTTCAGAAAAGATATATCTAGATCTCCATAGAAAGAACAGAGAAGCTTACAGAGGAATTTTCACCTGACGACGTCACTGTGGAGCCGCCCTTCCGCGGCAAATCATGGTTTCCACCGCGGTTCCGCGCTCCTATTGATGGCACAGATCCCCAAAAAATTTTTGGTGCAATGATTCGGCAATATGGCCGCGTTTCCGCGGCCTGAGGTGGGTAGGGGCCGCGGAATCGCGGCAGGTTGGGGAGGTTGGGGCTTCAAAATTTTTTTCCTGTTCTGTTGTTCAAAATCGCTTCTGTTCCGATATTTTGTTTCCTGTTTTGCTTTCGGGAAATCTCCAGATCCGAATTTGTATATCCTGCAAAAATTCAACCACAAAGTATCCCTTCCAAAAATAACAAATGATATATATTTTTATATTTTTTTGATTTTTTTTTTCAGATTTTTATGATTTTTTAAATTTTATGATTAACCCGAAATTACGAAAAGAAAATTCTACGCCATCCCCGGCAACGGCGCCATTTGATTGATGTGATTCATCGTGCTTGCGCTTTCTAAAAGATAGATCAAAAATATTTGAAACCGCAATCAAGAACGGCGTCGCTTTGCATCTAGCCGGTGAGTACGGGTCGGTCCACAGGGATGTTGTGAATTTCCGATTCGTTCTTACGAGTTAATTCCGAAGGGTGTTCGGAGTTATTAAATCTAAAAACCTAATTATTCTAGTGCAATTAATTAAATCTATTCTTGCTAGGGCTAGGTTTAGGGATGATTTGGAAATGGTAGTAAATCTCAACGCTTTCTTTACCCGAATGAAGATCTGTGAGGAGTTATGGTAATTATCAATAAAGTGGATTAGATCCGTTCGGGAAGGTGTTCGTTCCTCTAGGTTCTTGTCCTTCCTTTAGAGATCCTTACCCTAACCTCCATGGAAAACATCACACCCGGGCCTTTATACTACGGTATCACCGCTACCTCGAGGGATAGAGTGCCGTAGGGAGCGGTATGTGCATGTATGCATGGAGTCCTATTGTAAATATTTGGTGGGTAAGAAAGGGATGAGAGATCTCATCTCTTAAAATCCTTCCCAAAGCTAAACCCTAAACAAGTTCCTAGGGCATGAAATTAAATCTACCTAGGGCAAGGAATTGAAAACTACACTAAGGCAAGAAATTAAATCACTTACAGATGCATCCCTCCAATCATCCATGCAGGGTTGTCAGATCTGAATTTCTGAATGGAGAAGAAACACCGATGCTCTCCAAAAGATTTCTAAATTTTATTCATTAAAGGGAGGCATAAGAAATTACAATGAGTAGAGTTCCTATTTATAGAGAATAGGAAACCCTAGGTTACAATTGATTTGCATGTCTACATTTACCAAAATATCCTTAGGAAGACCTAGTCAAAGTAGACCTCAAGCTTTGGTAAAATTTTATGTCTCTTTAAAAGAAAGTATTGGGCCTTGGATCTTTGGGCTTCCTTATTATTTGGTTCTTTATTGAAATAGCTTCTATGTTTCTTCCAGATCTCCAGTGAATAATTGCGGTGGGCTTTTAACCGTTCGCTTTGTAATCTTAGACCTTGTATTGCCTTGTACTTTGTGAATTTTATCTTTGATATAGGCTTGATCAAGAGTCTTCTGTTTGTTGGTCAAAGTCCACTTTTGCATCGTCTTTTCATCATTTTCACTGTTTTCTGTCCAAGAACCTGTAACCTGTAATATGTAGCAGACATGCATCAAAAGCACCTGTTTATTTGTAAAAAGAATAAGAATAGGGAATATAATAATACAATATTATGGTGTGAACAGTGCCCTCAAAGTTAATTATTGGATCGCAGGTATGTGATTGCAATGATTGAGGCAGGACCTATACCGATATGACAGTCTTGCTCGAGATGATAGTATGCTATCTGGTTTGTCTTTATCATCGTATATATGGTTTAGTTCACCATTGCATGATGATAGAGCCCATAGGATTCATGCTTGACTGCCAGCAGTATGATGGCGATCATATACGTCGAAGCTGGGGTCTATAAACACATCCTTAAAGTGTCCCTAGTCGTAGGAGTTTTGAGACAGGGCATCAATACTCCAAAGTAGACTAGTGTATACAATCGAGACCCCGACGAGGGGCGGTGGCCGGTCTCACAAGTCATTGGTGTTAGTTGGTTCACCTAAGATGTATACAGGTGCTTATTGGGTTATGAGTACACCGGACAGGACTCGCCGGGAACCTGCTAGTTGGTATTATACCTATCGTCAGATAGCAGTTCCCTGGTGACATGTGTACAGGTTAGTTCATCGACCTAAGGTCATCATTTGTCTCGTGTGTGTTCCCACCGTGCTTTGATTTCTACCCTACCACGGCTCAAAGGAGTTGTGCAAACATGTCTTTTTTGGGTACAGTCCCGAGCCACATGAAGGCAAGTGAGCGGATCGACAGGGGATTCGTCTCTCCCGGTATTGGGCGTAAGATCGCGCTGTATCTAGGAAAGCCATTACACAAAACCCTCGACCGAGGCAGGAGATTTACTGATAGATACTCCAGTAGTATCTTAGGGTGTTCTGAGCTACTCTCTGACACGATTTATACCGCTATTGGGGGTCTGACGTTACCAGCCCCTAGGCCGATATGCGATACTCATAGACGAACGGAACGGACTGTATGTATATTGTTACTGTCAGACTCAGTAGGGTTTCTGGATGAGTTCGCTCGTCAGCTTCCCTTCCAATCAATACATAGGCAACCGTTACGTACAGCTTGTACCTCTGACGTGCTAGTGGTTATACCCAGTGCCAGTGTGTTGATAAGTCATTAGAGTCCCCCCACAGACAGTTTCCCAAGTTTGGGCGAAACGTTGTAGAGGCCGTATGGTTTTATGGCAAGGTTCGGAAAATGCACGTGCGTTTACGCACGTGTCATATTTCGGGCAGATAATACTGGTGGGCTTTGGTTTAAGCCAGATCCGATTATTATACTGTGTAGATATAATATCTCCGTTTCAGTTGCATTTGTATTCGGTTGTAATACAAATGCGGGATGTTTATACTGTTACGGGGTTATCCTGAAATTCGTTTCAGGATCGCTTTTGGAAGTTGCCAGTTTCCAGTTTTCTATCACCCGTATTTAACATTCGGTTAAATGTAGATTTATCTTTTCGTCACTTAGGTGAGTCATAAGGGTGAGTCGTGCTTCTAGAAGGTTCTAGATGGTGACTAGGATGGTGAGGTGGCTTAATGCATTAATTGGTCATTTAATGTTCTGATGGCTAGGGTTTACGGCTCATTGCATGCATTAATAAGATGCAAGGTGTTACTTTTGACTCATGCTTTTGGTTAAATGCTTATGGTCACCCTCTCCCTTCCTACACTCACCCCTTCCTTCATAAGTGGCCGGCCCCCCTCTTGCTTGAATATGGTTGCTTGAAAAAGGATTTTGATAGTTTTGGTTGATAGAAATTAGATATGATCCATTTCTCATTTCCATTCGATCCAAAAGGCAACTTCATTAATCGTTCGTCCATGGCTTTGGACGAAACGAGACAAAGTGTTCTACTTATTCTCTACATTATCTTGGTCATCTCTTTTAGCAAACTTGATGATCGAGTTGCCTCGGTTCAGAGGCGGGAGCTCGTTTAAACATCTGTCGACGTGGTGCCACCTGGACGAGAAGACTGGAGATTCAGGAGATCGGAGCAGCCGCAACAAAGCGTGGGATGATGGTTGAAGACCGAAGGACTCAGATCGTTCGGTATAACACTTCTACCCACTTTGTAGTTTGTTAGTTTAGCTTTAATGGCAAATCCGGGTGACAGTACACGATAGCGCCAATTTGTAAAAAGTTTTTGTTCCGCATTTGGCGTCTGTTAGACGGCCGGGGCGCTACCGTCGACTTACACACAAGACTGGCCGTTTCTACTCCTGCTGCAGGCGGGGTCGTCAAAAATGCTATCCCTAACTGAAAGTTAGTCTTTGATAGGTTGGACGTTTCTTCTCAGCGGACGTCAGTATTCAATAGACTGGCACCAACAGCAACCCTCCACCAGAGCAGGGGGCATGGTGAAGCCACCCCTGTAGCTGAGCCGGTCCCATCCGCACGACATGCTCGGCGTTGCCACTGGAGCCGAGTGAGGAAAGCTGGGGGCAGTTCCCCTTCTGGACTGACTCCACTAGCTCCAATGATGGAAATTGACGCTTCTGTTCCAACTGGGAACATCTTTGAACCGCTCAAGAGGGTGCGCAAGAATTCTCCGACCGCTGTGCTAAAAAGATCTCCTCCACTTATGGAGAACATTACAAAGCCGAGGCCGGAGCAGCCCTCGCAGCTGCTATCCTCCAAAATCTACAGGGTCTGAAGAGGAATCCAAGACTCTGTAATTAACCAAGAATACTCCCGCCAACCAAAAAAAAAATGAAGGTTCGGCAAGAGGAGGACCATCCCGTCGCCGTGCCACGGAAGGTATCGTCTGCCCGGGTGCCTATCACAACAGCCCCTTCAACTTCGTCCGCCCATGAAAGGAGAAGGTCGGAGAAGAGCCTTGTGTCTGCGACAAATCTCAAGGGCACTGAATCTAAATGCTCCAAGTCTGGGGGTATGGTAGTGCACACCATCTACATGGCTTCCAGGAAGGAGGATAACCATATCTCCATGGGTCATCAACCACTCACACGATCTGTGACAAAGGCTCAGCAACAACAATAGCAAAAGCTCCAAGAGATCCTAACAAAGATGGCCGCGCTCACTGGGCCGAAAGAAGGCCCTGAGACGTCGTCGGAGCAACGCCAGGAGCAGGAAACCGATGCTGAATTCCTCCAAAGAATGCTCGAGAAGAAAGACAAAGAGGCCGCGGAACAAGAGGCTAACATAAAGCAAATGGTGCTTTTGTTTCAGGATATGGTGGGGATGATGATCCAACCGGACCCTCCAGCCTAAGATCCCTCAATAATCCTTGAAGACGATAGATAGGAGACATCAAACCCTCTTCTTGCTCTATCAGCAGCCAAGGAAGATACCATCTCCAAAGCCGCCCTTGACGATTATATAGCTCAACAGATACGAGCTCATCAGGCGAATGAAGTAACTGGCCAAATCGTCAAGACTGGACGACCCTATCCGGATTGGTACGATCAAATAAAGTACCCGCCAGGATATACGATCCTTAAATTCCATGTGTATAAGGGGACGGGTAATGCACACCTGCATGTTGCTCAATTCAGGGCTCTGTGCGGTAATACTAGGGGTGACAACAAACTATTGCTTCACCAGTTTGTTGGCAGCTTGTCGGAGACAGTATTCGAATGGTACTCCGAGCTCCCGAATGAATCTGTCAAGACATTTGCAGAAATGGAGCTACTGTTCACACAAAAATTTGTGAGCGCTAGCGAACATACCCCAATCACGGCGCTGATTAACGCCAGAGTGAATCCATGAAAGACTTGGGTTCAGTATGCGATACAGTGGCGGAACCTATGGTCAAAGTGCGAACAGCGCATAGAGGAAGCTCCGGCAGTGGGCATGTTTATGGGAACCCTCGATCCGCAGGCGACCATATCCCAACTCATGATGTTCTTCAAACCGACTACCTTTCAGGCCTTGATTGACAAGCTGGCCCAAATGGACCAGACGGGCCATAGGCCTTCCTCTTCAAAGACAGAACCTTGGAATGAAAAGGGGAAAAGGAAAGCGACCTTCGTCACCAATGCTCAGCAACAACCGACTGGTCCAAAACCAGCTGATCGCCAAAATGATAGACAGCGATTCCTCAACGAAAAGTTAAGACGTCCTTACTCGTTTCCGCGGGAGAAAATAAAAAGACTGTTCGAACTGGCAATACGCAACACGCTCATCAATCTGTCAGATCTGAGACATCTATTGCAGCCCGGTGATGTCAACAATCCCAATTACTGCCCCTACCACCGAGTAGTAGGCCATCCAATCGAAGATTGCTTCGTCTTCAAAGGCTGGATTAAGGACCAATACCAACAGGGCAAATTCGCATTGTCCGATAATTGGAAAGTAAGCCTGCCCCAGCCGTACGTGCTTAAAAAGGTAGACACGCCGGGGGCATCGTGCTCTTTTATAGAAGAAGCTCCATGGGAGGTCGCTCTTTCAGCCAAAACGAAACGAATGCCAAAAGATCTCCAAACATGTCCGGCGATTAGGTGGAGAAGCCCGCCAAAACCTGAGATCATTGAGGGGATGCTGAAACCACGCCCGACGCCAAGAATTAGTAGCGATGGTCAAAACGCTCAGGTCCAGCCGTCAAAGTCTTCGAAGAAGAAGACGAAGACCAAAAAGCCCGTGAAGCCTGCTGACAAGCGCACATACCTGCAAAAACATATTGACGCGCTGGAGGAATACAACCAAAAGACACGAACCCCGGTAACACTCCAAGAATTTCTCAATAATATCTTTGAGAGCGGAAATAACGACAATGACGACGGAAATTACTCGTCAGACAAATCTGAGGATGATGTGGAAAGTTACCACATGATCTCTCACTCATCAATAGATGGTAAAGAAGCTCCTGATGCAGAGAGGCTGGGGGCAGAACCGGAACCAAAATCCCTGGAGCCATCAGACGAATTGATTGACAGGCTGCTGAGCGAAACTCTTCAGAAGAGCAAAGCTGACCGAGAGCGTGAAACGACCATATATGAAAATGCTAAGCGTCGGCGTCAAGCTGAAGAAGCTCCGGTAATGAGAAGCCATGAAATACCCCAACCGGGTCAAAGTGCCCTTGTTACCAGCAGAAGAAGGCTTAAGACGAGGAAACGATTCGCTAATGCCCTATCAATGGGAATGAAGTTGCCACCTTTCAAAGAAAGCACTTCAGAAAGTAAATGCCCCGACGAACCGGATGCACATCCAAACTACTGCTTATACCATCGGAGGATCACGCACCTTACAGAAGAGTGTAAAGCCTTCAAGAAGTGGTGGCAGGAATACGTCGCCCGTCGACAACAATTCAAGCGAATAAAGCGCAAAGCTCGTCGGGAGCAGAAAAGCATGACCAATGAGCATAAAGGAACAGCCGGTAACTGTCACATGGTGGATGCCATCCCGACAAGACCAAAACCTCAATCTTCACCTTCGGGAGCGATTCTAACGAAGAAATGTCCCTTCACCCTCTCTTTAAGGAATCCACCTCTGGAAGAGAAGAAGAGATGAAGAACTGCGAGAACATTCAGCTGCATAATCGTACGTTGCCTGAAAAGAATCTCGGACCTTCAAACAAAGGTTCGAATAGAAAAGACAAGGGGAAGGAGAAAATCCATGAGGAGATTGCCCTTGATGATGGGGTCGTCAAAGAGCTCACAGCCAAGGACCCGCCTAATAAAAGCATGATGGGTTACAATGTCCTAGTGCATTTAAGAAAGATACCCTCACAATTGAGTATCTTGGATGCCCTCCTCCTTTCCAAAGAGACGTGAGATTCCCTGATCAAGGCGTTACAAGAACCCGACCATCTTCAAGCCTTCCTGGCGGAAGAAAAGATGAAGGGCGAACTGGAAGAAGTCCACATGGCCGATATCACCTTCGGCAATGAAGATCTCCTCCTCGGGACGTGCGAGCACAACCGTCCCCTGTATGTCTTTAGGTATTGCCATGACATCAAGATAGGGAAGATCTTAATTGACAACGGGTCCTCTGTCAACCTTCTCAACGTAAGGGTGCTAAAGGAAATTTGCATGAGCATGCAACACCTAGCTCGAGACAAAATCACCATCTTCGGGTTCGACTCCCAGTCATCACGGACGCTCGGGTTCGTAATACTAACATTACGCTTCGGGTCACTTATCATTGACATCAAGTTCCATGTCATTGACGCCAAGACTTGCTACAACACTTTGCTCGGCAGGCCTTGGTTACACGAGTACAATATCATCCCTTCTACACAGCATCGGTGTATGAAGTACTTCAAAGATGGTCTCGAGTACACTGTGACGGGGAACTAAACCCATTTTCCATGAATGAAGTTCGCAAATATGAGGATGCAAAGTATTTCTTGCCAGACTTTGAAGACATGGAAGGATGCCATAAACTAGAGAACAAGCAAAAAGTTGTCACCACTATTCCGATCTTCGGAAGCGATACCGGGGAAGATAAGGAGATAGTTTATTCGGGGCCGTCTCAATACAACAAGCCGGAACCATCTACCCATATTCTAGTTTTTGGCAATAACTCTGAAGACGAAGTCAACACAGTATTCTCGGTCCGTCCATCTGTGCAGGCCCACACTGGAGATTATCAGAGTTTGCGAATCGCAATGGTTCCGCGGCAGCACTACAGAGAGCTTGACGCGCTTGAGATATATAGTGTGCAAGAGCTGCAGACATTCTACGTCCTTCCCAGGCGAAGAGGCGAAAAGACGATCCTATTTTATCGATCCATGGAAACTAAAGTCGAAAGAGAAGTCTGGCATGGTGCCGATCCTACGCTCAACAGGCTCCAACCCATTCGTCTGCCCAGGTATTACACCGAGGGATTGAAAAGGTTATTAAGATGCCAAGGCATACCATTCAAACAAACTCCTCGACAAGCTCAGTTCTACAACAGGTTTTGGAACGTCCCCGGAACTCAGCGAAATTGCCCAACGGAAAAATGGAAACGATTGGGCTTGGATATGTCCAGTCCAAGAAATGAGAGCAATGCCACGACTGCCATGTCATAAAGGACTTTGATGAAGAAACAGATAATCTTTTAAAAGACACTGACGCTGAGCCTGAACGAGATTCTGCCATAAAAATACCAAGTCCGTCGTTTGAAGAACATATGGATAAGCTAATAAAGAAAGCGAGTCAAAAGGTTCGGAACGACTACAGCCGCGAAATAGCCATTTATAACAAGGCTAAGACGCAGCGTCTCCTTCGGCAGGCTACGGAGGATGACAATGCCTTTTACCATCAGCCCTCCATGCATTCCCAAGATAAGAAAAGGGCCCGACACAGAGGCAAAAACAAGTCAAAGAACGGAATAAAACGTTCGACAGAAGCAAAACAAATCCAAAATGCCACACGATCAAGAAAAGGTCAGCCGGAATCCGTCTTTAACGAAGAATATGGGTCGAGCATATTCTTTCCCTCGAGAAAAGATAAGGAAAATCTTCGACCTCGTTATGAAACATCAAATGATGAAACTCCCGAAGTCTCGGCATCCCGATCAAGCAAACGAGGTTCATCACCCAGACTACTGCTCTTATCACCGAGCGATAGGACATTCTCTTGAAGACTGGTTCACTTTCAAAGACTGGGTTGAAGACCAATATCAGCAAGGCGGGTTCGCTCTATCCGACAATTGGAGGGTAACTCCACCATAAAAACATGAACCAAAAGCAACGTATATAGCGAGATAGAACTAGATCAACATCAGTCTTGGAAACGGTCTCGTACTTGCCATGCAATAACGCTGTCAGAAGAAGGAGTGCATGAGAATACGGACGACCTTTCCTGGTCTTCGAAAATGAGGATGAAGATGAGTTGATCTCAGAATTTCCACCAACGCCAAAAGAGTTGGAAGATGGAATACATACTACTGCAGACAACCTGAGAATGATCGACTTGGGTATGACAAACGATCCGCGACCAACGTTCGTCAGTGAGTTGCTATCTGAAGAAAAGGTGGTTACACTAAAAAACGTCCTCATGCAGTATAAAGATTGTTTCGCATGGAACTACTCCGAGATGTCGGGACTAGAGCCAGAGATTGTTGTGCACAAATTGGCGATATCTCCGGACGTCAAGCCAGTCAAACAGGTATCGAGAAGAACGAGGTTCGAACTTGAGATGAGAATCAATGCCGAGGTTAAGAAGCTAATCGACTTTGGCTTCATCCAAGAAGTTCAGTACCCTGATTGGATCGCTAACATTGTCCCAGTAATGAAGAAAAATGGAATGGTGCGCATCTGCGTGGAATTTCGGGACCTCAACAAAGCCTTTCCGAAGGATGACTTTCCCGTACCGATCACCGAGCTGATGATAGACAACACGTCCACTCACGAAGTCTTCTCCTTCATGGATGGCTCGTCAGGGTACAATCAAATAAAGATGCATCCCTAGGACCAGAAGCATACCGCTTTCTGGACTCCTCTGGGCATATTTTGCTACAAAGTGTTGCCATTCGGTCTGAAGAACGCCGGCGCTACTTATCAGAGGGCCATGACGAAGATCTTTGATGACCTCATACATGAAATCGTCAAATGCTATATCGACGACCTCATGGTGAAAAGTAAATCGCACGGGGAGCATTGGGAGCATCTGGAGATAGTGTTCCAGCGCCTTCGGAAATACAACCTGAAGATGAACCCTCTCAAATGCGCGTTCGGAGTTTCCTCAGGCAAATTCCTAGGATTCATCGTACGACACCGGGGCATCGAAATAGACCCATCAAAGATCAAGGCGATCATGGAAATTCCTCCGCCAAGAACTCTCAAGAAACTACGGTCTCTACAGGGAAAGCTCGCGTATCCTACATTCATAGCCAATCTCTCCGGTAAATGCCGCCCCTACAGCCATTTAATAAAAAAGGGGTGACCTATCGTCTGGGATCGTAAATGCCAAAGCTCACCAGACGAAATCAAGCAATACCTGCAGAATCCGCCGGTACTGATCGCTCCAGTGAAAGGAAAGCCCCTTATTCTATACACAACAGCCCTTGAAGGTTCTTTAGGCACGCTATGGGAACAGGAAAATGATCAAGGGAAAGGGAGACTACTATTTGAGTTGAGTTCTCCTGGGGGCAGAAAACATCTGCTCCCATATCGATAAACACTGCCTGGCATTAATCTTTGCGATAACAAAGCTAAGACATTATGCGTTGGCGCATGAGGTCCATCTCATATCAAAGGTGGATCCTCTTAAGTATTTGATGTCAAGAGCCATACTAACAGGATGACTCGCTAAATGGGCCCTCCTCTTGATGGAGTTCTCGATAACATATCGACCTCTCAAGGCGGTGAAAGGCCAGGCCATCGCCGACTTCCTCGCTGAACATCTGATACCCGGCGACTCACCTTTAAATTGCGAACTGCCAAACAAGCACGCATTTGACACGATCGAAGGGAAGAAAGCAGGGAGTAATACTCAATGGGAACTCTATTTCGACGGAGCATCTTCCATGAATAAGCGAAAGCACAGCTCCCCCATAATCAAATCTGGGGTAGGCCTCATCTTCGTGACTCCACAAGGAGGGATAATGCGCTTTTCCTTTTTCTTGACAGAGCCGAGGACAAACAATGAAGCAGAATATGAAACTTTGATAGCAGGTCTTGAGATCGCTGTCGATATGGGAATCGAAAACCTCCTCATATATGAAGACTCCCAGCTGATCGTTAGTCAAGTAAACGGTGACTATCAAATGGGCAAACCAGAGTTGGTAAAGTACGGCGAGAGAGTGCAACAATTGCTGACTCAAATTCCCTCCTATACCCTAGAAAGCATACCGCGTGCAGAAATAGCAAAGAGGACGTGTTAGCCAAACTCGCTAAAGAACTGGCTGACGAAAACCTCGATGATGTAAGGATTGTTATACAAAGCCGCCATGTTCTTGCACCAGCGGAAATATCTCCGGAGTCACCTGAATAAAAGAAAGCGACCAAACCAACAACCCTACAAACAGAAGAACAGGAAAATGGTAAGGATTGGAGAGAAGTCTTTATAGATTACTTCAAATCCCGTCGAATACCTGAAGATGCATCCTCAAGACATCAGCTCATTAAACGAGCTCTGTCTTTCGTCTTCGTCAATGATACTCTATATAAGAGATCGTTCGACTCTTTATAGCTGAGATGCCTGGGACCGGAAGAAGCAAGGAGAGTCATCCAAGAAACTCACGACGGACTCTGCAGTTCTCATCAAGCAGGGCCGAAGATGAAGCTGAAGATCAAAAGGATGTGCTACTATTGGCCCACGATGATTCAGGACTGTCTCGAATAAGCGAAGCAGTGTCACTCGAGCCATATTCACGGGGACTTCATCCACCAGCATCTAAACCCGCTGCACCCGACAGTAGCCAGCTGGCCGTTCGAAATGTGGGGAACCGACATAATTAGGCCCATCGAGCCAGCGTCATCCAAGGGACATCGGTTCATATTGGCGACAGCCGATTACTTCTCTAAGTGGGCATAAACCATTCCGGTAAGAGAAGTGAAGATGGAGAACATCCTCCATTTCTTCAAGACACACGTCATCTATCGGTTCGGCACTCCACGACGAATTATCTCTGATAACGGGCCAGCCTAGAGAAGTCACAGAATCAGCCGCTTCGCATAGCAGTATAATATAGACTGGAGATACTCTTCAGTCTATAATCCATGAGCTAACGGTCTAGCTGAGGTTTTCAACAAGACCTTGACGAAGATCATAAAGAAGACGGTGTCCAAAAATAAAAAGGACTGGCACGAGAGACTGCATGAAGCTCTTTGGGCGTATCAAACCACATTCAAGACGGCTACGAATACAACACTATATGCATCGGTATTCGGTACAGAAGCGGTACTCCCCTTGGAAATAGAGCTACCCTCTTTACGAGTGGCGGTTCATTACGAGAAAATGCTCATCTTCGACTCAAGGAGCTCGACGCCCGCGATGAAACTCGTCTCATGGCGCAACAAAACCTAGAAGCTTACAAAGCAAAAATGACGCGCTCATACGAGAGATTGACCAGGCCGAGAACATTTCGCCAAGGCGAACTCGTGCTAGTGGTCAAGAGACCTATGATCCCTAATCTGCCAAACGGGGGAAATTCAAGCCGAACTATGAGGGCCCGTACATCATAGACAAATTTTACCAAGGCGGGGCTTACTTTCTCAGGGATATGCATGGTGAAAGACCTTTCAGGTCAATAAATAGTCGGTTCCTGAAGAAATACTACGCCTGACGAGTCACGGCCTAGTTCAACGATAGATGACAACACCTATGTCCGCTCGCTATCTTCCCAAGCACAAACTCTATAAGTAGTATCCAGTGAAACCGATGTCTCCAAAAAGGCACCGACGGACCGAAACGTCTCTAAAACTACTATAAACCGCAACATCCTTGGGCTGACGCAAAAAACCGGTACGTCCATAAGCAAGATGGGCACGGATGAAAACCTGAAAGGGTTCCGTGAGTAAAAATAGCAGGGCTACCGGCGAGTTTGTGAAAACCCGAAAGGGCGCAGACTCGTAAGAAAATTCATGCATACTTGCAAGGTCCTGTCGACCCTGTAAAAAGAAAATACCTGCGTGAGATCCTTACGACTCACAAGGGAGTAACGCACTTAGGGATCCCTACGATTCCTGAGGAGAAATTACACTTAGGAGATCCTCACGACTCGTAAAGAGAACCCTCTTATAGGACCCTCACGGCTTATAAGATTCAAAAGCCTTAAGCTGCAGCGATCTGAACCTGTTCTTAAGCCATCACATTTCCCAGACTGCCCTACAAGCGGTTCAATACTGACCCTTGTATACAATCCACGGGCACAAATAAACGTCTCCCCCATCAAGTCCCACCAACGATGAGGAATATCCTCCTTTGGTGAACAAACACGCGTAGGTCTTCTTGACTTACAAGGAGAAAATGCTCTTATGAGATACATACGACTTATAAGAGGCCATACACTTAAGAATCCTCATGATTCTTAAGAGTAAAACACACTTACGAGATCCTCATGACTCGTAAGGAGAAACATATTTATGAGACCCTTACGGCTCATGAGCTCAAAAGCTTTAGTCAATAGGATCTTAACCCTGTTTGCTAAGCCATCTTTGGCCGAACCGACAAAGGCAAATGATGATCCGTTCCTGGCCATGTTCCAGTAGTAGCGATGCTGATGCCTAAATCGGTAATAAATTGAAATTCCTTTCACGGAAAATGATGATTCGCTCCTGGCAATATTCCAGTCACAGCGATACTGATGCTAAGATTGATATCAGATCCCAAGTTCCGTATTCGCCGCAAAAAATCAACGAGCCATAAATGCATATGAAGGAGCCGAAATGATAGGGCAACTTGCAACAAAATCAAGTAAAAGATATGCATACGAAAATAGCCGAAATGATTGGGCAACTCGCAATAAAAAGCAGCGAGTAAAAAGAAAAATAGCCGAAATGATTGGACACCGCAAAAAATAGCCGTAATGATTGGGCAATCGCGACTTTCGTGATATAAAAAGCTAAAATGATAGAGCATCGCGAGAAGAAATAAAAAAAATGATGAATGAAAGAATGAAACTTTTTCCCTATAGGCGAGTCCATTCTAACCCCTGTATATAATCCATAGGCATAAGCGGAAAGGGAACCACATGTCCCCCACCAGACCCTGTCAAAAGGGAAAGTCAGATCTCGATAGCAGCATCTACATCCCAGAAGACCAACAACGTCGTTTCTCCTGATGCCAGCAGAGCACGGACGCGACACCATCAATTGGAGCCACGGCAAAGTCCCCAGTTCTAAGACTCTACGGTTCATAGACAACCTAGAGTCAACCCTGATACCACAGAAAGTGGAATACGTTAACCCTGACACCGCAGAAAGTGGAGTACGTTAACCCTGACATTGCAGAAAGTGGAGTACGTCAACCCTGACACCGTAAAAAGGGGAGCACGTCAACTCCGACACCGCAGAAAGTGGAGTACATCAACCCTGACATCGCAGAAAGCGAAGCACGTCAACTTTGACACCGCAGAAAGAGGAGCACGTCAACTCCGATACCGCAGAAAGCGGAATACGTCATCCAATGACCCCGTCAAGGAAATATGTCAGCAAATGACACCGTCACGGAAATACATCATCCAATCACCCCGTCTAGGAAATACGTCAGCAAATGACCCCGTCTCGAAAATACGTCATCCAATGACCCCGTCTCGGAAACACGTCAGCCAATGACCCCGTCTCGGAAACACGTCAGCCAATGATCCCGTCGCGGAAACACGTCAGCCAATGACCCCATCACGGAAACACGTCAACCAATGACCCAATCGCGGAAATACGTCATCCAATGACCCCGTCTCGGAAATACGTCAACAAATGACCCCGTCTTGGAAATACGTCATCCAATGGCCCCATCTCGGAAATACGTTAGCAAATGACCCCGTCGCGGAAATACGTCATCTAATGACCCTGTCTCAGAAACACGACATCCAATGACCCCGTCGCGGAAACACGTCATCCAATGACCCCATCGCGGAAATATGCCATCTAATGACCCCGTCTTGGAAATACGTCAGCAAATGATACCGTCACGGAAACACATCAGCCAATGACGCCGTCGCGGGAATACGTCAGCCAATGACCGCATCATAGAATTATGTCAGCAAATGACCCCGTCGCGGAAATACGTCATCCAATGACCCCGTCTTGGAAATACGTCATCCAAGGACCCCGTCGCAGAAATATGTCAGCAAATGACCCCGTCTCGAATACATGTCAACCCCTGACCTCCCTGTCGTCAAGCAACGCTTCGACTCGGAAACATGCTAACCCCTGACCTCCCTGTCGTCAAGCAACGCTTCGACTAGGAAACATGTCAACCCCTGACCTCCTTGTCGTAAAGCAACGCTTCGATTCGGATACATATCAACCTTGACCTCCCTGTCGTAAAGCAATGCTTCTCGGATACATATCAAACCCTGACCTCCCTGTCTTCAAGCAACACTTCGACTCGGATACATGTCAACCCTTGACTTCCCCGTCGTAAAGCAATGCTTCGACTCGGAAATAAGTCAACACATAAACCTATCAACCCATAGAAAGAAAGTTCTCTTGTGAGATCCTTACGACTCTCACAAGAAAATGCATTTAGGATTCCTCACGACCCCTAAGTAGAAATTGCACCTACGAGATCCTCTCGACTCGTAGGGAGAAAAGTCTTTATAAGATCTCTACGGCTCATAAAGTTGAAAAGTCTTAGGCGACATATCTAAACCTGTTTCCGAAGCCATCGCTGCCCTGCAAGAAAACCAAGATAAGCCACATATGGACTACATCCACCAGAGCTACATCCAAGCATGAGATAAAAAAAATATATGACTTTTATTCATGAATCCAAAATGAATATAAGATACATCTCATAAAAGAATCAAAATGAATACAAAATGTTTTTATTCATAAGTGGATAAAAAAATGATAATAAATAAAATACAATAAAGAAAAAATCTTTAAACAAGAGGGTGGCACAATAAGCTCCTCAATTCATCGCTCTTCCGCTGGGCCTCGGCTTCAAGCTTGGTTATTGCCACAAGACGGGTCTCCGCCTGAGACTATTGGGTCTGATATGAGATGAACCAGCTCTGGAGCTCCCTTTCAGTTGCCTTATGAGCTTCAACCATCTCACGGGTAAAGATGACGGCTTTGTCGAGAGCGACCACTTTAGTGATAGCTTCTTGAAGTACTAACCAGATTTCATATGCATGAGTGGTCTTGGTAGTGAGCTGAGCTTAAAGTTCCCCCAAAGCACTCGAGGCCAGTTCCCTCTCCAAGAATTTCCGGTTAAGCCTCTTCTCACATGATTGTAGATTTGAGGCGCACTGTTCAATCAGCCCCCACAAGCTCGTCTTTGCAGCCACAACTTCTGAGGGAAGGCGTATGCACTCGAGACCATGTAAGCAGGCCTCCACTTGACGACAATACTCGATCCAAAACTTGCACAAACCATGTGCTATGTAAAGCAACAACGAAAGTCTTTGGTGTACACTCCATTAAGCATGCATTCGCGACTATATGCCTGCTTAAATGAAAATGGTATCCAAGATGCGCTGATTTGCGGGAAACACGACGATAGTGTTCGCACTTAAATAAAATTCCTAGGGGAAAATACAAAGCTCATGTACACTGGCGGGATGCACGTACGAATATGTGTTAAACAGAAAAATTCAACAGAAAGCATTCAATATTCAATAATAAGAGAAATATATCGATATAAATATACTACACTACAGGGAAAAGATAACCAAATATGGGATCAAAGATACAAGGGTTAACGAAACAAAACACAAGGTTCTCCAATTCCGTCTCTGTTCTCCCCACCACATCGAAGCGGCGGTCATCATGAAGGGTTGAGCCCCATCGATTAGCACCATGTTCATCAGCAAAAGCAGACATGACAGCCCGCCGAGCTCTTATCTGACCCAGCAGATGAACCGAGCGATCCTTCAGAGCCTGGGTAATCAAGCATGCCTCGTGGAAGCACTCAACCTTATCCTTCGGCACATTAAGAATCGCCAGGGTCATCTCTGCCGGATGAGGAGGAATATCGGCGAGCACAGCTAGAAAGATCGCCTGAAGCCAAATGGAGCTCATAGGAAGAGGAGAGCCCCTACGAGTCAGAAGCTCGTATGTAATACCCAGAGCAGTGCGGTCTTAAGATATCATGGTGATCTGCTCTGTTCCGAGGGCAGTGAGGTCTTAAGACATCATGGTGATCTGCTCTGTCCACACTCAGTGCGGTATGTTGCGGACATCTTAGTGATCTGAGTGAGGGAGCCATTTCAGAACAATGGGATCAGGTCCTTAAAGCATATTCCGAAAGAGGACCAAACTGCATTATAAATATAATGATACCACCCTCAATTACAGAGGTGCCTTTTAAGTGAACCGGAACTACATGTGCTTGAGAACTCCGTAGTTAATCGTGCTCAGGCCAGGGAAGTCTTGGGATGGGTGACCTATTGGGAAGTGGCCCCTGGTCGGGTCCGGTTCGCTATAAAGGGAAAAACCGTGCGGTTTCGGCCAGAGCGGACAATACCATCTGTACTAAGGCGTGGGGCGTTACATCGTACATCACCGCGTCACACTGAGCGTCGGTGAGTAGAGGATCTGCTAATCGCACAGCAAAGCGAGGAACCATTTCCTCGATGGGCGCTTCCCATGGTTGCCTACGAGCGTGGAGGCGGTTGCAAGCCATAAACTATGATTTGTTTCTCAAGATGATCGCCCTGAGGTCTAAATGGTTTTCTCTTTAGAAAAGAAGAAAGGCCCTCGGCTTCAAATTATAAAGAGATGCATTCAATGCTATGCACAGAAAATGTTGTGCATGGTAGAACTATTCCCAATGCCTAGAAAAAGGGAAGAGCATCGGAAATGAAAGAGTTGACTCATTGGAATCAGAGTAGGGAGATGAAACGACCTCATCAGCAGAGCCCCACGCACATAGCACGTGAGCAACAACCTTGATCCTTACTGGAAGTTAAAACGGCACCGCACATGCATAACACGTAAGCAGGCGCTAATACAGGATTGAAATCCCCAACAGTGCCTCATGCGCAAAACACGTGAACACCGACAACAGTATGACAAAACTTCATACTGGGAAGTGACCTCCTGGGAAGTGGCCCTTGGTCGGGTCCGGTTCTCTATAAAGGGAAAAACCGTGCGGTTTCGGCTAGAGCGGACAATACCATCTGTACTAAGGCGTGGGGCGTTACATCGTACATCACCGCGTCACACTGAGCGTCGGTGAGTAGAGGATCTGCTAATCGCGCAGCAAAGCGAGGAACCATTTCCTCGATGGGCGCCTCCCATGGTTGCCTACGAGCGTGGAGGCGGTTGCAAGCCATAAACTATGATTTGTTTCTCAAGATGATTGCCCTGAGGTCTAAATGGTTTTCTCTTTAGAAAAGAAGAAAGTCCCTCGGCTTCAAATTATAAAGAGATGCATTCAATGCTATGCACAGAAAATGTTGTACATGGTAGAACTATTCCCAATGCCTAGAAAAAGGGAAGAGCATCGGAAATGAAAGAGTTGACTCATTGGAATCAGAGTAGGGAGATGAAACGACCTCAAATACCGGGTACTTTGAAGTGCCTAGTGGCCTACTCATTTTACTGAGGGAGGTTGCTTCACTTCGGGTATTTGGCGGGTAGTTTGCCGCACCCGTAAGGGTCTAGGGTAGGGTTTTGGCTATTCATTACGACTGTGGAATTCGTCTTTCCTTACAGGCTTAAACGAAACACGGAATTCCTAATATATCTAATATGTTCATCTGTGATCTACAATGCCTATTATTGCGTTAGACGAATGGATATTATTATTATTGTTATTATTATTATTATTATATATATATATATATATTATATAATAGATGTTGCTTATGTTTTGTATCTGCACTAGTCCAGCTACCAGCTCTGGCATTAGTTATCTAACCTAACGGTGTAAGACGGGGCCCAGTAGCGAATGCGTATGGCATAAGCGTACGTTGTTTTTCCTTTTTTTCTGCAATGGTAGGTTAATTGATGGGACTATATTATATTAATGCAAAGCAAACAAACCAAAGTTGAATCGTGTAAGTCTACGGTAGCGCCCCGGCTGTCTGTCCGAGGCCAAAATGTGGAAACGAAAACTTTTTCAAAACTTGAAACCGGCGCTATCGTATGCTTAAAACCCGGATCGAACTATTAACCTACAACTAGCTATCTAGAGAAGGGATAGAAAGGCTATACCGATCGATCCGTGTCCTTCGGTCTTCGGCCACCATCCCAAGCTCCTCGCGGCATCTGCGGTTTTGATCTCCTCGTCGAAAAGGGCACCACATCTACGAGTCTTTTTACGGGCTCCCACTTCATCTGAAGCAACTCGGGCATGAAGTGTGCTAGCCAACGTGTCCAAGGTGTTGTATAGAATGTTTGTGATCACTTTGTCTCTTGCATCCATTGCTTGGATGGAGCTTGAAGATGTTGCCATTAATGGAAATGGTGAGCTAAAGAAGAAAGAGGAAGAAGAAGAAGTTTCTTCTCTCTTTTCTTTTGTGATGTGTGTGTTATAAAATGAGAGCAAGAAGAGAATAATACAAGAGACAACCTTGCCCTTGGCTGCCCCTCTCTATCCTCTGATCAAATCAACTCACAAATCCATCATATAATGTGACGCATGCACAAGAAAAGAGACCATGAGTATCACTTGTGCATGTGTCACAATTAATGATCTTAATCATGATTTTGTGCTCATAATTTATATTAAAAAACATTAATCCAATGTTTGCAACAATAAAAAGATACGGTAACATCTAAAGTAAACTCGTGACGGATCACAAGGATACCCCTCACCTGTATATACATACCTGCATCCGCATTCCGACTGAATACGAATGCGATGAGACTAAAATAATCCAACAAATCTAATATTAGGATCCGGCTTAAACCAAAGCCTACTAGTATGATCCGTCCGATCATGATCCGTGCACTTCTGCACGTATATGATCGGACCATGCCATATGTCATACGGACTCTACAACGTTTCGCCCAAAACTTGAGAAACTGTCTGTGGGGAACTCTAAAGACTCGTCAATACTTTGGCTGTGAATTTAACCACTAGCACGTCAGAGGTATTAGCCGTACGTAACGGGCTACCAGGTATTGACCAAAAGGGAGGTCGATGAGCGAACTCATCCTGACACCCTACTGAGCCTGTCAGTGACAATATCCGTACAGTCCAGTCCGTTCGTCTATGAGCATCGCATGGCGGGCCTAGGAGGTTGGTAAAAGTCAGACCCCCAAAAGCGGTACAAGTCATGTCGGAGTGTGGCCCAGAACACCCTGAGATACTACTGGAATACCTACCAGTAAATCTCCTGCCTTGGCCCTGGACTTTGTGTAATGGCTCTCCTAGACACAGCATGATCTCACCCACAATACCGGGAGAGACGAAGCCCCTGCCGATCCGCTCACTGCCTCCATGTGGCTCGGGACTGTACCTAACTAAAACCTGTTTGCACGACTCTTTTGAGCCGTGGTAGGATAGTTATAAAGTACAGTACGTGGGAACTCACACGAGACAAATGACGATCTCAGGTCAATGAACCAACTTGTACACATGTCATCAGGGAACTGCTATCTAACGTCAGGTATAATACCAACCAGTATGTTCCCGGCGAGTCCTGTCCGGTGTACTCATAACCCAATATGCACCTGTATATATCTTAGGTGATCCAACTGACACCAATAGCTTGTGAGACCAGCCACCGCCTCTCGTAGGGGTCTCGACTGTATACATTAGTCTACTCCGGAGTATCGATGCCCTGTCTCGAAAACTCCCACGACTAAGGACCTTTTAAGGATGTGCTTATAGACCCCAGCTTCCACGTATATGATCGCCATCATACTGCTGGCAGTCAAGCAAAAATCCAAAGGGCTCTATCAATTGTGTAATAGTGATCTGTAAGGTCACCTAAAGCTGTACACGATGATAAAAATAAACCATGGTAGCATACTATTCTCTATCAACGTGTAATAGTGAACTACAATGTCACCTAAAGCATGTACACGATGATAAAGACAAACCAGATAGTATAAAAACCTCTCGAGTAAGACTGTCCTACCGGTATAGGCCCTCCCTTAATCATTGCAATCATGTGCCTGCGATCTAGTAATTGACTCTGAGGGTACTATATCTAACAATCTTCCACTTGCACTCAAGGCTAATTATTTCGATGTCGCATACCCACAGCCCTTATGATACCGAACACCCAACTTCTCTACTAATCAGTCTCACAAAGCCCGTTTGCGAAACTATTGCGTTCGAGGAATAGCCTCAGTGAGTGGATCCGCCCTAATGTTCCTTTCTATGTCTCTCTTTATCTCAAGTTCGCGGAGAAAGCCATCTCCCGAAATGAGCAATACGTCTTAGAATATGTCTGGATATCTGATGGGACCCAGTTTATAAATGAACTCCAAATCCAAAGCTTCTTAGACTGTATCGTCAACTGAACTTAATCAGTGTCCTGTGCCATTCCTCCCTCGGTATCCGCTTGGACCTCCTGTCCAAACTACTGCCCCTTGTCAGAGGGAAAACTATAACTCTGACAGTCGCTCTGTCATTCAGGTCACCTTAGAAGCCTGGAATGATAACCGTCTCCCGAATGAGGCTGTCGTTATCATATCCCTAGAACATCCACTTATGTTCTAAAACTGCTTCCGAACGTTTCTCCAGGATAGGATTAATATCAACTTACTGCATCTCGTACAAAAACAATATCTGGTGTGGTACTTGACATCTCATGATTGACTCAATTGTTTAAGCAAGTGATCTGCCAATCATGCACATCTCTCTCCCCTTTAGTCTGTAAGACACCTTTAGAGAGGGTGACTCCATTACCTGCAGGTACACTACCAAGCCTGGAGTCGTCCATTCTAAAACACCTTTAGAATGCTGTCTAAGTACCCAAATTAGGACACTTCCCAAATCTAGATCTAAAACCATAAATCTAGTAACCAAAATGTCTGATATTATATCTATATCCTATATGGAGAAACCACTGTGTGACAACCAAAGTATAACCGATCGTAGTGCAGGAATATCACTTCCTACTATGTGTATGTCATCCAAATACCAGGACATCACACCCTACTATCTTCTTAACAGATCCACCCCTTATTTTGATAAAGTCAAACCTATGACTTGCATATCAGAAATAGATGATCTATCTCCGCTATATCTACTTTAGACAGATCCATCCCCTATTCTGATAAAGTCAAACCTATGACTATCATATCAGAAATAGGTGATCTGCTTCCGCTATATCTGCTTTAGTCTCTAAATAGACACAAGCTACTTGTCCACTATGCTTCCGTTGCTCCCACAGACTATGATAACCCTCTGGCAGAATCATATACACGTGCACTTCTAAAACTAGTTTAGAACAACGCTATACTTATCCTCCTGCCGGGTTTCATAGCCTGAAACAACAGTAGTGTCAAGTCTGGGTAAACAAGAACCTTACTGTCACCGTCTTTGAGCATACCGAAGTACCTCTCGAGTGCCTGAGCTTATCCACTGCAGAGTGGCCAATGGAATGTCAAACCAGATTGAATCTTTAAGTTCTTACTAAATTTTCAGTAATCGTTTGTTGTTCTGGAATCACTTCCAGTTCTACCATACTCCCATTACTGTTTTCTGAAAAAATCCATTTTTATTAAAACTGTGGCGAATCAAGAACAATATCACTGTTGATCTTCCAGATGGTAGAAATATCACCCTCGTCATAGCCCGGGTCAACCCACAAACAGCCATTACGGAAACGTGCCTTGAGTTATCCAGATTCTGATTTTAAGCATAAGCCGAAAAACTCCCCGTACCTTAACAATGTTAAGATATGAACTATTCTATATCCAATATATAAGCAGAGGGACTGATTTAATTGGAACCAGATTCAAATCATGCAGCTGTCTCCAGTGCATGTAAACTAAATGGAAGGAGTCCGATCAGCGTTACTCAACTTAGGAGTGCACCCAATTATGAGTAACCTGAAAGAGAAGCAAGTTCTCTTAATCATTACATTTAACTGAATACCATATACAAATATCTACATCTTCGATCACCTTGAAGAATCTTGATACTTGCAACGCCTTGTTCTCGACTTTATTCTTATATCTATAACTTCTCAAAACTTAGACCTTGCATTTCTACGAAACACATGTGTAAGAACTAGAAAAGTCACAAGTAAACAAAATATAGTACGAGTACCAACCCCTCTGTCCTCATGGACACCGGACAACATACAATGTTTTGTATAAGTCCCCTGAGTCTAATAACTCATTCCCTGTGTGTCGTAGGTTGAGAACTGTACCTATGATTAAGAAGAATTACACCGTTGTTTAATGCTCTTTACCTAACCATCCACTGATATAGGTAAATGTCATAGATATAATTTCAAAAAGTTATATCTCACTTTATAAAAATAAACGTACAGATATATCAATTTGAAATTGGTGCATAACAACGGATATTCAAAACCAAAATGTTTGCCGTCCGGCAAACAACCCAGGCTATTTCCTCAAATATCACCAATTACAACGAATCCCGATATAATGAGGATGATCACCAAATTCCCAATAACTTACTCCAACTCATCATCTGTAAAAACCATACAGATGTGAGAATCAAACTTGGTAAATACATACCCTGGAGCAAGGACTAATTGGAAAATCAGTTTTCTTTTAACAATGCACAGTGAAACTGAAAACATGTAAATGTTTCAAAGGGGTATCCGGGTATTCCTTGTAATGCCTCTTCCATTATCCAGATTCATGACTGTAACCGTACATTTCATTGACATCTCTCCAAATCTCTTTATTTGTCTTTAGTCGCTACCTTCTGCACACCATCGTTAGGCTAAATGGTTTTCTTCCTTCCCTACCGTTCGGCACCAGTCTATGGTTTGGAAGAAGACCATCCAATAAACGCAATAGGTGTACTGTCCTAATCCTAGGAGCACTCGCAATGCGAGAGAAGGTAAAGATAAAAGGCAACTGAATAAACTTTATTCGTATTTCTCCTGAACCAGAATCCATCCCCGAACTGGAACAAATTCCTTTCGAGTTCGTATATAACCATACGATGGAGTATCCAAATAACTGTGGATCTTCGTAGTGATACGAAGTGTCCTGGAGAAATACAAAGGTGAAGTAGAAGTGGCAATGAAATACTTGGTTTGGTCGTGAATAGCAGTCGCAATTTACTTTACCCTCTTTCTAATCCTTTTATTTGTCTTTACTTATTACCTTCTGTACACCATCGTTAGGCTAATTGGTTTTATTCATTCTCTACCGTTTGCACCTGTCTATAGTTTGGAAGAAGACTATCCAATTAGCGTAATAGGTGTACTGTCCTAATCGAAGGAGCACTCGCAACCTGAGAGAAGGTAAAAGGAAAAGACAACTGAATAGTCCTATTCATTTTCTCCAGAACCGAAAACCATTCTTGAATCTGGAACAAGTTCCTTCGAGTTCGTATATAACCATACGATGGTTTTATCCAATAGAAGTGGACGTTCGTAGTAATACATAGTGTTCTGGAGAAAAAGGGTAAAAGTAGGAGTGGCAATGAGGTATGCTATTCTGACAATCCAAAAGCCAGTGTTTAAGAAGGTTCAGTTAACTTGGTCACTGAGTCATAGTATAGGGTCGGGTCATGGTCGCTACCAAAGAGAGAGAGAAAAGAAACACTCTGTGTGCACTCTAATCTAGATCAGAATGGTTATCAATTTATCTAATCAGGAAACCTCCCACTGTCACCTCAAATTCTCCTCCAAACCTGAAAGAAGAATTAGTCGGGATCACCCGAGGAGTAAACCAACTCATCAGCGGGAATCGGAATCCAACTAATAATATGATGGAATCCACTCACATTATTACACTCCAGAAGGTATGCGCATACCTGGCAAGTTTCAGTTTCTTTAGAAACTCCCGATGTGATTTTTACCCCATGCTCTTATGACCTTGACTTTGGCCAACAAATCATAAGTCACATGTCAAGTTCTACCCGTCATTTTCCAGATTAATTTGAACCCACCCGTACCTACCCTTGACTTTGGCCAACAAAGTAGTACGACTGTCCCAAACCAACGCATCTATCTATGCAACAGAAAAGTAATAAATAGCTACCATACATTACGTCTTAACTTTGGCCAACAAACATAGTATGAATACTAAGTGCTACCCGTCTGAAATGACGGAGGGCTACGAATGGTTTTTGGCGAAAAACCTTTAACGTAATGAACTTGATATCGTTGAAGGAACCGGATAGCTTTTTATAAAAATATAGTGGCGAAAACCTTTGCTAAAAAGGTCACTCCCGGTGAAGGGATCTCGGCTCTTTCCCCGTAGAATGAGGTGCAGGATATTCTAACTGAATACCACGATGCAAAGCAAAAAAACAATCGGCTATAGTGAAGTTATTACCCTGACGCAAAATTCTGGCCAAGGGGTCACTCTCGGTGAAGGGATCTCGGCCCTTGCCTCGTCGACTGAGGTGCTGGATATTCATAACCGAATACCACTGTACAAAACAAAAAGAGAACGTCCTTGCAATATAAGCTTTTTGAAAATTGTTCCAACAACATCAGAATAGGTCTGTTTAGCTTGCATTGATCCGAATCAATGCAGTCCCATCAATTGATCACACCACAAAGGAACGAAAATATAATGTACGTATATGTCATTCGCATTCTCCACTGGGTCCCATCATCACACGTTAGATTACTTAACTAACGAAAGAGCGGGGACTGGACTAGTGTGGGTGTAAAACATATACAACATCTACTAGTATATATATCAATATATAATATTCGCTCAAGGCATGATAAAATGCAACATCACTGAAATGTAATAAGCATCACAGAACAATACAGATAATCTGGGATCCCTGGGTTTCATAGAGCCGCTACTGAAACCTGACGTTCCTCTGGTCGTGTGGATAGCCTGTGCAATGAAATCCTAGACCCCTACGGGCGCGGCAAATTACCCGCCAAAACCTGAAGCGAGGCAGCCCCCTTCAACAAAGTGAATGGACCACCCAGCACTTCACGGAATCCGGTAACTTGGGCACCCCTCCTTGGGTCAACCTATACCCCCTATGAGTGTGGCGAATAGCCCACCAATTCTAGAGTAAAGCCCCCTTCGTCTTAAAGCCATGAGATGCGGGCCCGTTGCTTTCTAGAACCTGGCTATCTGTGCACCCCACCGCGGGGTAATCCCAGTACAGAAAGTAAAATATATACAACGGGTACATCAACCTCAGCCCGGTCGTGCCCCAAAAGAATAATATACAAACAGGCAGTGATGGCAGTCCACATGTCGGACACTCGCCCCGCAATATCAAATGTACAAATATAACCAAACTGTACTACCATTGCATCTAGGCTATCCACCACGACAAATCCGCAACATCACAGCAAAACACAGAACATCAACGTGAATGTCGCGTTCGCAAATCCGTCTAAAAGGGCTATAGCAATTAGACAAGATTTACCGATCAAATAACATTCACGGTCGCAGATATAATGTAAATACTGTGAACTAACATGTTTTAAAATTTTCGATCGACAAAATTTCCCGAAGTGGGCCTCAAGCACAATTCCTAGTACTCAAACAAATCTGGGCCCAAAACAAAAAATACCAGAAACCCTAATTCCAATACAGAGAGAACTGTAGAAATTTTGGTGCCCTAATGATACAGTACGGCGGTGGAACCGCGGCCAAAATGTGGGTACGGTCGCGGTTCCGCAGCGCTACAGTGCAATCATTGTACCAAATTTTCTCAGAACTCTTAAAAAACCCTGTCTGTTTTTCTGCAATAATCAAAATAATTTTTCGACGGCAATAAAAATTCGATAGAAAGTTCAGTTTTGGAAATGCAGTTTCGGAAATTTTGTTCGATCGAAGTTCTAAACACGTTAAAGCAAGCTAGTAAAGGTTAATGACGTGGCTCTGATACCATGTAAGTCTACAGTAGCACTCCGGCCATCTGTCCGAGGCCAAAATGCGGAAACGAAAACTTTTTCAAAACTTGAAACCGGCGCTATCGTATGCTTAAAACCCGGATCGAACCATTAACCTACAACTAACTATCTAGAGAAGGGATATAAAGGCTATACCGATCGATCTGTGTCCTTCGGTCTTTAGCCACCTTCCCAAGCTCCCCACGGCATCTCCGGTTTTAAACTCCTCGTCGGAAAGGGCACCACATTTACGAGTCTTTTTACGGGCTCCCGCTTCATCCGAAGCAACTCGGGCACAAAGTGTGCTAGCCGACGTGTCCAAGGTGTTGTAGAGAATATTTGTGATTAGTTTGTCTCTTGCATCCATTGCTTAGATGGAGGTTGAAGGTGTTGCCATTAATAGAAATGGTGAGCTAGAGAAGAAAGAGGAAGAAGAAGAAGTTTCCTCTCTCTTTTCTTTTGTGATGTGTGTGTCATAAAATGAGAGCAAGAAGAGAATAATACAAGAGCCAACCTTGCCCTTGGCTGCCCCCCTCTCTCCTCTCATCAAATTAACTCACAAATCCATCATATAATATGACACATGAACAAGAATAGAGGCCCTGAGTCATCACTTGTGCATGTGTCACAATTAATGATCTTAATCATGATTTTGTGCTCATAATTTCCATTAACAAACGTTAATCCAAATGTTTGCAACAATAAAAAGTTACGGCAATATCTAAAGTAAACTTGTGACGAATCACAAGGATACCCCTCACCTATATATACATACCTGCATCCGCATTCCGAATTAATGCGAATGCGATGAGACTAAAATAATCCAACATATCTAATACTATGATCCGGCTTAAACCAAATCCCACTAGTATGATCCGTCCGATCATGATCTGTGCACTTCTGCACGTATATAATCGGACCCTGCCATATGTCATACGGCCTCTACAACGTTTCGCCCGAAACTTGAGAAACTTTCTGTAAGGGACTCTAAAGACTCGTCAATACTTTGGCTGTGGATTTAACCACTAGCACATCAGAGGTATTAGCCGTACGTAATGGGCTACCAGGTATTGACCAAAAGGGAGGTCGATGAGTGAACTCATCCTGACACCCTACTGAGCTTGTCAGTGATAATATCCATACATTCCGGTCCGTTCGTCTATGAGCATCGCATGGCGGGCCTAGGGGATTGGTAAAAGTCAGACCCCCAAAAGCGGTACAAGTCGTGTCAGAGTGTAGCTCAGAACACCCTGAGAAACTACTGGAATACCTACCAGTAAATCTCTTGCCTTGGCCAAGAACTTTGTGTAATGGCTCTCCTAGACATAGCGCGATCTCATCCTCAATACCGGGAGAGATGAAACCCCTGCTGATCCTCTCACTGCCTCCATGTGGCTCGGGACGGTACCCAACTAAAACCTGTTTGCACGACTCCTTTGAGCCATGGTAGGGTAGTAATCAAAGTACAGGGAACTCACACGAGACAAATGACGATCTCAGGTCGATGAACTAACATGTACACATGTCACCAGGGAACTGCTATCTGACGTCAGGTATAATACCAACTAGCATGTTCCCGGCGAGTCCTGTCCGGTGTACTCATAACCCAATGAGCACCTGTGTATATCTTAGGTGATCCAACTGACACCAATGGCTTGTGAGACCGGCCACCACCTCTCGTCGGGGTCTCGATTGTATACACTAGTCTACTACGGAGTATCGATGCCCTACCTCGAAAACTCCCACGACTAGGGACCTTTTAAGGATGTGCTTATAGACCCCAGCTCCCACGTATATGATCGCCATTATACCTCTGGCAGTCAAGAAAAAATCCGAAGGGCTCTATCAATGTGTAATAGTGATCTGTAAGGTCACCTAAAACTGTACACGATGATGGTAAAGATAAACCATGGTAGCATACTATTCTCTATCAACGTGTAATAGGGAACTACAATGTCACCTAAAGCATGTACACGATGATAAAGACAAACCAGATAGTATACAAACCTCTAGAGTAAGACTGTCCTACCGGTATAGGTCCTCCCTTAATCATTGCAATCATGTGGCTGCAATCCAATAATTGACTCTGAGGGCATTATATCCAACAAATCGTTGGAACAATTTTAAAACCACTCGGTTTTTTTTCAAAAACAGTAAGACTTTAAAAATGCGGAGCTTAAACCACTCCTTTTAGAAGCTATCAGATTCCTACGATTATATCAAGTTTACTACGTTCACGGTTTCGCCAAAACCATTCGTAGCCCTCCGTCATTTCAGTTGGATATTCAGTAGTATTCAAGCTATGTATTTTGACCTTTGCCAAGGTATAGTGATTGGTAGCTGCTGAATATTCATCTGTACCATAGATAGATACGTTGGTTTGGGACAGTCGTACTACTATTTTGGCCTTCGTCAAGGGTATGTACGGGTGAGTTCAAATTAACTTGGACAATGATAGGTAGAACTTGACATGTGACTTATGATATGCTGGCCTTCGTCAAGGTTATAAGAGCATAGGGAAAAATTCCACATCGGGAGTTTCTAAAGAAACATAAATTTGCTAATGTTGCTTACCATTTGACGTATGATAATTTTGGTACGATTCCTTCGACTTTATCACACAATGACATTTGGATCCCGATCCTACTGTGAGTATATGCTACTCCTCGGGAGATTTTTTCACTTAAACGATCAATGTTATAAACCAAGTAGGTGTCTAGAATGGTGTTAGCAGGGCTATGCCTCCACGGAAAAGAGGTTATTTAATTAAGAAACTTCACAAAAACATTGTAAAACCTCCCTCGAAGTACCGACACTGGCCTTGCTGAAAGGTTAAGCAAGAATTGTACGGTGAGATTAATCCTGACTAATTCTTTTTTATGGTTTGAGGAAGGATTCGAGAAACAGTGGGAGCCATCCTGTTTAGATAAACTAAAAACCAATTTAAACTTGCAAGGGTATCATACTAAAGTGTTTCTTCTCTCTCTCTCCTAATTACAGCGATCAAGATGACCGACCTTAAGTTACTATTAGATAAAAACATATTGACGGGTACAAATTATAAAGATTGACTCGGGAATATCAAGATGGCAATCACATATGACAAATTGGACTATCTTCTCACTACTAAAGACCCTGCCGTCCCAGGTCCAAAATCCAGCATCGCGGATAAGGAAATACGTAAAACCTGGGAAATCGATAGTGCGAAATCCAAGTGGCTCGTGCTGGCCTTTATGGATAATGAACACCAGAGTGTTAGGTCCATGTTACCTCTCCCGGTACTTTCAGGGTTGCGGAAACGGTAAAACGAAAATTTTTCTTGACTAGGTAACATGGACCGTAAAATACGGATCTTTGCTAAACTAGAAACTAGCAAACTACAAGAGGTGTTATCTACTATGCCATAGAAGTTATACCTCACGATACCGGTCCTTCGGGTCTTCATTCCGTTGTCCCGCCAGTCCACCCAAGCTCCGACGATCGATCCGGACTTTGGTCACCTCCGCGGCCTTCTTGAGTCGAAGACGATCCATCCGAGAGTTGTACACCGAGCTCCACCTCGAGCCGAGGCAACTAGGGCAACAAGATCGCTAGTCTTGAAGTCCTAGGTTATGTAGAAGAGGTTGATGGAGGTGTTTGTCTATGTGGATTCTTTTTCTCTCAACACATGAGATCAAAAGAAGAAATCAAGAGGAGGAGGAAGGAGCTTGCAACCATGGAGCTTTCTCTTTTTCTTTTCAAGAGAGAGAATGAGAAAAGAGAAATAAAAATTGTTAACTAAAGATAATGAACCATGGTTGCAATAATACTAAAAATCATCATTACTAATCCTATCATGATAAAGTTGATGGTTACATTGATGTGACCATTTTCATAATCCAAAATGAAAAAGAAAACCAAAGAAGAGTGTAGACCTCTCATGAAAACTTTGGTCAACGGGTCAACAAAGTCAAGAGTGGTCAAAGTGGTCAAATGGTCAAAGCAATTAGCCATCACATAATTATCACTAAAAGGATTAGTAAATAATGTCGGCGGCTCATAATGATTTTGACTGAACGAATTGCCAAAACCGTAATAAGTCCACCTCAAAATGGTTTTGACCAAATCAACTGTCAAAACCTTAATGTGCCTGCCACATAACGGTTTTGGCCGAACCAACTGCTAAAACCCTAATGAGGCACCTCCTCCTTCATCGCTCCTCAAAACTGTGCATACACACCCGCATCCGCATTCCGTAGAATGCGAATGCATAGAAGATAAAACAAATCCATCCGTACAATACTAGGATCCGGCTTAAACCAAAGCCCACTAGTATTGCCTGCCCGAACAGCATACACACACAAGTGCACATAAGTGATCGCAGCCCTGCCGTAAAACCATACGGCCTTTACACGTTTCGCTCAGTGCAGGGAAACTCTCTGTGTGGGACTCTAAAGACTCGACACTACGCTGACAGTGGGTTTAACCAAAGACCGCAAGCGGCACTAGCTGTACGTAACGGTCCCCAGGTAGATGTCGATAAGAAGGCCGATGAGGTAAACCCATCCGAACTCCAACTGAGTCTGTATGTGACAATCTCCGTACAGTCCGGTCTGTTCGTCTAATAACATCACATGGCGGGCCTAGAGGGTGGTAAATGTCAGTCCCCTAATAGCGGTACAAATCGTGTCGGAGTGTACCCTAGAACACCCTGAGATAACACAGGAAACCTACCAATATATCTCGCTTGCCCTGGCTAAGGACTACTTATGTAATGGCTCTCCTAGACACAGCGCGATGTCAACCCCCAATACCGAGAGAGACGAATCCTGGCAACCGTCACTGCCTCCAAGTGCTTCGGGACTGCACCCAACTACTACCTTTTTGTAAGACTCAGTAGAGCCATGGTAAGGTAGTCAAAGAACAGTGGGAACACACTTGAGGCGAAGTGACAGTGTCAAGTCAGCGGACTAAACTGTACTCATGTCACCTGGGAACTGTTAACTGACGATAGGTATAATACCAACCAACAGTTCCTGATGAGTCCTGTCCAGTGTACTCGTAACCTTAACAAGCACCCGCATACTATCTCAAGTATGACGTACTGACGGCTGTGGGACAGACCGCCTCCCGCACTAGGATAAGAAGCGCATACGCTAGTCTACTCCGGAGTATCGATGCCCTGTCTCGATAATCCCACGACTAGGGACGTGTATATAAGGATGTGCTTGTAGTCTTTCCATGGAAGGTATATAGCAGCAATCATTCAAAATCATAGTCTTGCCATTTGGCAATACTAGGTGATATTCACCGACAGCTGCAGCATTTACTTGTGCTCCGTTCGCTACTCTGAGCGACATATCACCAGGTGCAACTTTCCTACTTTTTCTCAGTCCCTGCAATAAATTACAGATATGAGGTCCTGATCCGGTATCAAGTACCCAGGAGGTAGGGCTGACGTAAAGCAGTTCTCAATTACAAGAACACCTGAAGTAGATGCAAAACTATGCTCCTTCTTCAACTGGGTATCCTTAGAATCCATACAATCCTCTTTCCCTTGTTCATACATATGACTATTGTCACAAATTAGAGCCGAACAACGTTCCCCAGCCACGAATAAGAATTCGGATCGGTCAAGCGATACATTTTTTTATCTTGATTAGGGCGTGAAATGGTTGCTACCTGGAGAGAGAAAAGAAACACTCAGCGTGCGCTCTTGCAAGATTAGATTGGTTTATTAGTTTATCTAACCAGGATGGCTCCCACTGTTTCCTCAAATTCTTCTTAAAACCTTCTAAAAGAAGAACTAGTCGGGATTAATTGCACGTCACAATTCTTGCTTAACCTTTCAGCTAGGCTAGTGTTGGTACTTCGAGGGAGGTTTTCCAACGCTTTCGCGAAGTTCCTTAATTTAAGAACCTATTTTCCCTGGGGGCGTAGCCCCACTAACACCATTCTAGACACTTACTTGGTTTATAGTATTGATTGTTAAGTGAAATAATCTCCCGAGAGTAATCCAACTCATCAGTAGGATCGGGATCCAACTATCATTGTGCGATGACCTAGATGGAATCCACTTTAGTCACCACGCTCCAGAAGGTATGCTAAATCTGCAAGTTTCAGTTTCTTTAGAAACCCCCGATGTGGATTTTTTCCCCTGACAGTTTATGACCTTGACAATGCCAACATATCATAAACCGCCAGTCAAGTTCGGCCCGTCATTATCTTGATTAACTTAGACCCACCCGCATATCCCTTGACAATGCCAACATAGATATGCGACTGTCCTAAATAATCTGAAAAATAAAGCTGCAAACAAGCAATACTTAGCTACCGATCACTACGCCTTGACAATGCCAAAATAAGTACTTGTAGGAAATGACGGAGGGCTACAGCTGGGTTTTTGGCGAAAAACCCGTTAACGTAATGAACTTGATATCGTTGAAGGAACCTGATAACCTTTTTGAAAATATAGTGGCGAAAACTTTTGCTAAAGAGGTCACTCCCTGTGAAGGGATCTCGGCTCTTTCCTCGTCGAAAGAGGTGCTGGGCATTCATAACCGAATACCTCTATGCAAAGCAAGAATAATCGACTATAGTGAAGTTATTACTCTGACGCAAACTTTTGTCCAAGGGGTCACTCCCGATGAAGGGATCTCGGCCCTTGCCTCGTCGAATGAGGTGCTGGACATTCATAACCGAATACCTCTGTGCAAAACAAAAGTGAATGTCCTTGCAATAACAACTTTTTGAAAAATTGTTCCAACAGCGTCTTTTAGGTTTGTTTTCTTGCATTAATTTAATGCGTCCCATCAATTAATCCTACCATTGCAGAAAACAACCAAAATACGCCGTACGCTTATGCCATCCGCATTCGCCACGGGGCCCCGTCATCATCCGTTAGGTTACTTAACGAACGACAGAGCGGGGGTTGGACTAGCGCGGATGCAAAACATAAGCAACACCAAAATAGATATCATATATAGATATATAGCAATGATAGCCAATCCAGATCATAGATGAACACTTTAGATATACTAGGAACCCGCGATTCGTTCGAGCATGCAACGAAAAGCGGATTACACGGTCGCGATGAATAGCCAAACCCCACCCTAGACCCCTACGGGTGCGGCAAACTACCTGCCAAGTATCCCAAGCGAAGCAACCTCCCTCAACCCATGAGTAGGCCCCTCGGCACTTCGAGATACCTGGTAGTTTGTGCACCCCACCTTGGGTCTATCCTGTTGGAGTTAGTGCCCTCAGAGTCAATTATTGGATCACAGGCACGTGATTGCAATGATTGAGGGAGGACCTATCCCGGTAGGACAGTCTTACTCGAGATGATAGTATGCTATCTGGTTTATCTTTATCATCGTGTACTGCTTTAGGTGACCTGACATATCGCTATTACACGTTGATAGAGCCCCTAGGATTCTTGCTTGACGACCAGCAGTATGATGGCGATCATATACGTGGGAGCTGGTAGTCTATAAGCACATCCTTAAAAGGTCCCTAGTCGTGGGAGTTTCGAGACTGGGCATCGATACTCCATTAGTAGGCTAGTGTATACAGTCGAGACCCCGACGAGGGGCGGTGGCCGGTCTCACAAGCCACTGGTGTCAGTTGGTTCACCTAAGATGTATACAGGTGCTCATTGGGTTATGAGTACACCGGACAGGACTCGCCGGGAACCTGCTAGTTGGTCTTGTACCAGATGTCAGATAGCAGTTCCCAGGTGACATGTGTACAGGTTAGTTCATCGACCTGAGATCGTCATTTGTCTCGTGTGAGTTCCCACTGTGCTTTGATTACTACCCTACCACGGCTCAAAGGAGTCGTGCAAACAGGTTTTAGTTGGGTACAGTCCCGAGCCACATGGAGGCAGTGAGCGGATCTGCAGGGGTTCGTCTCTCCCGGTATTGGGGGTGAGGTCGCGCTGTGTCTAGGAGAGCCATTACGCAAAGCCCTCGGCCGAGGCAGGAGATTTACTGGTAGGTATTCCAGTAGTATCTCAGGGCGTTCTGGGCTACGCTCCGACACGACTTGTACCGCTTTTGGGGGTCTGACTTTTACCAACCCCCTAGGCCTGCCATGCGATACTCATAGACGAACGGACCGGACTGTACGGATATTGTCACTGACAGGCTCAGTTGGGTGTCGGGGTGAGCTTCCTCATCGACGTCCCTTTTGGTCAATAGCTGGTGGCCCGTCACGTATTGGCTTATACCTCTGACGTGCCAGTGGTTAAATCCACAGCCATAGTATTGACGAGTCTTTAGAGTCCACCACACTTTCAGTTACTCAGCTTTCGGGCGAAACGCTGTAGAGGCCGTATGGAGATATGGCAGGGTCCGATCAGATACGTGCGGTATTGCACGGATCAGGATCGGACAGTTTTGTACTAATGGCCGTATAGTTATATGGCAGGGTTCGATCAGATACGTGCGGTATTGCACGGATCAGGATCGAACGGATTTTACTAGCCGGCTTTGGTTTAAGCCGGTACTAGTTTAGTACAGTGTAGATTTTGTCTCATTGCATTTGTATCCGGTCGGAATACAGATGCAGGTGTGTATGCACAGTGTAGGGGTTTTCCTGTAATTTATTACGGGACCAGTTTTCTGGAGTTGCCAGTTTGCATTCCGTTCCGGCCGGTTTTCCTTTGTTCTTTCCCGGCCGGACGTTACCGATGGAGGGGGTAATTTGCAGTTTTGCAAATTACACTTTGTGGGGGGGTTTCTTGCAATTGTGTTGATTATGATACCTTTCATATCTTGCTCCATGCTTGCATTAATTTGACATGAAAGGGTATGGTGTGAATTAATGTGAAGCATGGTTCTTGGTTTTCTTGCTTGATGTTGTGGTCACCACTTCCTTGCTCCTACAATAACCTCCCTTCTTGCTTCATTTGTTTAGAGATTCCTCCACCATTTCTATCATGGTTTTGGCCGGCCACTTGAGTGAGGAGATGAGAGAAAATTTCTTTTTGGCATGACACATTTTTCTTCATCTCATATCTTCATGCAAGGAAAAATGAAAGCACCATATATATTTTCCTTGTTCTCAATCCTCCATCATGGCAACTACAAACCCCAAATGAGACTAGCATCATCTACACTACATTCTACAGCAATTCTTGAGCATGTCGAGTTGCCGGCTTCATGCTCGAGTTGCCTCGGTATTGAGGCGGGAGCCCGTAAAAGACGAAGGCGATGTGGTGCCCTTTCCGGCGAGGAGGCGACGATGTGGAGCCAAGCTTTTCCGCGGGAGATCGGGATGATGAAGAGAAGACCGGAGGACTCGGATCACTCGGTATACTTCTTTTCCCATCTCTTGTTAGCTAGTATAGGTTAATGGTAAACGATCCGGGTAATTGTCCGCGGTAGCGCCGGTTTCCGAGTAAGGAAATTTTTTGATTCCGCATTTTGGCCTCGAGTAAGAGGCCGGGGCGCTGCCGTGGCGCAACATGGTATCAGAGCCACGCCATTAACCTTACCTAGCTTGTTCTAATGCGTTTTACTTATCCGATCGACCAAAATCTCAAAAACCGTATTTTAGTTCACATCAGTTTCTGTTGAAATTTTTTGGTGTCTAAAAATTTTTCAGGTGGTCTCAGAAAGATGTGCAGGGTGTTCTAAGAACTCTGGAGAAAAACGACAAAGTGAACCCTTACTTGGAGCGCGGAAGCGCGGCAATACCCCCCTTTCTGCCGCGCTTCCGCCGCACTATGGTGGGCCCACTTGGTAATTTTTCTTCAGTTGTCTTATGGGCTGAAAATAGGGCTTTTGGAATATTAAAATTGGGCCAGTTATTTCTGTGAGTGCTACAGTTTTCTTTTGGGGCCCGCTTGTTAATTATTTGATTGATCGGATATTTTAAACACATTATTTCACAGTATTTACATTATATCTGCGACCGTGAATGTCACTCGATCGGTAAATCCGGTCTGACTGCTATAGCCCGGTTAGACGGATTTGCGAACGTGATTTTCACGTTGATGTTCTATGTTTATGCTGTGATGTTGCGGATCGGTCGTGGGGGATAGCCTGGTTGCAATGTTAGTACAGTGTTGTATTATGTACATTTGATATTGCGGGGCGAGCGTCCGACATGTGGACTGCCGTCACTGCCTGATTGTATTATTCTTTTGGGGCACGACCTGGTTGCGGTCGATGTACCCGGTGTATGTATATTTTACTTTCTGTACTAGGGTTGCCCCGCGGTGGGGTGCACGGATAGCCGGGTTCTGGAGGGCAACGGGCCCGCATCTCAGGGCATTGAGACGGAGGGGGCTTCAGTCCTGGATTGGCGGGCTATTCGCCGCACTCGTAGGGGGTACAGGTTGACCCAGGAGGGGTGCCCAAGTTGCCGGATTCCGTGAAGTGCTGGGTGGTCCATTCACGGTACTGAAGGGGGCTGCCTCGCTTCAGGTCTTGGCGGGTGACTTGCCGCGCCCGTAGGGGTCTAGGATTTTATTGCACAGGCTATCCACACGACCAGGGGAACGTCGGGTTTCAGCAGCGGCTCTGTGAAACCCGGGGCTTCCAGATATCTGTATTGTTCTGTGATGCTGTACATTTCTGTGATGTTGCATTTTATTCACGCCTTGAGCGAAATACTATATATTGGTATATATATTAGTAGATGTTGTATGTGTTTTTCATCCGCGCTAGTCCAGTCCCCGCTCTGTCGTTAGTAAGCTAACCTAACGAGTGATGACGGGACCCAGTGGCGAATGCGGATGGCATATACGTACGTCAGTATATTTTCGTTCTTTGTGGTGTGATTATTTGATGGGACTGCGTTGATTCGGATCAATGCAAGATAAACAAACCTAATCTGATGTTGTTGGAACACTTTTCAAAAAGCTGTTATTGCAAGGACGTTCGCTTTTGTTTTGCATTGTGGTATTCATTTGGGATATCCTGCTCCTCAGTCGACGAGGCAAGGGCCGAGATCCCTTCACCGGGAGTGACCCCTTGGACAGAAGTTTGCGTCAGGGCATTAACTTCACTATAGCCGATTACTTTTGCTTTGCATCGTGGTATTCAGTTGGAATATCCTGCACCTCATTCTACGGGGAAAGAGCCGAGATCCCTTCACCGGGAGTGACCTCTTTAGTAAAGGTTTTCGTCACTATATTTTCTAAAAAGGCTATGCAGTTCCTTCAACGATATCAAGTTCATTACGTTAAAGGTTTTTCGCCAAAAACCATTCGTAGCCCTCCGTCATTTCTTATGGGTATTATTTAGTATTCGTGCTGCGTTTGTTGACTCCGTCAAGGCGTAGTGTACGGTAGCTAAGTGGTGCTTGTTTGTTGCATAAGTGGGATTGGTTAGGACAGTCGTGCGGCCTTGTTGACTCCGTCAAGGGCACGTACGGGTGGGTTTAATGCAATCCAGATAATGACGGGTTGAACTTGACTAGGACTCTTTGATTTGTTGACTCCGTCAAGGTCACTTGAGTCCTAGGGGTAAAAATCACATCGGGAGTTTCAAAAGAACTGAAACTTGCCAGGCATGCGCATACCTTCTGGAGTGTGGTGACGTGAGTGGATTCCGTCACGTTATCATGCGGTGATAGTTGGATCCCGATTTCCACTGATGAGTTGGTTTACTCCTCGGGTGATCCCGACTAATTCTTCTTTCAGGTTTGGAGGAGAATTTGAGGTACAGTGGGAGGTTTCCAGATTAGACAAAGTGGTAACCATTCTGATCTAGGTTAGAGTGCACGCTGAGTGTTTCTTCTCTCTCTCTCTGGCAGCGACCATTGACCCGACCCTGGACTATGACTCAGTGACCAAGTTGACCGAACCTTCTTAACACTGGCTTTTGGATTGTCAGAGTTGCAGACCTCATTGCCACTCCTACTTTTACCCTTTTCTCCAGGACACCCCGTATTACCGCGAACGTCCACTTCCATTGGACAAAACCATCGTATGGTTAGATACGAACTCGAAGGACTTCGAGGATGGTTTCTGGTTCTGGAGAAAACGGATAGGACTATTCAGTTGTCTTTTCTTTTCACCTTCTCTCAGGTTGCGAGTACTCCTTGGTTTAGGAGTAGTACACCTATTACGCAAATTGGATAGTCTTCTTCCAAACCTTAGGCTGGTGCCGAACAGTGGGGAATGAAGAAAACCAATTAGCATAACGATGGTGTACAGAAGGTATTGAGTTAAGACAAAGAAAGGGATTAGTAAGAGGGCAAAGTAAATTGCGACTGCTATTCACGACCGAACCAAGTATTTCTTCGCCAATCCTAAATCACCTTTGTATTTCTCCAGGACACTCCGTATCACTACGAAGATCCACAGTTTATTTGGATACTCCATCGTATGGTTATATACGAACTCGAAAGGAACTTGTTCCAGTTCGGGGATGGATTATGGTTCAGGAGAAATAGGAATAAAGTACATTCAGGTGTCTTTTATCTTCACCTTCTCTCGCATTGCGAGTGCTCCTAGGATTAGGACAGTACACCCTTTATGCTTATTGGATAGTCTTCTTCCAAACCATAGGCTGGTGCCGAACGGTAGGGAAGGAAGAAAACCAATTGCCCTAAAGGGGTGTGCAGACGGTAATGACTAAAGACATATAAAGGGATTTGGACAGGTGGCAAAGAATTATACGGTTATAGTTGTGAATCTGGATAATGGTAGAGACATTACTAGGAATACCAGAATACCCCACAGAAACATTACAATGTTTCAGTTTCACTGTGTACTGTTAAAAGAAAACTGATTTCCCGATTAGACACTTATTCCAGGGTATGTATTTACCAGGTATGATTCTCACATCTGTATGGTTTTACAGATGATGAGTGGGAGTAAGTTATTGGGAATTAGGTGACCATCCTCATTATATTGGGATTCGTTGTAATCGGTGATATTTTGAGGAGTTCACCTGGGCTGTTTGCCGGACGGCAATTATTTGGTTTTGAATATCCGCGGTTATGCACCAATTTCAAATTGATATATCTGTACGTCTATTTTCATAGAGTGAGATATACCTTTTGATATTATGTCGATGACATTTACCTATATCAGTGGATGGTTAGGTAAGGAGCATTAAACAGCGGTGTAATTCTTCTTAACCATAAGTACAGTTTTCGACCTACGACACACAGTGAAAGAGTTGTTAGACTCAGCGGACTTATACAGAGTATTGTATGTTGTCCAGTGTCCATTAGGACAGAGGGGTTGGTCCTCATACTATATTCTGTTTACTTTTAACTTCTCTAGTTCTTAGACATGTGCTTCGTGGAAACACAGGGTCTAAGTTTTGAGGAGTTATAGGTATTTGAATAGAGTAGAGAACCAGGTGTAGCAAGTATCAGGATTCTTCAAAGAGATCGAAGATGTAGATACTTGTGTATGCTATTCAGTTGATAGTAATGATGAAGACAGATTGCTTCTCTTTCAAGATACTCATAATTGGAAGCGTTCCTAAGTTGAGTAACGCTGATCGGCCTCCTTCCATTTAGTTGACATGCACTGGAGACAGCTGCATGATTTGAATCTGGTTCAATTAAATCAGTGCCTCTGGTTCTATATTGGATATAGAACAGTTCATATCTTAACATTGTTAAGGTACGGGGAGTTGTCCGGCTTATGCTTAAAACCAGACTCCGGATAACTCAAGGCACGTTTCTCTAATGGCTGTTTGTGGGTTGACCCAGGCTATGACGAGGGTTGACTTTCTACCATCTGGCAGATCAATAGAAATATTGTTCAAAACTCGCCACAGTTTTATTAAAAATGGATTTTTTCAAAAACAGAAGTGGGAGTATGGTAGAACTGGAAGTGATTCCAGAACCGCAAACGATTACTGAAGATTTGATAAGGAACCTAAAGATTCAATCTGATTTGACATTCCATTGGCCACTCCGCAGATAAGGTGGGTAACTTCAGACACCCGAGAGGTACTCCGGTAGCCTCAAGGACGGTGACAGGGAAGTTCTTGTTTACCCACACTTGCCATTGTTGTTGTTCCAGGCTGCGAGACCCGGCAGGAGGATGAGTATAGCGTCGTTCTAAACTAGATTTAGAAGTGCACGTCTATATGACTCTGGCAGAGGGTTGTCGTAGTCAGTGGGAGCAGCGGAAGCATTGGTGGACATCAGGCTTATGTCTATTTATAGACTAAAGCAGATATAACGGAGCAAGATCATCTATTTCTGATGTGACAGTCATAGGTTTGACGTCATCAGAATAGGGGATGGATCTGTTGAGAAGGTAGTAGGAAGTGATATTCATATACTACGATCGGTTATACTTTGGTCGTCACACAGTGTTTTCTCCACATGGGACTTGGACATTATATCAGACATACTGGTTACTAGATCTATGGTTTTAGATCTAGATTTGGGTGGTTTCCCAATCAGGGTACTTTGACAGCATTCTAAGAGTATTTAGAATGGACGACTCCTGGCATGGTAGTGTACCTGCAGGTAATGGAGTCACCCTCTCTAAAGGTGTCTTACAGACTAAAGTGGAGAGGGATACGCATGATTGACAGATCACTTGCTTAGGCAATTGATGTCAAGTACCACACCAGATGTTGTTCTTGCACTAGATGCAATAAGTTGACATTAATCCAATCCTGGAGAAACAGTCGGAAGCAGTTTTAGAACATAAGTGGATGTTCTAGGGATATGATAACGGCTGCCTCCTTTTGGAGACGGTTATCACTCCAGGCTTCCAAGGTGACATGGACAACAAGGAGGTTGTCAGAGTTATAGTTCTCCCTCTTACGAGGGACAGTATTTTGGACAGGTGGTCCAAGGCAATACTGAGGAAGGCATGGCGCAGAATACTGATTAAATTCAGTTGTTGATACAGTCTAAGGAGTTTGGATTTGGAGTTCATTAATGAGCTAGGTCCCATCAGACATCCAGACATTCTAAGACAGGTATTGCTCATTTCGGGAGATGGTTTTCTCCGCGAACATGAGATATAGAGAGACATAGAAAGAAACATCACAGCGGATCCACTCACTGAGGCTATTCCTCGAACGCAATAGTTTCGCAAACGGGTTTTGTGAGACTGACTAGTAGAGGAGTTGGGTGTTCGGTATCACATGGGCTGTGAGTATGCGACATCGCAATAATTAGCCTTGAGTGCAAGTGGGAGATTGTTGGAGTTAGTGCCCTCAGAGTCAATTATTGGATCACAGGCACGTGATTGCAATGATTGAGGGAGGACCTATCCCGGTAGGACAGTCTTACTCGAGATGATAGTATGCTATCTGGTTTATCTTTATCATCGTGTACTGCTTTAGGTGACCTGACATGTCGCTATTACACGTTGATAGAGCCCCTAGGATTCTTGCTTGACGACCAGCAGTATGATGGCGATCATATACGTGGGAGCTGGTAGTCTATAAGCACATCCTTAAAAGGTCCCTAGTCGTGGGAGTTTCGAGACTGGGCATCGATACTCCATTAGTAGGCTAGTGTATACAGTCGAGACCCCGACGAGGGGCGGTGGCCGGTCTCACAAGTCACTGGTGTCAGTTGGTTCACCTAAGATGTATACAGGTGCTCATTGGGTTATGAGTACACCGGACAGGACTCGCCGGGAACCTGCTAGTTGGTCTTGTACCAGATGTCAGATAGCAGTTCCCAGGTGACATGTGTACAGGTTAGTTCATCGACCTGAGATCATCATTTGTCTCGTGTGAGTTCCCACTGTGCTTTGATTACTACCCTACCACGGCTCAAAGGAGTCGTGCAAACAGGTTTTAGTTGGGTACAGTCCCGAGCCACATGGAGGCAGTGAGCGGATCTGCAGGGGTTCGTCTCTCCCGGTATTGGGGGTGAGGTCGCGCTGTGTCTAGGAGAGCCATTACGCAAAGCCCTCGGCCGAGGCAGGAGATTTACTGGTAGGTATTCCAGTAGTATCTCAGGGCGTTCTGGGCTACGCTCCGACACGACTTGTACCGCTTTTGGGGGTCTGACTTTTACCAACCCCCTAGGCCCGCCATGCGATACTCATAGACGAACGGACCGGACTGTACGGATATTGTCACTGACAGGCTCAGTTGGGTGTCGGGGTGAGCTTCCTCATCGACGTCCCTTTTGGTCAATAGCTGGTGGCCCGTCACGTATTGGCTTATACCTCTGACGTGCCAGTGGTTAAATCCACAGCCATAGTATTGACGAGTCTTTAGAGTCCACCACACTTTCAGTTACTCAGCTTTCGGGCGAAACGCTGTAGAGGCCGTATGGAGATATGGCAGGGTCCGATCAGATACGTGCGGTATTGCACGGATCAGGATCGGACAGTTTTGTACTAATGGCCGTATAGTTATATGGCAGGGTTCGATCAGATACGTGCGGTATTGCACGGATCAGGATCGAACGGATTTTACTAGCCGGCTTTGGTTTAAGCCGGTACTAGTTTAGTACAGTGTAGATTTTGTCTCATTGCATTTGTATCCGGTCGGAATACAGATGCAGGTGTGTATGCACAGTGTAGGGGTTTTCCTGTAATTTATTACGGGACCAGTTTTCTGGAGTTGCCAGTTTGCATTCCGTTCCGGCCGGTTTTCCTTTGTTCTTTCCCGGCCGGACTTTACCGATGGAGGTGGTAATTTGCAGTTTTGCAAATTACACTTTGTGGGGGGGTTTCTTGCAATTGTGTTGATTATGATACCTTTCATATCTTGCTCCATGCTTGCATTAATTTGACATGAAAGGGTATGGTGTGAATTAATGTGAAGCATGGTTCTTGGTTTTCTTGCTTGATGTTGTGGTCACCACTTCCTTGCTCCTACAATAACCTCCCTTCTTGCTTCATTTGTTTAGAGATTCCTCCACCATTTCTATCATGGTTTTGGCCGGCCACTTGAGTGAGGAGATGAGAGAAAATTTCTTTTTGGCATGACACATTTTTCTTCATCTCATATCTTCATGCAAGGAAAAATGAAAGCACCATATATATTTTCCTTGTTCTCAATCCTCCATCATGGCAACTACAAACCCCAAATGAGACTAGCATCATCTACACTACATTCTACAGCAATTCTTGAGCATGTCGAGTTGCCGGCTTCATGCTCGAGTTGCCTCGGTATTGAGGCGGGAGCCCGTAAAAGACGAAGGCGATGTGGTGCCCTTTCCGGCGAGGAGGCGACGATGTGGAGCCAAGCTTTTCCGCGGGAGATCGGGATGATGAAGAGAAGACCGGAGGACTCGGATCACTCGGTATACTTCTTTTCCCATCTCTTGTTAGCTAGTATAGGTTAATGGTAAACGATCCGGGTAATTGTCCGCGGTAGCGCCGGTTTCCGAGTAAGGAAATTTTTTGATTCCGCATTTTGGCCTCGAGTAAGAGGCCGGGGCGCTGCCGTGGCGCAACATATCCTAGGAGCACAAACAGTAAAAATAAATTATACAATGGCGGCTACAACCTCATCCCGGATGTGTGGCCAAACAAATAATATTACATCAATTTTCAAATTTTACAATGAATGAAAGAAAAAAAAACTCTCATCTCACATCCACCCCGGCTATTCATCCTCGACAATCCAACGAGTTCATATACACAAACCATCAACATTACAGATCACAGATATGTATAACCACCACTAATCGACGTATAGCGATTAGCAGACGTTCAATACATATATCACAGCATAGATAATATCCATTAGCCAAAGTCTACGGAATTTCGATCAAAATATGGATTTATAACCACCCCAAATACCAATTTGTTTTCTGGAAATTCTAGGCAGAAATAAAATATACTAAAAATCCCAAAACACTAACAGAGGAACACTGCAAGGATAATGACCCACGGCCGAGTCAACTCGGCCCCGGAACTGCTGTGAGTTTGGCCGAGTCAGTGGATCGTTTTCCTTGTGTGTTCTGTAAAAACCCTGAGCCGATTTTTCATGTATGTTAAATTATTTTTAGAGCAGGTTTAAAAATCGGTAGAAACTTGGGGTTTTTGAAAAATGTTTTGCGATTTTTTCCGATCGAAGTTCTATATACTTTACTAACTAGCTAGTTTGTGTTTAGTTAGGCTCTGATACCACTGTTAGGTCCACGTTACCTCTCCCGGTACTTTCAGGGTTGCGGAAACGGTAAAACAAAAAATTTTCTTGACTAGGTAACATGGACCGTAAAATACGGATCTTTGCTAAACTAGAAACTAGCAAACTACAAGAGGTGTTATCTACTATGCCATAGAAGTTATACCTCACGTTACCGGTCCTTCGGGTCTTCATTCCGCTGTCCTGCCCGTTCATCCATGCTCCGAGGGTCGATCCGGACTTTGGTCAGACGATCCACCCGAGAGTTGTACACCGAGCTCCACCTCGAGCCGAGGCAACTATGGCAACAAGATCGCTAGTCTTGAAGTCCTAGGTTATGTAGAAGAGGTTGATGGAGGTGTTTGTCTATGTGGATTCTTTTTCTCTCAACACATGAGATCAAAAGAAGAAATCAAGAGGAGGAGGAAGGAGCTTGCAACCATGGAGCTTTCTCTTTTTCTTTTCAAGAGAGAGAATGAGAAAAGAGAAATAAAAATTGTTAACTAAAGAAAATTGAACCATGGTTGCAATAGTACTAAAAATCATCATTACTAATCCTATCATGATAAAGTTGATGGTTACATTGATATGACCATTTTCATAATCCAAAATGAAAAAGAAAACCAAAGAAGAGTGTAGACCTATCATCAAAACTTTGGTCAACGGGTCAACAAAGTCAAGAGTGGTCAAGGTGGTCAAATGGTCAAAGCAATTAGCCATCACATAATTATCACTAAAAGGATTAGTAAATAATGTCTGCGGCTCATAATGATTTTGACTGAACGAATTGCCAAAACCCTAATGAGTCCACCTCAATATGGTTTTGACCAAATCAACTGTCAAAACCCTAATGAGCCTGCCACATAACGGTTTTGGCCGAACCAACTGCTAAAACCCTAATGAGGCACCTCCTCCTTCATCGCTCCTCAAAACTGTGCATACACACCCGCATCCGCATTCCGTAGAATGCGAATGAACAGAAGATAAAACAAATCCATCCGTGCTATACTAGGATCCGGCTTAAACCAAAGCCCACTAGTATTGCCTGCCCGAACAGCATACACACACAAGTGCACATAAGTGATCGCAGCCCTGCCGTAAAACCATACGGCCTTTACACGTTTCGCTCAGTGCAGGGAAACTCTCTGTGTGGGACTCAAAAGACTCGACACTACGCTGGCAGTGGGTTTAACCAAAGACCGCAAGCGGCACTAGCTGTACGTAACGGTCCCCAGGTTGATGTCGATAAGAAGGCCGATGAGGTAAACCCATCCGAACTCCTACTGTGTCTGTATGTGACAATCTCTGTACAGTCCGGTCTGTTCGTCTAATAACATCACATGGCGGGCCTAGAGGGTGGTAAATGTCAGTCCCCTAATAGCGGTAAAAATCGTGTCGGAGTGTACCCTAGAACACCCTGAGATAACACAGGAAACCTACCAATATATCTCGCTTGCCCTAGCCAAGGACTACTTGTGTAATGGCTCTCCTAGACACAGCGCGATGTCAACCCCCAATACCGGGAGAGACAAATCCTGTCAACCGTCACTGCCTCCAAGTGCTTCGGGACTGCACCCAACTACTACCTGTTTGTACGACTCAGTAGAGCCATGGTAAGGTAGTCAAAGAACAGTGGGAACACACTTGAGGCGAAATGACAGTGTCAAGTCAGCGAACGAAGTTGTACTCATATCACCTGGGAACTGTTAACTGACGATAGGTATAATACCAACCAATAGTTCCTGACGAGTCCTGTCCAGTGTACTCGTAACCTAACAAGCACCCGCATACTATCTCAAGTATGACGTACTGAAGGCTGTAGGACAGACCGCCTCCCGCACTAGGATAAGAAGCGCATACGCTAGTCTACTCCGGAGTATCGATGCCCTGTCTCGATAATCCCACGACTAGGGACGTGTATATAAGGATGTGCTTGTAGTCTTGCCATGGAAGGTATATAGTAGCAATCGTTCAAAATCATAGTCTTGCCATTTGGCAATACTAGGTGATATTCACCGATAGCTGCAGCATTTACTTGTGCTCCGTTCGCTACTCTGAGCGACATATCACCAGGTGCAACTTTCCTACTTTTTCTCAGTCCCTGCAATAAATTACAGATATGAGGTCCTGATCCGGTATCAAGTACCCAGGAGGTAGGGCTGACGTAAAGCAGTTCTCAATTACAAGAACACCTGAAGTAGATGCAAAACTATGCTCCTTCTTCAACTGGGTATCCTTAGAATCCATACAATCCTCTTTCCCTTGTTCATACTTATGACTATTGTCACAAATTAGAGCCGAACAACATTCCCCAGCCCCGAATAAGAATTCGGATCGGTCAAGCGATACATTTTTTTATCTTGATTAGGGCGTGAAATGGTTGCTACCTGGAGAGAGAAAAGAAACACTCAGCGTGCGCTCTTGCAAGATAAGATTGGTTTATTAGTTTATCTAACCAGGATGGCTCCCACTGACTCCTCAAATTCTTCTTAAAACCTTCTAAAGAAGAACTAGTCGGGATTAATTGCACGTCACAATTCTTGCTTAACCTTTCAGCCAGGCTAGTGTTGGTACTTCGAGGGAGGTTTTCCAACGCTTTCGCGAAGTTCCTTAATTTAAGAACCTATTTTCCCTGGGGGCGTAGCCCCACTAACACCTTTCTAGACACTTACTTGGTTTATAGTATTGATTGTTAAGTGAAATAATCTCCCGAGAGTAATCCAACTCATCAGTAGGATCGGGATCCAACTATCATTGAGCGATGACCTAGATGGAATCCACTTTAGTCACCACGCTCCAGAAGGTATGCTAAATCTGCAAGTTTCAGTTTCTTTAGAAACCCCCGATGTGGATTTTTTCCCCTGACAGTTTATGACCTTGACAATGCCAACATATCATAAACCGCTAGTCAAGTTCGGCCCGTCATTATCTTGATTAACTTAGACCCACCCGCATATCCCTTGACAATGCCAACATAGCTATGCGACTGTCCTAAATAATCTGAAAAATAAAGCTGCAAACAAGCAATACTTAGCTACCGATCACTACGCCTTGACAATGCCAAAATAAGTACTTGTAGGAAATGACGGAGGGCTACAGCTGGGTTTTTGGCGAAAAACCCGTTAACGTAATGAACTTGATATCATTGAAGGAACCTGATAACCTTTTTGAAAATATAGTGGAGAAAACTTTTGCTAAAGAGTTCACTCCCTGTGAAGGGATCTCGGCTCTTTCCTCGTCGAATGAGGTGCTGGGCATTCATAACCGAATACCTCTATGCAAAGCAAGAATAATCGACTATAGTGAAGTTATTTCCCTGATGCAAACTTTTGTCCAAGTGGCCACTCCCGATGAAGGGTTCTCGGCCCTTGCCTCTTCGAATGAGGTGCTGGACATTCATAACCGAATACCTCTGTGCAAAACAAAAGTGAATGTCCTTGCAATAACAACTTTTTGAAAAATTGTTCCAACAACGTCTTTTAGGTTTGTTTTCTTGCATTAATTTAATGCGTCCCATCAATTAATCCTACCATTGCAGAAAACAACCAAAATATGCCGTACGCTTATGCCATCCGCATTCGCCACGGGGCCCCGTCATCACCCGTTAGGTTACTTAACTAACGACAGAGCGGGGGTTGGACTAGCGCGGATGCAAAATATAAGCAACACCAAAATAGATATCATATATAGATATATAGCAATGATAGCCAATCCAGATCATAGATGAACACTTTAGATATACTAGGAACCCGCGATTCGTTCGAGCCTGCAACGAAAAGCGGATTACACGGTCGCGATGAATAGCCAAACCCCACCCTAGACCCCTACGGGTGCGGCAAACTACCTGCCAAGTATCCGAAGCGAAGCAACCTCCTTCAACCCATGAGTAGGCCACTCGGCACTTCGAGATACCTGGTAGTTTGTGCACCCCACCTTGGGTCTATCCTTGGAGCACAAACAGTAAAAAGAAATTATACAATGGCGGCTACAACCTCATCCCGGATGTGTGGCCAAACAAATAATATTACATCAATTTTCAAATTTTACAATGAATGAAAGAAAAAAAACTCTCATCTCACATTCACTCCGGCTATTCATCCGCGACAATCCAACGAGTTCATATACACAAACCATCAACATTACAAATCACAGATATGTATAACCCCCACTAATCGACGTATAGCGATTAGCAGACGTTCAATACATATATCACAGCATAGATAATATCCATTAGCCAAAGTCTACGGAATTTCGATCAAAATACGGATTTATAACCACCCCAAATACCAATTTGTTTTCTGTAAATTCTGGGCAGAAATAAAATATACTAAAAATCCCAAAACACTAACAGAGGAACACTGCAAGGAAAATGACCCACGGCCGAGTCAACTCGGCCCCGGAACTGCTGTGAGTTTGGCCGAGTCAGTGGATCATTTTCCTTGTGTGTTCTGTAAAAACCCTGAGCCGATTTTTCATGTATGTTAAATTATTTTTAGAGCAGGTTTAAAAATCGGTAGAAACTTGGGGTTTTTGAAAAATGTTTTGCGATTTTTTCCGATCGAAGTTCTATATACTTTACTAACTAGCTAGTTTGTGTTTAGTTAGGCTCTGATACCACTGTTAGGTCCACGTTACCTCTCCTGGTACTTTCAGGGTTGCGGAAACGGTAAAACGAAAAATTTTCTTGACTAGGTAACATGGACCGTAAAATACGGATCTTTGCTAAACTAAAAACTAGCAAACTACAAGAAGTGTTATCTACTATGCCATAGAAGTTATACCTCACGATACCGGTCCTTCGGGTCTTCATTCCGCTGTCCCGCCTGTTCATCCATGCTCCGAGGGTCGATCCGGACTTTGGTCAGACGATCCACCCGAGAGTTGTACACCAAGCTCCACCTCGAGCCGAGGCAACTAGGGCAACAAGATCGCTAGTCTTGAAGTCCTAGGTTATGTAGAAGAGGTTGATGGAGGTGTTTTTCTATGTGGATTCTTTTTCTCTCAACACATGAGATCAAAAGAAGAGATCAAGAGGAGGAAGAAGGAGCTTGCAACCATGGAGCTTTCTCTTTTTCTTTTCAAGAGAGAGAATGAGAAAAGAGAAATGAAAATTGTTAACTAAAGAAAATGAACCATGGTTGCAATAATACTAAAAATCATCATTACTAATCCTATCATGATAAAGTTGATGGTTACATTGATATGACCATTTTCATAATCCAAAATGAAAAAGAAAACCAAAGAAGAGTGTAGACCTCTCATGAAGATCAATGGTCAACTTTGGTCAACGGGTCAACAAAGTCAAGAGTGGTCAAGGTGGTCAAATGGTCAAAGCAATTAGCCATCACATAATTATCACTAAAAGGATTAGTAAATAATGTCTGCGGCTCATAATGGTTTTGACTGAACGAATTGCCAAAACCCTAATGAGTCCACCTCAAAATGATTTTGACCGAATCAACTGTCAAAACCCTAATGAGCCTGCCACATAACGGTTTTGGCCGAACCAACTGCCAAAACCCTAATGAGGCACCTCCTCCTTCATCGCTCCTCAAAACTGTGCATACACACCCGCATCCGCATTCCGTAGAATGCGAATGCACAGAAGACAAAACAAATCCATCCATGCAATACTAGGATCCGGCTTAAACCAAAGCCCACTAGTATTGCCTGCCCGAACAGCATACGCACATAAGTGCACGTAAGTGATCGCAGCCCTGCCGTAAAACCATACGGCCTCTACACGTTTCGCTCAGTGCAGGGAAACTCTCTGTGTGGGACTCTAAAGACTCGACACTACGCTAGCAGTGGGTTTAACCACAGACCACAAGCGGCACTAGATGTACGTAACGGTCCCCAGGTAGATGTCGATAAGAAGGCCGATGAGGTAAACCCAACCGAACTCCTACTGAGTCTGTATGTGACAATCTCCGTATAGTCCTGTCTGTTCGTCTAATAACATCGCATGGCAGGCCTAGGGGGTGGTAAACGCCAGTCCACTAATAGTGGTACAAGTCGTGTCGGAGTTTAGCCCAGAACACCCTGAGATAACACTGGAAACCTACCAGTATATCTCGCTTGCCCTGGGCAGGGACTACTTGTGTAATGGCTCTCCTAGACACAGCGCGATGTCAACCGCCAATACCGGGAGAGACAAATCCTGTCTAACCGTCACTGCCTCCAAGTGCTTCGGGACTGCACCGAACTACTACCTGTTTGTACGACTCAGTAGAGCCATGGTAGGGAAGTAGTCAAAGAACAGTGGGAACACACTTGAGGCGAAGTGACAATGTCAAGTCAGCGGACTAAGCTGTACCCATGTCATCTGGGAACTGTTAACTGACGATAAGTATAACACCAACCAACAGTTCCCGACGAGTCCTGTCCAGTGTACTCGTAACCTAACGAGCACCCGCATACTATCTCAAGTACGACGTACCGACGGCTGTGGGACAGACCGCCCCCGCACTGGGTTGAGAAGCGCATACGCTAGTCTACTCCGGAGTATCGATGCCCTGTCTCGATATTCCCACGAATAGGGACGTGTATATAAGGATGTGCTTGTAGAACTCTCCAACTGCTGTGTTGAAAAAGTTTCCTCGACCTGTGGAAAATGTTACTAAAGCAAAGCCAAAACAACCCCCTCAATAGCTATGTTCCAAAATCCACAGGGTCTGGCGAAGAGTCCAAGACTCTGTGATCGACAAAGACTATTCTCGCAGATCGAAGAAAATGAAGGTCCGGCAAGAGGAGGAGCATCCCGCCGTTGTACCACGGAAACATCGTCTACAATATCCCCTAGAACTTCGACCGCCATAAAAGGAGAAGGTTGAAGACGATCCCCATGTCTACGACAAATCTCAAGGGCACTGAACCCAAACGCCCTAAGTTTTGGGGAATGGTAGTGCACACCATCTACATGGCTTCCAGAAAAGAGGAAAGCCGTACTTCTACAGTTCATCGACCACTCACACGATCTGTGATGAAAACTCAGGAGCAACAACAAAAACTCCAGGACATGCTAACGAAGATGGCCGCACTTACTGGGCAGAAAGAAAGCCCGGAGGCGTCGTCGGAGCAACGCCAGGAACAAGAAACCGACGCCGAGTTCCTCCGAAGAATGCTAAAAAAAAGATAAAGAAGCTGCAGAACAAGTGGTTAACATAAAACAAATGGCGCTCCTGTTCCAAGATATGGTAAGGATGATGATCCAGCCGAACCCTCCAGCTGAAGATCCCCCAATAATCATTGAAGACGATAGAGGGGAGACATCAAACTCTCTTCCGGCTTTATCAGCAGCCAGAGAGAAGACAATCTCGAAAGCTACGCTTGATGACTATATAACTCAACAAATACGAGCTCATCAGACAAGTGAAGCAACTGGCCAAATCGTCAGAACTGGGCGACCCTATCCAGACCGGTACGATCAAATTAAGAACCCGTCGGGATATACGATCCCTAAATTTTACGTGTATAAGGGGATAGGCAACCCCCATCAGCACGTCGCTCAGTTCAGGGCTCTATGCGGCAATACTAAAGGTGACGACAAACTGCTACTTTGCCAATTCGTCGGCAGGTTAGCAGAAACGGCATTTGAATGGTACTCGGAACATCCGAATGACTCCATCAAAACATTCACAGAAATGGAGTTACTATTCACCCAGCGTTTCGCAAGTGCCAGAGAATGCACCCCGATCATGGTATTAATCAATGCCAGGGTGAAGCTAGGAGAAACTTGGGTTCAGTATGCAATTCGGTGGCGGAACCTATGGTCGAGATGCGAACAACATATAGGATAAGCTCCTGCCTTGGGCATGTGCATGGGGACCCTCGATCCGCAGGCAACTATATCCCAATTCATGACGTTCTTCAAGCCGACCACTTTACAGGATTTGATCGACAAGCTGACCCAAATGGACCAGATGGGCCATAAACCGCCCTCCTAAAAAACAGAGCTTCGAAACGAAAATGGAAAAGGGAAAGCGACCTTCGTCGCCAATGCTCAGCAACAACCTAATGACCGAAACCGGTTGCTCGCCAAGGAAACAAACCGCGATTCCTCGAAGAAAAGCTAAGACGTCCTTACTCATTTCCTCGGGATAAAACGAGAAGAATGTTCGAACTGGCGGTGCGCAATAGGCTTATCACTATACCAGATCTGAGACGCCCACTACAACCGGACAACGTCAACAATCCCAACTACTGCCCCTACCACCAAATAGTGGGTCACCCAATCAAAGATTGTTACATCTTTAAAAACTGGATTGAGGACCAATACCATCAAGGCAAATTCGCGCTGTCTTAAAACTGAAGGGTAAACCCGCCATAATCGCATGCTCTTAAAAAGATGGACACGCCGGGGGTATCATGCTCGTTTATAGAGGAAGCTTCATGGGAAGTTGTTCTTTCGGCTAAGACCAAAAGAATGCTGAAGGATATCCAAGCATGCCCGGCAATCAGGTGGAAAAACCCGCTAGAGCCTGAGATCATTGAGGAGATGTTGAAACCACGCCCAACACCAAGAGTTGGTAGTGATGGGCAAAACACCCTGTTCCAGCCGTCGAAGTCTTCAAAGAAGAAAAAGAAGACCAAAAAGCCCGTGCAGTCTGACGACAAATGCATGGATTTTCAAAGGCATATTTACGCACTGGAGGAATATAACCAGAAGGTGCGAACCCCGGTCACACTCCAAGAGTTTCTCAGCCATATCCTTGAGAGAGGAGATAATGACAATGACGACGGAAACCACTCGTCAGAAGAACCCTAGGATTACGTGGAAAGTTGTCACATGATCTCTCATTCACCAATAATTGATGAAGAAGCTCACTCGGTGTCAAAAGAAAATTTAGAGGAGCTGGGGGCAGGACGGTACCAAAATCCTTGGAACCGTCAGACGACATGATTGATATGCTGCTGAATGAATCCCGTCAGAAGAGCAAAGCCGATCAAGAGCGTGAAATGGCCATATTCGAAAGGGCCAAGAATCAGCATTAAATTGAAGAAGTCATAGTGGGGTTGAATCGCAAAGTGCTCCAACCAGATCGAAGCACGCCTGTTGCAGACAAAAACATGCTTAAAATGAGGAAACGATTCACTAAAGCCCTATAAATATGAATGAAGCTGCCATCTTCCAAAGGAAATACTCCTGGCGGTACCTTGATGAAGCGGATGTACATCCTAATATATTATCAAAAGATTGTACACCCTACCGAAGAATGCATGGCCTTTAAAAAGTGGTGGATACGTTGCTCACCGACAACATTTCAAGCGGATGAAGTGCAAAACTCGTCGGGAGCAAAGAAATGCGACAGATGAGCACAAAAGAACTGTCGGCAACTGTCACATGGTTGATACCAGGGGATCGCAAGTTCTCACCTTTGGAAGCGATTCTGATGAAGAAGTAGCCCTCGGCCCTCTCTTCAAGGAATCCACTTCAGGAGAAGAGGAAGAGATGAAGAGCTGTGAAAACATTCAGCTACGTAATCGTATGTTGCCCGAAAAGAATCTCGGACCTATAAACAAGGGATCGAACAAAAAAGATAAGGGGAAGGAAAAAAACTCTAAGGATATCACCCTCGATAATCGAGTCGTCGAAGAGCTGGCAGACAAGGACCCACCCAAGAAAAACAAAGTGGATTATAATGTCCTGGCACACCTGAGGAAGATACCCTCACAGCTAAGCGTGTTGGATGCCTTTATGTTGTCTAATGAGGAGTGAGATTCTATGATCAGGGCATTACAAGAGCCCGAGCAGTTTCAAGCTTTGCTTACCGAAGAAAAGATGAAGGACGAGCTGGAAGAAGTGCACTCAGCCGACATCACTTTCGGCGGTGAAGATCTCCTCTTCGGAACGTGTGAGCACAACTGTCCCCTGTATGTCACTGGGTATTGCCATGACATAAAGATAGGGAAGATCTTAGTTGATAGCGGGTTCTCTGTCAACATCCTAAATGTGAGGATGCTAAAAGAAATCTTTATGAGCGCTCAGCACCTCGCTCGGGATAAAATCACCATCTCCGGGTTTGACTCCCAGTCATCACGGACGCTTGGGTCTATAATACTGACGTTACGCTTCGGGTTGCTCGTCACTGACATCAAATTTCACGTCATTGACGCCAAGACCTGCTACAACGTTTTGTTCGACAGGCCTTGGTTACACGAATACAACATCATCCAGTCCAAGAAACGGGAGCGATTCCATGACTGCCATGTCATAAATGATCTCGATGAAGAAGGGGATGCTCTTTTAAAGACGCTGACGTTGAACCAGAACGGGGTCCTGTTATAAAAATGTCGAATCAGTCGTTTGAAGAACAGATTGACAAGCTAATAAGAGAAGCAGGTCAAAGGGTTCGGGATGACCACAGCCACGAAATGGCCATTTACGAAAAAGCCAGGACGCAATGTATCATTCAGCAGGGTAAGGAGGATGACGATCCCTTTCACCCCCAACCCACTGTACGCTCTCGTGGCAAGAAGAAAGCCCGGCGCAAAAGCAATGATAAGGTCAAGAATGGGGACGGCATTCCAAGACAGCAAAACGGATCCAAAAGGCCACGCGATCGAAAAAAGGTCAGTCGAAATCCGTCTTTTATGAAAAAGATGGGTCGAGCATATACTTTCCCTCAAGACAAGACAAGGAGGATCTTCGACCTTGTCATAAAACATCAGAATCCGTCTCTTATGAAAAAGATGGGTCGAGCATATTCTTTCCCTCAAGACAAGACAAGGAGGATCTTCGACCTTGTCATGAAACATCAGATGATAACACTCCTGGAGTCTCGGCACCCCGATCAAGCAAACGAGTTTCATCACCCGGATTATTGCTCCTATCACCGAGTGATAGGACATCCTCTTGAAGATTGCTTCCCTTTCAAAAACTGGGTCGAAGAACAATATCAACTCGGCAGATTCGCTCTATCCAACAATTAGAAAGTAGCCCCACCACAAAAGCATGTGCCAAAAGCAATGTATATAGCGAGAGTAGAACCAGATCAACATTGGTCTTAGAAACGATCTCGTACCTACCACGTGATAACGCTGTCGAAATAAGGAATGCACGAGAATATGGATGACCCCTCCTGGTGCTTCAAAATGAGGATAAAGATGATTTGATCTCAGAATTTCCACCGGTGCCAAAAGAATTGGAAAATGGAATACACACTACTGCGGATAACCTAAGAAAGATTGACTTAGGGACGACAAACGACCCGCTACCTACACTCGTCAGTGAGCTGCTATCTAAAGAACAGGTGGCTACGCTAAAAGACGTACTCATACAGTATAAAGACTGCTTCGTATGGAACTATTCCAAGATGCCAGGGCTAGATCCAGAAATCGCTGTGCATAAATTGGTGATATCTCCGGATGTCAAGCCAGTTAAACAAGCATCAAGAAGAATATAGCTCGAACTTGAAATGAGTATCAACACCGAGGTCAAGAAACTAATCGACTCCGGCTTCATCCAAGAAGTTCAATATCCTGACTGGATCGCTAACATTGTCCCAGTGATGAAGAAAAATGGAATGGTGCGTATCTGCGAGGATTTTCGGGACCTCAACAAAGCTTGCCCGAAGGTTGATTTTCCCGTACCAGTAACCGAGCTGGTGATAAATAACACGTTCACTCATGAAGTCTCCTCCTTCATGAATGGATCATCGGGGTACAATCAAATAAAGATGCATCCCGAAGTCCAGAAGCATACCGCTTTCCGGACTCCTCTAGGCGTATTCTGTTACAAAGTGATGCCTTTCGATCTGAAGAACGCCGGCGCTACCTATGAGAGGGCCATGACAAAGATCTTCGATGACCTCATACCTGATATTGTCGAATGTTATATTGACGACCTCATAGTGAAAATCAAATCGTACGAGGAGCACTGGGAACATCTGAAGATAGTGTTTCAGCGCCATCGGAATACAACCTGAAGATGAACCCTCTGAAATGCGCATTCGGAGTTTCCTCAGGCAAATTCATAGGATTCATCGTACGACATCGAGGCATTGAAATAGATCCATTGAAGATCATGGCGATTATGGAAATGTCTTCGCCCAGAACCCTCAAGCAACTACGGTCTTTCCAAGGGAAGCTCACGTATATCCGATGGTTCATAGCCAACCTCTCCGGAAAATGCCGCCCCTAGAGTCATTTAATGAAGAAGGGGACCCCTCGTTTGGGATCGCAAATACCAAAATGCACTGGACGAAATCAAGCAATATCTGCAGAACCCACCGGTACTGACCGCTCCAGTCAAGGGAAAGCCTCTCATCCTGTACACAACAGCCCTTGAAGGTTCTTTAGGCACACCATGGGCACAGGAGAACGACCAAAGGAAAGAGAGAGCCCTCTACTATTTGAGTCGAGTTCTCCTGGGGGCAGAAAACAACTACTCCCCTATTGAAAAACACTGCCTGGCATTAATCTTCGCTATAACGAAGCTTCGGCATTATGCTTCGGCGCATGAGGTCCATCTCATATCAAAAGTGGATCCTCTCAAATATTTGATGTCAAGAGCCATACTAACGGGACGGCTTGCTAAATGGGTCCTACTCTTAATGGAATTCTCGACAACATACCGACCTCTCAAGGCAGTGAAAGATCAAGCCATCGCCGACTTCCTTGCTTAGCACCCGATACCTGTTGATTCACCCCTAAATTGCGAATTGCCAGATGAGCACGTGTTTGACACGATTGACGGGGAGAGACGAGGGAATGATACCCGATGGGAACTCTACTTCGATGGGGCATCTTCCATGAAGAAGCGAAAGCATAACTCCTCCATAATCAAATCTGGGGTAGGCCTCATCTTCATGACTCCACAAGGAGTGATAATGCGCTTTTCCTTTTCCTTAACAAAGCCAAGGACAAACAATGAAGTGGAATATGAAACTTTGATAGCAGGTCTTGAAATCGTTGTGGACATGGGAATCGAAAATCTCCTTATATACGGAGACTCCCAGCTGGTCGTTAGTCAAGTAAACGGTGACTATCAAACATGCAAACCAGAGTTGGTAAAGTACGGTGAAAGAATGCAACAGTTACTAACTCAAATTCCCTCTTATGTCCTGGAAAGCATACCGTGTATATAAAATAGCAAGGCGGACGCATTAGCCAAACTCGCTAAAGAACTGGCTGACGAAAACCTCAATGACGTAAGGATCGTTGTACAAAGCCGTCGGGTTCTTGCACCAGCAGAAATGTCTCCAGAGTCGTCTGAGGAAAAGAAAGCAACCAAGAAAACAACCCTACAAATAGAGGACCAAGAAAAGGCTGAGGATTAGAGAGAATTCTTTATAGACTACTTCAAATCCCATCAAACACCGGAAGATGCATTTTCAAGACATCAGCTCATGAAATGAGCTCTGTCTTTCGCATTCGTCAATGATACTCTATATATGAGATCGTTCGACTCGCTGTGGCTGAGATGCCTGGGACCGGAAGAAGCAAGGAGAGTTATCCAAGAAACTCACGACAGACTCTGCGGTTCTCATCAGGCCGGGCCAAAGATGAAGCTGAAGATCAAAAGCATGTGCTACTATTGGCCCACGATGATTCAAGACTGCCTCGAATACGCGAGGCAGTGCCACTCGTACCAAATTCATGGAGACTTCATCCACCAGCATCCAAACCCGCTACACCCAACAGTGACTAGCTGGCCGTTCGAAATGTGGGGAACCGGCATAATTGGGCCCATCGAATCAGCGTCGTCCAAAGGACATCGGTTCATATTGGCGACGACTGATTACTTCTCTAAATGGGCAGAAGCCCTACCACTAAGAGAAGTGAAGACAGAGAACATCCTCCATTTCTTCAAGACACACGTCATCTATTAGTTCAGCACTCCGCGACGGATTATCTCCGATAACGGGCCGACCTATAGAAGTCACAGGATCAGCCGCTTCGCATAGCAGCATAACATAGACTGGAGATACTCTTCGGTCTATAATCTCCGAGCTAATGGTCTAGCTGAGGCTTTCAACAAAACCTTGACAAAGATCATAAAGAAGATGGTGTCCAAAAATAAAAAGGACTGGTACAAGAGACTGCATAAAGCTCTCTGAGCTTATCGGACCACGTTCAAAACAGCCAAAAATAAAACGCCATTCACGTTGGTATTTGGAACGGAAGCGATACTCCCCCTCGAGATAGAGCTACCCTCTCTATGAGTGGCAGTTCATTACGAGCTAACGGATGAAGAGAATGCTCATCTTAGGCTTGAAGAGCTCGACGCCCTTGATGAAACTCGTCTCATGGTGCAACAAAAGCTAGAAGCTTACAAAGCAAGGATGACGCACTCATACGAAAAATTGACTAGGCCGAGAACGTTCTGCCAAGGCGAACTCATGCTAGTTGTCAAAAGACCTATGATCCCCAATCGTGCCAAACGGGGGAAATTCGAGCCAAACTATGAGGGCCCGTACATCATAGACAAAGTCTACTGTCACGGCCCAAAAAGTACGGAACATGATCGGCATTTAAATTACGAATGTCTCGAGGCCTAGGTAATCTATGTAAGCCAAAATCCAGCAATCCAAACCAAGTAAAGCAGTAGAGTGAAGAAAAAACTAATTTTTTTAAACAAGAAGTTTAACAACATAAGCCGAAGTATGTATTTTTAAAATCTCTAGTCTTTTCTGAAAATTTCGGCAGAGTTTCCTTTGTAAATACTAACCCTAAACGAGTACAAAACCTGATAAAGCATATATAATGAATAAAGGCATCCCCAAGCGGGAGCTAGTGCTTCGTCAAACGACGGAAAAAACCACACAATGCAATAATATACAACGTTGAAAGGTAAGGATCAAACTCAGGATAAAAGTCCAACATCATCAAGAAAACCAGAGGAAAACCATAATAATACAGCTCGCAACTCTAAGGTCGAAAGAATATACACTGGTCTTCTATGTCTATCAAATAATACAATTCTGGTTGATGGAGCTTACTAGATAAAAATGTAATAAACAACAGTACAAGGGCGGTCCCGATACAATGAACGAACCTACAAAGCAAATCACCCTGAATGAAAAGATGTGTCAGCAAGCTGCCAAGGAAACCTGTACCTCAACCTGTAAGAAAAATTTGGCACAACGGGGGTGAGTTGCCAACTCGTGAGTAGATTTCGCATGCATAACGCTATCCTAAATCATATCAAGTAATATCCTCAAAATCATATCCCAGTCCATCTATGTATAAGTGCAATAATACATGCTCATGTCGATGCCTCAGGTAGAAACATATCATAAACATGAGGTATGATCATCATCATGAAATCAGTGTCAACTATATCATGAAGTCTATAAGTATGTGGATATCATCTAACTATGTAATCTAACAACATCATGCATGTAAAAGTCATAGAAGCATATACATGAAAGTATGAGGATATAAATCAACGTGTGTCCCTAGCGACACATCAAAATCATGGAAGTTGAGTGTCCAACATCGACACTCGAAAACATCATAAAACCTGTGCCCAACATCGACACATAAATCCTCATATATCTCAGGCTCCGTATCATCTGCGGGATAGGTCCGCGGGCTCCAGCAGAACGGATCGGCCTATATCCATCTCGTGACTCCGGTCGGTATCCTCCAGATAACCGCCGGGTCCAAATACTATCACCGGTAGGTAGTCTGCCCCTGCAGGGCTCATCGTCTACACCTCGATCTTCTTGCCCCGGGGTACCATACCAGGTCTACCTGTACTCATAGACGTTCATCCAACTCCTCGAATCGGGTCTCGAAATCCATCTCATAACCGAGAAAATATCATGGTGAACGGCTCATACATCACGAGAAAACCAAACTTCTCAATTTAAAAAGAGAGAGAGAAGTTTATATATATTCTTGCGGTTTTCTCCCAAATCCAGAAAATCTCACGAAAATCCGAAATCCAATCATCAATAGCACGTAAACAGTGAATATCGGCATAAAACTCCATAATACTGCATAACAGTGAATAATAATATGCATGCAGTAGCAAGTAATAACTGCAATGTCTAAACCAGCATATAAATACGAGTATGTTAATACCATGTCGAACTATCAGTTAACAAGCTATATCAATGAGTAATATTCTCTAAAGTGTTCATGATATGGCAATTACCGATGATGATGTGTGTGAGCCGGCAAGTAAGTGTATGTAAAACATACGCATCATCGGTAATGGTGCTGGTGTCCTGACAGCATGATCTCAATAATGACATATGAAAACACAATACAAGCATGTGGTGCGATGCGAACAGTAAGAATATGCGGGAGCTGAATAATAAACACAATGATAACTAATCTGCATTTATATAAATATGAGTCATACATGTTTGTCATTTGAAATCATACGAATCGTGGTGTTTTGAAAATAAGGGCTACGGTGTTTTCAAGAAAAGATGCATCCATTGAAATATCCGTAGAACCCCTTGGCATGTCTTTAAAAAATTCACGATTTGTTAGTTTTGAATTAGGTATGACTCGAGTCTAATCTATCATGTACATACAAACTACCGGACTAAACTAAATCGGCTGATCGAAAGGTAAGAAAACCGCCTAATATCTGAGTCGATACACACACACACACACACACACACATATATAGTAGTCGGTGAACTCGTCTCAATAGTATCATGTACGATACAATATATCATATGACATCCTGAGTCAAGAGTGCGGATCTAACATCATAACTATATCTCGTACGATAAATCTATCGTACGGCATCCCAAATCTGGGTACGGATCAAATATCACATTTATCTCCTTTTTCATCTGGTATCCACATCATCACATATCATGAGCAGGGGTACTGATCTAAGTCGAGTACACTACTAATATCATTAACAATATCCTGATCTGGCTACTGATCTAAAGTCTCATACAATCCGATATCATCAACACATAATATCATACAGAAGTATACATCGCCCAAGCGATCCATTATAAATATCATAACATATCTCATCTCATATCTCGATCATATGTCAACTATCATATATATGTCAGCATCCACATAGTATCG